>JALMGF010000197.1:970000-1536285 GCA_023333645.1 Sceloporus occidentalis | reverse complement strand
ATATCCAATTGCCTCTTAGAATTTTTTTTTATTTACATGTGACTTGGCATGGAAAATCATTTTTTTAAGTTGTCTGTAATTTATTTTAAAACATATAGAATTTTGATGTCACACAAGTATTTTAGCAAACCCTACTTGCATAAAAGTGGATATCAATATGGTTTTGACAGTTTAACAGCAGCATGTACATGATAGATAATAAATAAGTCATTTGATGATGTAGAAATTAGCCAGATAAAAATAATTCTCACATGTATACAGTCACTTTATTAACAGACCACTATGACATTGTCCATATAAACAGAAGCAGATGGCATTCTCAGCAATTAGTAATATGCACTATTTGCATATTCATAACTGAATGTTAATCATTTCTGCAAGTAACAGAGAGAGTGATTACATCAAACATAATATAGCATAAAAATAAATACACCTATGTGCACACATCTAGCCATTTTAATTGTTTAAAGAGTTATGCATATGTAATTTAACATGACCCAGTTTCCATATATGTTACATTTTATTTTTTTGGCGGGGGGTTGGAGGTAGGTGGGGTGGTATTAGTCGGTTTTTTTGTCAGGGGTATAATTTAGGCACTGCAATTGTGTTTATATAGGTAAGGAAGTACGCACATAAATACAACATAAGAGTAGAAAAATGTTAGGCCAAGAGCTAGTTTGTTACTACAGGGTCTAAGGTGAAATGTAATATAACCAGGGCCATCTGGTACACAGGTAAATGACTGGTGGACCACTGCCTGGCATCGTTCCATACACACCCAATCTGCAGACCAGGTACTGCAGTGTGTGGCCACCATATTTATGCTACATGAGCCTAAATATGTAATGTGTGGCCTATCATAGCCTGCCGTCAGCCACCCTTATGTCATTAGGCAATCACCTGCCTTAAAGCACCAGGCCCGCCTTGTTATCCCCAGTCTGTCCTTGGAGATAACAAAGTTTTACTCACAATATGGTAACCCTGAGAGGTAGTGCTTCCTCAAGTCTCCAGCTCATAATGCTTGCTCACTTTCATTTTATTTTCCATCCATTAAAGACCACTTCACAAAAACACTTCCTGAGACGAGAGAGAAGACCAAGTCGCCTACCCTGGGAAGTCCCCAGCTATGTAGATGGAACAACACTTCAGCAGAAGTGGTAGGGGTTAATACTGTGAAGAAATACAAACATGCATGGGGCAGGTATAAGGTTATCCTGATTATAAAACATGACCAAGGATCAAGTAAGATTTAAGGTACATAGAGCAGGGAAAAATGTTCTAATCTGCCTTCAAATTCTATGTTGACCATTAAAGTACTAAATACGTGTCATAAAAATACCACCAAATGTTTTTATTTAACAAAATGTCATTATGTTTAACTAGGTATTATGGGTTAGTACTACATTACACCAAACCATGTCATGGTTTGTTTCATATAATTAGTTCTAAACAAAATTATTTTAAAGAATTTAGTTAAAATTTCCACAATTTACATTTCCAATTCATTTTTGTGTAAAGTTTATACACTATAGCTGGTTCCTTGTGTTTAAATTGTGCCTAGCAGCTACTATGTGACACAACCTAATTTCCCCTTTTTTTCACATGAGACATGATACCGGTGGTATTGATTAAGGCCATTAATAATGACCGATTGATAATGTTTATCCATTGAGCTGCTGAACTTTCACCATAATCAATAGCCTGCCAGATAGTCATTTGTTCAGCAAAATCCTAAGCAACTTTGCTTATCTCCCCAACCATGTAATCAAGACAAATGATTTTGAATGAATGTGAAAGTGTGGTGGGAACAGTAAACAATGAAAGATCTTTAGGTTGTATTTGCCAACGCTGCATTAAAGGTTTGCATTACCTTTAGTATCTGCAAAAAATGAAATGGATTTAATATTAATATCCCTTTAAATCGAATATATTAAGGAATGTATTGACAATTCAATATGGTATAAACTTCAAAATCACTGTTTCCATACATCTCAAAAGTCCCTTTTTAAAAGGGAGAATCTTTCTTTAGGACCCTTTCCCTCGGTCCTTCTTTCTTCACCTAGGCATTCTTTCATCTTGGAGTTCAGAAAGTTTAATAAAAGCCACATTAGTGCGTGTGTATATATCACACACACACATACTCGCAGTCTTGATAAAGCTCTTTCCCCTAGTACAGCGTAACATAAAAAGAAGGAATGTTCAGTTGCAACTCTATTGCAACAATGTATATGTCAAATACATCATTTGATGAGATGTTTGTCTTGTCTTACAGATACATTGAGATACAATATTAAACTCACACATTTATGGCCTGCTTTGATTAGCAATTTGTAAGAGGTTTGATCCAGAAACTGAAGAAGGGAAAATAATCAGGTTCAAGCAGGGTATGTTGTTGAAGTCATGTATCCAAAGTATTGTTGCTTTTTCCAGTGTTTTTATTTGTGCGTTTTTATATTGTGGTCTATGTGGTAGTGGTTTAGATGTAGATCCACCCTAGAAGACTAGCAGTCTATTGGTATGAGTACAGGGCTGGATTGGGGGTGACTAGGATGTCCGGGCACTTTAAGGTGCTCTTGCACATTACATTTTTATATTTACACAGCATGTGGCTGCGCATATTCAGTATCCACACACTGCAGGTCCTGATCTGCCCCTGGAGCGGCAGTATTAATAAGTACTCCAACCCTACAGGCCACTGGCCCACTAAGCATCTGCCCAATGTGCCAGATGGTCAGTCCAGGTCCCTATGGGCTTGAGTTACATATATATATATATATATATATATATATACATATATATATATAAGCCTTGTAGTTACATTTGATGCTTCTTAATAATTTTAGACAGAGATATTGGGTTAGCATATGCAGAATTCAAGAAAAAAATCTGATTATATATTCATAGAAACTGGCTTGTTAGCAATAAATAAGAACATATAATATGCATATCGGACATAATCAACCTACATATATTGACTGAAACCGTGAAAAGCAATTTCTTTGCGCTCTGTAATAACTGCATCAATCAATCACAGCAGCATCAGACAATGACATACTGTACAAAATAAATAATAGCTGAAGGTATAAATTAGCTAATCTATACATGAGTGAACCTACAGCTGCCAAACTTACAGTAGGTCGGTCACATAGAAAGAAGCTATTAGCTGGTCTATACAAATAAAAGAAAATGTATATGATTTAACTGCTTAATTAAATCACACCAGCTTTCCATTTGTACCTTTTTATGTTATCTAGACAAATTAACGGTTTAAATTCAAATATTATTTTATGGATTTACATTTCTTAAAGGCTATGAAAAAATTGCCATTATATATATATATATAGCTATATATATATATATATATATATATATAGCTATATATATATATATATATATATATATATATATATATATATATAGAAAATATTTATTCCCGTCTCATGCAGTCACCTGTGTGAAGATAGATTACTCTTCTTTTCTTTGCTTGGGTTATTATTCTTAGTATTTGGATGGCTCCTTTCCAAATTAAGGAGCAAGGACTTTGTGTCACTTGATAGGCGCTTAAAAAGGTAAGTGACCATTTGACCTCTACCTCTTGGATGGAACCACCACCCCCAATGGGGACATAGGGATGTGGGGGTACAAAGTGCTTTTTTAATGCTTTGTTTTCACTTACTGGGATGGAGCATCCCATGGGACATGGACTAAGGGAAAGGTGCATAGGATGGCATCAATGCCCCACCAAAGGGGATGTTTTTTTAACCCCTTAATGACAAAGGCCATGCATGTTTTCAATAGGTTTCGGGACCGCATATTGTCCTTACGGGGTTAAACTCCCTAGTACAAATGTAGTAGTGGCAGGGGTTGGGAGTTCTTTACCATTCATTCTTTTTTGACACTAGATTATCCCGTGAAACAAGAAAAAAAGAGCATTGATTCATAATTTACAGAAGCATTACTGAGTGCATCCTATATTTACATGACTGCTTTAAGTAATGCATGTTAAATGTAGCCTTATTTCCTCAGAGAATTGAACATATTTCTGAAAAAGGTAACAAGAACATAAGCCAGAGGTTCAGGTGCATCTGGTTTGCATTCGTTATGCATTAGTTATAGAAATTGGTTAATTAGCTCCTTGATTGTGCTTCTCTCAGGACACCTTGTGAGACTCAATACCACATGCCAATACATTTTCTTGAACTTTGTTTTAGACATAACACTTAGACTTTCATTGTGCATTCATTGTGTATTGTGTTCTATGAAAAAGAACGGCCGAGTGCTCCATTTCTTTATAGAACTGATATGTGCAAACATTAAAATGTAAAGTAACTAAAACCTATCAATGAGAAAGACAAAGCTTCTTTCAACAAAAGCTATTCTGGGGGTATTATCTCTAAAAAGCAAATTGTTTTACTTGGAATAATTTCTACCACAGCTCAATATTTAAAAAAAAAACGAAAGGAAGAAAGAAAAAAACTATTAGGGTTATTGAGTGTTTCTCTGTGATTTAGTTACTTTCCTGAATGATGAACTAACACTATTATAGCAACGTTAATATATGTATATAATTGAGTGTTGGTGCACTCGGTTTCTCAGTTTTATCTATTTTAAGGTATCAATACTGATTTCCTCTAAGACGCAGTTTAGCTTAAGCTCAAGGCTTCAAGTCCTTAAATGATCTGTATCTCTTTTTAAAAAAATAAAAATAGGAGGCTTTTTGGTGCTTATTTACATATATAACTTAATTTTTTACTTGGATAGTGCATTAAACAAAAAGTTAAAAGTAAATCAGCTTGTAATAGCCTCTATATAGTTGGTATAGCAGATTCTGACAGCCTGACATTGAGGTTTATTCACTTAAACAGAAGTATGCAGTTTCAACCGCTGTCTTCTCATATCCTGGTGCTCAGTCTTGGAAGTCTTCGCGACGCTGGGCAAGACCGTAATAGATGCTGAGCGACGCTAGGCAAGAATGCAATAGATGCTGTGCCAGAGAGATTCCCAGCTGACAAACTGAGCAGCAGTGCACCAGGGAGCCTGATCACCTAAGTCATACATTTTATGAAAGCAGACAACCTAAACTGTTTTGCTTACAAATACCAGGATTTAATGCTGCACCAAAAACCTGCAACACAGTTTACTATTTAATGCTTATAATACAAAAACACATTTAGGTCTACCCACTAAACAGTGAGTGGGAGCTGGCAAATGTGAGTTTGCATTACTCCAGCTCTCAAGATCAACCAATTCGCATTTGTAATCAGGGCTGCCTGCCAATCTAGGGGGCCCTACCGATCTCTGTGAACACTTCCCTAATGGGCCCGCAGCTTACCTCGCCCTTTGAGTTATGTCACACCACGTGATCCTGTTTTGTTCCTGCTTCCCCAGTGCAATAAAAGTCATTTGCGCAGTGTGCAAGCACCACAGACAAATCTGCAGTTGAGGTAAAGGGATGCGGGAGGGTGTATGAATAAGTATGTGTGAATGAGTGAATGAATGAGCATGTGTATCATATCATTGTTGTGTAAGTGGGGAAAATATGGCACAGGCAAGCTTTTTGGGGCAAAGATGACACAGGTAGGCTGTTTGGGGAAGGCAGGGCACAGGCAGCCTGTTGGGGGCAAGCATGGCACAGGCAGCCTGTTGGGGTAAGCATGGCACAGGCAGCCTGTTGGGGTAAGCATGGCACAGGCAGCCTGTTTGGGGCAAGCATGGCACAGGAAGGCTGTTTGGGGCAAAGATGGCATGGGTAGGCTGTTTGGGGAAAGCATGGGGGGGGGCTGGCACAGTGAGCATCTGAGTCTTTTCCTAAACCTTTAGATGGTGCAGCTGTAGGTGAAAGGTGAATCTAGAAGGGGTCAGAGGCCTCCCCCTTTGGGAACGCCACCAAAATACAAAACAAAAAAAAGATCTCTGAATTTTGTCTGAAGTGAACGGTCAGGAAAAGACCTCCTGCAAGTTGCAGAAAACTTCTTTCTTATTATCATGAATAATCCACCATCAAGTCTGGAGAATATAAAATAAATGTTAATTGTGGATCCTCAATGCCATATCTTTTACTGGATTGTCATCCTTGTCAGACAGTAAGGCATACTTCACATCAGTGACTGTATTGTGCAGTAACACACAGGGGCTAAGACATCCAAGCTTGACTGTCAGCATTTCCCAATGTTTTGTACAGTGGGAGCAGCTCAGGATGAGACCGTCTTGAGAGTGTCGGTGTATCACATTTCCTAAGTATTTGGACCTTTGCCCCATTGTTGCAGGAGTAGGTAAATTGTAGTTAGTTTTAGGTGTTATTAAATATCAGCTACCAGGTGACCTAGTGGACCTTCTGTGTGGTGGAAACAAATGTAATCATCATCTGCTTACTTACTTTATGTCTGGATTATTCTGGATTTAATCACACATTGGAAAAGCCCTATTTCCCTGAACATTAACATTCTGTACAATACTGTCAATTATTAACCCCATTTGTATGTGTACTCTGTTCTTGCTTCTTTCTTATCATCATGATTTACAATGTGTTCTGTCTGTGTCAAGCAAGGCGCATAACAGCAAATATGTCCTTTAAGCAGCACATTTTCTGATAAGCACTTATCAGTATTGTAGCAAAAATGCTTCATAGAGAAATTGCTAAAAATAGATACAAAATGAGAAAAAAATATAAGCAGAGTGAATTGCGTGTCTGGGGTATTAAGTCTAGAAAGCAGGTGAACTGGACTCATAATATATATTTATTTAAAATTTTGCAAAAAATGCAAGGATCTTTGTTTTTTTAATAAACAGCCACATTCAGATTGCTTTTTAAGATCTGGTAAAGCTGTGCATAATAATATATAATTGAATTTAACAATATGCAAGCAGTGTATACATATATACATAGTTGCTGAGAAACGGTGACCATCATGAGTCAGAAACATCATACCTGAAGGATGATAATTCATGCATAGAAAACATAAATTAGAAATGAAGCCATTTAAAATGTCAGCTAAATAAATAAACTCTTACGGAAAGATATACAAAAACACCCAGAACAAAATACTTCTTGGAGGCATAATGAAATTAGGAGCCATATTATACTCATTAATTTTTCTTTTAGTTTTACAAATCTTCTAACTAATTATAACAATATTAAATAATCCACCACAATCGCAATAAACTGCTTTTTGGTCAAAGATGTATTTACTATCTTTTTCCAAGGTACAGTTGATAAATTTCCATTTTATTTGTAATTACAATAATCAAGAAAATAGCAAACCATGCATTTTTGTAGCAGAATTATTGACTGTTTTTTTATCATAATTCATAAGAAAAGATGAAATCAGGATATATAAGAACACAATTCTGTCTTAAGTACTTGGTGAAGAAATAAAATAAAAAAATAAAAACTTCAGCTAATCCATCACTTAAATAAGAATGAAGCACTGTTATGAATGTTCTTCTGTTATCAACTAGCAGTTTCAAGTACTTAAGCTATAATTGATTAATGATTCAGATCTGCTCATGTTGGAATTGTACTTGTTACTTAGACCAAAAAACAATCCTATTTCGATATTGATCACAGTGTCCATTTTGGTTTTTACAGTTTCATCACAGTTAAATGTCTTTATTAAATCTATGTACAACATTTATAGGAACTTTGTAAATTTAGGCCTGAATGAATAATTATGAAGATTAATTTTGTTTGAATTAATTCAACATTTTATCTTTCCAAAGAAATGACATTACAGGCAAACAAAGGCTTGTCTGATTTGGGACTCAAGATACATTTGGCCCAATATAGTAGTGGCTGTTTTTTGTAGTATTTTATTTTAATTAAATATTCACAATATTACTTTTTTTAATTCTAAAGAATTGTATGTCCATTGTAGCAATACTAGTGCCCCGTATTCCAAGACCCTCACAGCCTGTGGGTTGAACAAATTGAGTTAAGTAGCCTGGAATGGAAACAAGAATAGCCGTATCCTCAGGTATGTTTACCTCTCTACTGTTGTTACTAGGACTCCATTAATGCCTAATTTGTGTATATTTATCCATCTGCTTTGCACAACCACTTCTATCAAAACCTGTCCCTAAACCTGACCCTTATGCTCATCCTAGCTCTCCATACTTACTACAACCTCTGGTCCACGTTCAGCAACTCATTCACATACCTAGGAACTTTCTAGATAAGCTCACCCCGAGAGTCTTGAAATATTGACCCTTTAATAGCTTATTGTGAAGATTCTATGTAATGACTCCCAAACTGTGTTAACCAAATGACTCTAATACTGGATTATTATTTGAAGATACACTTAATTGGGCAACGTGCATTCAATCACTGAGATCAACCATAACATACTGGTAGCAAAAGCACCAGTTAGTTTTACTTATGATCACAGCAGTGCAGAATATTAGGTACAGTCTGTGTGACCCTGAGAATCTGCCCCTTAACCTTGAGATTGGGGCAAAACCAATGAGATCCAGGGTCAAAGCCTGAGAGCTCCCAGGTATGCTTAGTCATAGTGCCACATTACAAGAATGCAAGGCTATAAGTTGAACTACCTTCTACTACAGATGTTGAACAACTTTAAGATTTAAGAAATCCTTAAATCTTGATTCTGGCATATGTAAATTAGTATTTTTCCTCGAATCCTCCAATTTATTTGCTGTATTTTCCAGCCCTCAGCACCTTGGATTGCAGTAGATGGAAACCAAAATTATTTAGGGGCCCATTTCTAACACACGTTATTTTAATTATAAACGATTAGGTTTAACACAATACATATGGCCACATGTGGAATTGTTAAAAAAAATACATTATAATGATAAAACAGGTGCGCTATATACCAAATTTAAACACTTTTTTTATGTTTGCCTACTTCTGAATATGATTGTTTCCATTAGTTGGTATGATATAACACTGTTCATTAAAATATGTGAAGGAATGTTCCTTCTTTACATCAGAGGTCTACTGATATAGAGGTGGGTCATTTGAATATGCTAAGGAATACTGGCACCTTGTGGTTCCGGTTGGAATTAGTATTGTCTATAGAATAGTTTCTTTATTACAAACTATGGAGTGTTTACAACAAAACAACTTGCGTAAATGTTATAACTATAGTTTTTAATCATAAAATTGAATAACACTGTGGTGGAAATAGTGCCAATCACGTATTTTATGCAGGGTGGGACCGCAGGGACCACCACCTGTAGTATCTCGGTAATGCAGGGTATGCCTTCGAGCCAACTGGTAGCCATTTTTTCCATGTCCTAGAGAAAATCTTTTTCATTTAACAGTATGCAACAGGGTTCCGTTAAGAAGGAAAGATGCACATTTAATGACATACACAAATGTGTCCTTTCAACAGAAGAGCAAGTATGTGAAAAAAATAAAATCAGGTTTTGATTTCTACCTTAAGATAGCACTCAGTGCATGGAGCTGACAGCCAAATAAATTCTGTTCCAGATAATCTGTTGTTAGGTGAGCTGGCTGGCTGGCATACTGGTTTACAATATGCCTGATCCCTGCATACAGGGATCAGGTATCATGATGCCACAGACACCCACTCACCACTCTAAGCCCCAATAAAAAAAAAATTATTGCAGTGGTGTGGGCATTTTCTAAAAAAATTCATTAGTTTTACTGTTTGTTTTGGAATGTATTAGGAAATAATAATTCAAAAAATGTGTGTGGGGGGGTTATATATTATATATATTCCCCCATATAATGCGATCAGATGCACAATATGCGTTAAAATGGATAGTGCGCAAAAGGATATGACAGGAAACGATGTGCCCCTTGAGTATAACTGGAGTTATATAGAAAGCCATGATTTTCTAATACTAAGGGAAACATGGTAACAGATGCCATCATTCAGCATTGCGTGGGATTACATACCCTACGGCATTTCAGGCACCTATTTGGGGGTTTGGCAAGATGCAGGAAACAGAGATCATCATGGAAGTGGACGAAATCTACAATGTCCGATAAGCTGCATCTGTGCAGCAACAGCATGGACCAGCATTGACTTTACAGCTCTCTGGGCCAATCAATGGAGATTAACGGATCAGGTGTGTAACTAGAAACCACGGGGCCCTAGTGCAGAAATTGCTCCGGGGGCCCCCAACTTCAACAGGTGGTCTGTGCCATCATTGCCCCCAAACAACTTGTCTATGCCTTCTTCTCGACCCTTCCAACATACACTCTGGCAAACATGTGTAAACACACATGAACAAATTATGCACACTTACTCATACTTACAAACACACATGTACACATTCATTTTAACACTCCATCTTACCCCACTTTACACATCCATGCTCACCTACAGAAATCAGTCGGTGCATCAGTGAAATCCAGTGATGTCACATACATATGCACCCTAAGCTGTGGTGCATGCTGAGGGGTGTCTGGCATGAGCTAAAATACACCCCTGCCTATGCACATTGCTTGAAATTTACACAGGCCTGGTAAAGATCATGCTACCATACCATGACATATTATGTTCATTAAACAAATGACATGTGATAATTACACACACACCAGTTTTAAACGGTGTTAAACTATTAACAACTTGGCCCCTAAAAAAATGAATTGCTCCATTACCAGCTATTCCACTGGTGCAGCAAATATATCTTAATCCTTCAAAATTCTCAGCATTCATCTATGGGAAAAACAAAGTTTATCACAGATAATAAAATATATCCTGGTACATTCTAATGAATGCATGCTTCCCTGGGCAAGACTATTAGGTCTATATTTTAAACTATTTTGCATTAATGAGCCACAGTGTTATTAATTCCAGAACATCAATTACAAGAAACCTTAAATGACACCAAACGTTCATACTTCCTTCCAACCATCAACTCTCAGTTTTCAATAAAGTAGCACTGTGTGTTGAAATTTTGGATCTGTTTGATTCCTTAGATGTTAAAACTGATTTTACAACTGATTTGGCCACATGGAAGATGACCAGTAAAACATATTGGTTTATCTTGCCTTTCTAGTAGGCTGATTTTTCTATGCTAATGTCTAGCTGGCACTGCTTTATGTGCTTATTGATGATACCACGTGACCAGTGGCGTCGGCAGGGGGGGGCCAGAGGGGGCCATGGCCCCCCCTAAATCATGCTGTGCCCCCCGGTGTGCCCCCCCAATTGAAACGCCGTCTTTGTTTTTTTTTTTTAATAGATCCGGAGGAGAGAGAGAGAGGCGCCGAGCGGTCGCTGAGGAATAAGTTCTCTCACCGCGAGGCCTCTGCCTTGGTCGCAGTGCCGGCATTTCAAGCCGAGCGCCGGTATATGATGTCATATCCGGCGCTCAGCAATGAAGCCGCGCACACTGCGGCAGAACCAGGAAGACAGAGACCTCGCGATCCCACCGCTGGACTTCTACAAGCCCAAGGTAAGTGAACTTCAAAGGGGGGGGAGGAGGGTAGAAAGTTAGGAGGGGGTTAGAGAGTGAAAAGAGGTAGATAGGAAGTGAGAAGAGGTAGATAGGGATACATTGGGAGGGAGAGAGGGGGTAGATAGGATAGATTGGGAGGGAGAGGGGGTAGTTAGGATAGATTGGGAGGGAGAGGGGGTAGTTAGGATAGATTGGGAGGGAGAGGGGGTAGTTAGGATAGATTGGGAGGGAGAGGGGGTAGTTAGGATAGTTTGGGAGGGAGAGGGAGATATTAACATATATTGGCAGCAGGGGCTAATATTAATATTAATTGGCAGCAGGGTCTAGTATTTATATTCATATTGGCAGCAGGGTCTAGTATTTATATATATATCGGCAGCAGGGGCTAATATTAATATATATTGGCTGCAGGGGCTAAGTTTATATATATATTGGCTGCAGGGACTAATAATATATATTGGCAGTAGGGGCTAATATTAATATATACTGGTAGCAGGGTCAAATATTAATATATATCGGCAGCAGGGTATAATTTTTATGTATATCGGCAGCAGGGTATAATATAAGTATATATCCGCAGCAGGGGCTAATATCAATATATATCCGCAGCAGGGGTTAATATTAATATATATCAGAAGCAGGGTGTAATATTTCTATATATTGTCATCAGCAGGGGCTAATATTAAAGAATGAGAAATAACTGCCTAACGTGTGTGTGTATATATGTGTGTATATATATATATATATATATATATATATATATATATATATATATATATATATATATATAGTGTATATGTACCGTTTTATAATTGGCCCCCATACTTTGGTTCCTGGCCCCCCATGTGCCCCCCCTAAATATGAAAGCTGGAGACGCCACTGCACGTGACTAAGATATAGAATTGTACAGTGTTAGTTGTAGAATATGCCTAAAGAAGAGACCAAAATGGTTTTGAAAGCTTGAAATACTCATACTTAGCCAATAAAGGTTCAAAATCCACCTTGATTACCATTTCTATGTTTATGCCTCATGTAAAGAAGTCCCAAGCACAAAGCAGAAAAAAATAATTCACACAGCCTCACTCTACTAATGCCATAGTAGGGAGTTAAAAATGAACATAATCAGAAATGTTTTTTACTTGGAAAGAAGAACGTTACCTCCTTGCATATAGTCTGAAGTAGAGCCCTGCGCGGGACTGCTTTTTTAATCCCACTCCCGCAATGTGGGTGTTCCGCTCCCGCCACATTTGTGGCCAATCCCGCCCGCTCCCACCACATTTGTGGCCAATCATGCCCGCCTCCTTACCTGATTTCCTGCGCAGTCCCACAAGTTGTTCCCTCACAGCGTCTCTTCTCGTGCTCCGCCCAGGAACAAGGCGGAGTCACAGGAAGTTACGTCACATCACGTGACTCCACCTTGTTCCTGGGCGGAGCAAGATAGGAGATACTGTTATGGAGCAGCGAGAAGACAGCCTTGCGGGACTGTACAGGATTACCGGGACCCGCAGGTATAGTGCCTGACCGCCCGCTCCCGCCGCAGCCCCAGCAAGACCGCCCGCAAGTATTTTGGCGGGTCCCGCGGGACCAATGCAGTCCTCTAGTCTGAAACATTACCTAAAGCTAATGGCCTATGGCATAGGAAGTAAGACTTATCGGTGAACTTCCGAGTACTTCTATACCTTGTGGTTCCAAATTATGTAGATATCTTTATCTAGCTGCCCGAGAGAAATCAGACACACAGACAGGAGTGTTTGTATAATAAGATTCCCGTTTATTATGGCGCATTATGGATATATTTATTAAATCATACCGGAAATAACGCCCTATCCTAAACCAATCATAATACATAACATAGTTCTATGCCCTATAGACGATAAGAAGGAAAACTGCACATGTGAACCTCTCATTTTTTATTTTTTTTTTATCATTACAAAATTGAAATGTTATTTTTTTAACTTGCAAATAAATACAATCCTATCAGTTTAACAAAGCAACAAAGCCTAAATCATTACCAAATTCAAGTCACATCCTCATGTTTACATTTTTTTTATTGAATTATGGAAATGAACGAAAAAAGGGAAATTAAATAACTGCCTATGCTAATGAATGATATATTTGGTATTAGACATTTACTGTTGGCCTCCAGAGAAACTATTCTAAAATGCAATGCTCGAAGCCGAGATAAAACCAATTTATATAGCGCTGAGGAATCACGGTGTAAAATGTGTCTGGGAATGAACCAACAGTAATGGCATGACCCTTTAATTAGAGTGATTATAGCCACCTGTGATTTAGTTATTACTATTCAGAGACAAGAGAAGACATGAAACTGGCTGGATACACAGCTTCCTGCTGAACCTGGAAATTGGGTCCCCCGTCTAGATTCTTACAGGGATTTGCAAGAAGATCAATTGAGCCAATCTATGCTACTTCACTTTTATCAGGAAAAAGAGATTAACATATAAAATGAACATGGTGTTGAGGCAGATTTAACAAGGATATTTTACTTAACGGTGTCTTATTGATTTTCAACTTGCCTATGCAGATATCTTCCAATCAAGAGTTAATTAGTACGCTGAATTTCTTCCTCTAATAATACACATGATCACGATTTTGGTCTGCTACTTGACATATTCATACAGCCATTTGTTGTCATGTCATGAAAATAATTTTCAACAATTACATTCAATAAGTGAATATTTTCCTACTCTTGCCAGCATCATGGTCACGTTGAATCTGGACAAAACATGGCCATGGTCTTGAGTGCAGAAGCACAGGCTAGATAGCATGAAATTACCGTATTGGCTCGGATATAGGCCGCCCCCGTATATAGGCCGCACCCTAAAAGTTTGGTGCTTTTTTAAAGAAAAAGTTTTTTTCTTTAAAAAAGCACCAAAAAAACATGCTGCCACTCTGTCTCCCCCCCGAGATATGCTGTCACTCTGTCTCCCCCCCCCCGAGGTATGCTGCCACTCTGTCTCTCCCCCCCCCCCGAGATATGCTGCCACTGTCCTCCTCCCCCCCGAGATATGCTGCCACTCTGCCCCCCCCCGACTTCCCCGTGGAAAGTGCTGGCAGGGGAGGCTGTCTAAGCGTATCGGGGAGTAGGATGCAGGTCCCCTGCACCGCTGTGGGGATCTGTATCCTAACCCCGCTAGACCCTGAATATAGGCTGCACCCCCAATTTAAAGACTTAAAGTGGGGGGGGGGAAGTGCGGCCTATATTCGAGCCAATACGGTATTTATACAATGCAATATAACCTTTGGGAAATTTACAAGAATATGTCAGGGTGTGTGGGATAATAGATGAATTACCTTTGTTGCTCCTTCCTCCAGCCTTCTGACTGTCAATAGCATTAGCTAAGGCCTCTTGTACAGTCATCATTATGTTGATGACTTCCATGTCAAATAAGCAATACCTGCATGTCATTGTGCTTTTGAACTTGATGCAACTGGGAGAGAAACATCCTGGGTCACCATCACAACCTGAATGAGACTAATTGAAGCATGAGTATAGCGGGGTTATGTTTATAAAATAAATGATAAGGAATATGTCCCACCCATATGGTGCTAACACAAAGAGAAACAAATTAGCCACATCCTCGCTGAGATCAAGTACATACATAACAATGGCAGATGCTGCAGTGAAAGAGGGGTCAGTGGCTCACAGGATGGCGGAGAAAGTGTTTGACTACCAATTACAGCAACATCTTAACCTCATGTAGGGTGCATCTAAAGTCTGACCAAACGTGCACCCATTCAGTATCTTTCACAGGTGTCATGTGTGCTGATCTTCCCTGCCAACCCCAATGCCACCACCATAATTTAGTATCTGCAAACAAGGCAATGTTTAAGTCCTCATTACCTTTAACGTATGAGCTTCAGCAGTTTCTATAGCTAACGATAACACTGCAAGCTTACTATCTATTAGGAGGTTCAGGTGAAATGAGATATGGGATTGATTAGACATTTCATGATTTCATTGGGCCGCGGGTCATGTGTCCAGTGGCATATGGATCCTGACAATAGAATGGATGTTTTATTTTCAGGTTATGGGTATTACAAGAATACAATGCATGCTTTTCTGAATTGGTGGGATTTTAGCGAGCATTTAAAGGTATACGAATAAACAAGAAAGAGTCTGACATGATGAAGTAAGGAATACCAGGGATTAGGTACAGCACAGGTAAAATCCGGGATAAACAAGTAGGAAGAAGTGATAACAGTTGAAGGGAGACACAAGTCATAGGCAGTGCTAAGAAGGCAGTTAAGAATGTATTTTGAGATATAAACAGAGATCTAGATGAGCGCGGTTTTGTTAAGTCTCTGTAGGTAAGGCTCAGGAGATTCAATTTTATCACTGAGGGTATGTGGAACCATTAGTTCAGAGTAGATTGCCATGGTGAAAGATGGTAAAGGGAGCCGCCTGTTAGTATAGAGTTGTCAAAATCCAGACAGGATACATTTTTAACTGGATTTTTAAAAATTACAAAAGATATATAGTATGCCTAGAATATTTATTTTACCATCTTGTGTTGTAACACCCCCAAGTCAATAAATTGTATTTACATGGCACTCATTAATCAAACAGAAGAGGACTGGGTGCAGCAAAGTGAACATTAATTGGTCAAGGGCAGGCACCCCTCGGGCATTCATCTAATCACAATCTGTGTGACTGTAACCTTTATCCAGTAGAGAATTTGCTATATTTTAAGGTAAACGTCTATAATTAAAATATGAAAACCAAACGGTTATTTCAATTCAAATATTTACGTGGTTGTTAACAAATAACTGTGTAGGTGCAGAGATTTAAAAGCATTCCCAATACAGAAGTTATCTTTTAGCCACTTTGACTGTTGTCCAACAAGTTAAGGAGACTGGCTGCAGGTGAATGGGGAGACACTGTAAAATAAAAAAGGAATATTGACTAGCGTGCACGCCATAGAGAAAAAGCAAGAACTCTCAAAAAAATCAAGCAACAAAATGTAATCACCTGTCCTCACTCAAATAGTAAATAAATCAAGACTTATTTTATTTTGACATTATGGTTTATTGGATGGAAGGAAGGAGAAGCAACATAAATACAGAAGCAGAAAGTTTAAATACATTAGTCCCTGTACACTAAACAAAAACAGTTCAACTGCTGTTTGCAAGTGTGATGCAGGAATACAGCAGAAGTCTCTTAGAGGAACAATGGTGGCTCATAAGAGCCCAACAACTATCACTGGGAGATGTGGACTCCAACCCAATACAATAAAGTCAGATAGGTCACAATCCTTAGAACATATGTCTTATGGCGGTTAACTGATCAAACACAATACCTCCAAAACAATTACACAAATCGTACAAGCTACAGTCATTTTTTTAAAATAGATGTATTGCAAAAGCTAGATGTGACAGTTCTTCTTGAAGACCATGACTTGTATTTTGATGTGTAATTCTGTTTTCAATCAGTGTTCCTTTGTTGAATTTAATACAACACTAAGTTAAAGGAGGCAATTGTTAACCTACTCCCTCAACTACAGACCTTTTAATCTTCGCTGTTGTGAATAGATAGCTTTCAAAGTAATAATAATTAAAAAAAACTGAATACAATGCTTTCTGAAGCAGGTGGATTTTGCTTTATAGGTAAGAATTACCACTTATACACAAAAATCAATAATTACCCACTGTTATTTGTAATTGATTTTGTTCCCTGGTATGGAAGTATAAGTGTCTTTTAGTAATTGCCCTGCCTTTATTGTTCCATAACCTTGAAACATCCTTATGATTGGCTTCCTGTAGACATAAAGTTGCATGCTTTTTGTAACACATTTATATCGCTATTGCTAAAGACAACTTAAAATCCCATTTCTGCTCACTTGGCTTCATGGTACGATTGTTTTTGTTACGGGTGTGATCTTTCTATGACCCTACTTTAGAAACTGGCAATATAGTGGGAGGTTATGACCCTTATGGTGTCAAATTCCTTTTTTCTCAAATAAAGATATATGTTACCAAGCACCAGCAAAAACAAAACAGTAAAAACATTTTAAGTTGACTTTTGGAACACGTACATTTTTACATAGCATCAAAACAAACAGGAAACACTTTGGAGCCTGTGTAATAAATACTACCGCGACATATATTTTTTGTCTACTATATCAGAAAATAAAGAAAACTAAGCCATGAAATGGGTTTAACCATTTATCGTCCACGTGGTAATATGCATGGTGTTGTACAGCAGTTTGGCATCTTAAAGGTTTATTTTAAATGAATATCTTCTTCTCCCTACATTAAAAACTATCTTAAATTTAAAGCCATCACCACACTTTTAAGAGCAATTTTGCTATGTTTACGTTAAATATTGTACAGGGTCTTTTTTTTTCTTCTTTCTTCTAAGAATAATGCATTGACATATGAGGTATGTAGTATCTAGCAAATCTAATGACACCCTGAGCTCAGCCATTAACCTTCAAGGAAGAAAAGTTAAGTCTCGTGCTTTCAGAATTAGTGGGACCTATATTTCACAGTGACAAGCATTAGTAATGAATAATTAAGCATTTAATATTATGTTGCTTTGGTGAAAAATTATTTCATTTCACTAGCGATGGTCTTTAAAGCGACTTGGTATAATGATGTTGCATTAAAAGAGTGTATGGGAGTCCTTTGATGAAATAAATGTGTTTTGATGGCTGGTTTGAAGCTCTAGTAGATATTAGATTTAAAATCTCTTTACAGCCCAACAGTGATCCTGCTGAGAGAATTTCATCAGGAATTTAAGAGGGAAAATTCACCCAAGAATAGTGTCATGTCTCACGCCAGCTCGCCTGAGGTCAGACTGTGTTATTCCCCATAATACTTAGTTAATGTCACTGAGAGGAATAGTTGAGAAAATTGGAAGCCCTCTACAAATTAACCTTTAAAACACTTCATCCATAAGCCTCGGCTGATTTAGGTACATTCATTTTTTTTACTGTGAAGTAAGATATTCTCCTTAATTTTGCTTATCGGGAGATTGTTTTGATGAATGCTACTAGGATATTTTATGTGATTTTAACATAAATGCTCACAATACTTTCATATTGTTGACATGGTGGACGAGGATAGAAGGTGCGGAGTGTCACATTGATTTTCCAATTTGCGGGCGGTAAATTGTTTTCTTTGTAATAATAGTATAATTGTGATTCAATCATTGCTGGAGCTTGTGTATGAACCTGACAAATACACATTTGCATTACCTGGATCACAATGTGACCTTATTAAAGCAATATCCATCTGTGAGTCAGTGCCTTTCTTTGATATAAGGATTATGAAACTAGATAAAGCCATGTCACTATGTAATAAAGTGAATATATGCAATATACTTTTTTTCAACTAAGAAATTTAGTTAAAAATATAATATTTAGACAAGATAGAGTATTTTGCAAGTTAGTTAAAGCTGCAGTAATCAAGACAGGATATCACATAGTTACATAGTTACATAGTTACATAGGCGGAAAAAAGACATGCGTCCATCAAGTTCAGCCTTTCCTATATCTGTTAATTTGTTGCTGTTGATCCAAAAGAAGGCAAAAAAACCCGGTTTCGCTCTACAAGGGAGTAGATTAGTATTTTTGGAGTTTCTTGTGTAAGGAAAGGACAGATTCAGGAGATGTTTCTCAGGTGAGTGACTGGATGTGACGAATGAAGGAAAGAGCAAGCGTGACACTTGGCCCATTGGGTGAAAAAGGTGTCAGGAATTCATAGGCTACCACCAAATACTTATGGTTAATACAGTTAGTGTCACGGACTGGGTCCAAACAGATGACTGAAAGGACCCAGTGCGCCCAAAGATTGTATGCAGGAGTCACAGTGCAGTAGTGGAGATGGACAGGGCCTGGTTGCAGGGCGACCACACTCACCCAGGTGTTGTGCACCTAGGGTTGTGCAGCCAAACACCAGCGCCCTGATATGGCAGCGGATGAAGTCCAGAATGAAGTGAAGTGATATCCTGCAGGCACCCTAGAGCAGGCTTGAAGCATATCACTAGAATCACGTGCAGGATGCTGCAGGCTGGGAGTATGGAAGCTAAGCAAAGGGTATAGCAGAAACATAACAAGCAAGGGACAGGGAGACCAGGCACGAAACATAACCAGACAAGATATACATGTTACAGGGCACAACAAAGGACAGGGAACAAGGCAAGGAACACAGGGGAAGGAGTGAGGAGCCGGAATCCTCGGACGCCTCTCCTTTAAGCAAGAATAGGCCATATTGACTAGGACAAAGGGAAAGGAGAGAGGAACCAAAATCCTCAGATGATACAAGGAAGAAGGGAAAGGTACATAAGAGACAAACAAACATGAATACAAGAACTAGCCTAGAACTATATGATAACAATTGGAGATTCCGTAACATCATATGGCCATAGTATGCTTAGCCCACCACTACGCCAAAGTACTCCAATGACAGTGGGTCCTAACGCTAATCCCTGCTGACAGTGGTATGAAACAAACCAAACATGTAAACCAAACACATAGCACTGAGACATACCTTAGACTGCAGACTGAGACAAACAGAACACACAGGAGGGGCACACCTTATAAAGGAAACAGAGCTGAAGCAAAGAGCTGAAGCAGAAGCAAGGAATGGAAGATCAGAACAGAGCAAAAGGAAATCCAGGAATGGATTCAAGCAAAACAGGGAAACTGAAACAAGAGTGAGATATGCAGCTCCGCAGCCTGGGTAGCATCATGACAGTTACTACTTTTACATGAGGATAGTACCATATGACACAATAATCTCCCATAGAGATTTTTCATCTCTATGTTGATATTTGCTAGGATAGAACTATTAAAGGGGTGCAGTTATCCATCACTTGAATTATTTAGCAAAATATTGGTTCACATAGTTCTTTTAAGTGATTTGTGGGTTCACAAACTTCAATGGGTGGAGATCAGCCTGGGGAAAAAAACACAAAACCGAAGTTATTTATGTGATCCTCTCAGTTTTCCAAATGCTTTGAAGCACTCAGAATATGTTTGGACTGTACCCTCCAAGAAATTAGTTTCCTCTAAGTAACCCTGAATACACTTTGAGTAAATAAACGCATATGACAAATATAAAATGTTAATCTTGGCTCATACTTGGTCCCTTTGGATAACCTCCTTAATCCATCTTATTCCCGTTTAATAAAAATGCTGGGTAGGAGCAATGAATATTAATCAAATATATATAATCCATTATGAATTTTAATATGCCATGTCCCTTTACAACCATCATCAAAGTAGTTTTATACTCTCTCTTAAAAGTATGCATTTCAATATCTAATGTATATTTTTAAATTTTAATTGCTTAACTTTTCACTCACGTATGAAGGTAACCAGTAGGAATTTGCATCTAGGTGTAAGGACGATGATTTAGAAGCTGACTTTTATTACAGTTAGAGAATGAAACATGAAAACATGTGAAACATGTGAACAGCGAAACCATTACCTATAAAATTAATTATATAAAGGTTAAATAGAGAGCATATTTGAATAATGCAGTGCAAATTCTTAATACAGGTTTATTGTTAAATATGGCATTACCAGCAAAACGTGTATCAGATCAATCTTGAATTCAGCAATAATAAGACCATAGATTCACTTATAAATGCTAACACAGTTAAACTGTGACCTTGAATTGGCCAAAATCTGAACTTTACTGAGTTTAATTCTTTCAGTATGCACAATTGTATAAAAAGCACTTGCCCCCTGTGTGGTTTACTGCATTGTTCCATATTTTTGTATTCCTTTTTGCTTTTGGCTTGACATAACAGGAAATGCCACCAACAAAGTTCCACTTTCTCTCATCTCATGTTTCAGGAATGCTGAGAAGCATCCATGTGTTAGAGGTAAGAGAGCCCTGTATGAATGTTGTTCTTGGATCCTTTGTGACCATTTGGTTAGTATGGGTCAAAGTGGGGTTTGGTGGAGAACCAGAACCTAAGAATACCTTAGAACCTTAGAACCAGAACATTGAGAATACGAAGTGCCTATCATGATTGTTGTGTTCCTTAAACATCTGCTGTCTCATAGAAATAAAGAGACATGGAACAAATTATTTCACTCATATAGTCATTATAAATGTTATATGTTTTATGCATTCAGTAATTTTTTTTGCATTTATAAATCATTTTGTTATAAAAAAGGTAATTTTTTTTCCAGGATAAAAGATTTACAAAATTTTTTACTGCAATGCCATATTAGTATAATAAATGTGCAGTACCTTTTTATTGCTATAATACTTCTTGCTCCAATAGATAATAAAATAAGCTTTCTTGCATACAAGTTTTCCATTCTTATACATTTTTATTGTGAGACTTTGAACAGAACTTTTTTGTGTACATGTGTATGTGATTACTGAATGATCATTTATTTATTTAATAGTTGCATTTTTTTTTTAACAATACTAAAAAAAAGTATGTATGTACCTTACTATTACGTTTTTGGTGTTCATGTTGATGATGGATAAAATAAGTCCCCATCTAAACAGAATTGTATAAATCAGTATTCATCATGATTTTATCTTAATGAATACATAAAATAATACCTATATTTTTATGTGGGTAATAAATAAAATATTACCTACATTATTTAAAATTATTTTGTTACTTTTACATAAACTGGCCAAAAATGTTTAAAGCACACAACTGGTGCAATATTAATAGGCATCTAGATAAAAGGCCACAGTGTTATAGATCACTGTGAGGGGCATACTTAGAGTATTTGGCACCTGGGGCGGATCCTGTATGTGGCACCTCCACACACACACTTTGAAACTGCATATCTTCTATAGTTATATACTGAGGCACACATTGACGGGGGTACAGCATAACTGTTACCATTATATACTGAGGCAGACATTAACGGGGGTACAGCATAACTGTTATCATTATATACTGATGCAGACATTGACGGGGTACAGCATAACTGTTATCATTATATACTGGGGCAGACACTGACGGCGGTACAGCATAACACCTATCACTATATACTGAGGCACACATTGATGGTGGTACAGCATAACAGCTATCACTATATACTGAGGCACACATCAACGGTGGTACAGCATAACACCCATCATTATATACCGAGGAACACATTGACGGTGGTACAGCATAACACCTATGACTATATACTGAGGCACACATTGACGGTGGTACAGCATAACATCTATCACTAAATACTGAGGAATGCACTGATGGTGTTACAGCATAACACCTATCACTATATACTGAGGCAGGCATTGACAGTGGTACAGCAAAATCCCTATAACTATAAATTGAGCCAGGCATTGACAATAATGCAGTATAATCCAAACATTGATATGGTGTAGGGCTACCACTTCAGTGTCTGGCTTAGTATATAGTAGGGATGCGCCGAAATGAAAATTCTGGACCGAAACCTATAATTCAGCATTCACTTGGCCAAAACTGAAAATGAACCCCCCACACCTTTAAAAAAAAACTAACAAAAAAACATTTTTATTAAAAGTAACACGCCAAAACTGGACAAAATCAATAACAATATTAAATATATATAGTGGCAAACAGCAATCACACTCCCATCATGCCCATGATCTACCATGTACTGTTTGTCTGGGCATGATAGGAATGTGATTGCTGTTTGCCACTATATATATATATATATATATATATATATATATATATTGTTATTGCATTTTTCTGTCCAATTTTGGTGTAAGTAAGTTACACACCAAAATTGGACAGAAAAATGCAATAACAATATTAATAACAATATTATATATATAATTGCTAACAGCAATCACACTCCTATCATGCACATTCTGGAACCTGGGCATGATAGGAGTCTGATTACAGCCTCGCTACCCCCCCACACACACACCCATGCTATCACACACACACTCATTCACAAACATTCATTCACAAATATTCATTCACTCATTTATATACTCATATACACTTACTAATCCACATTTACTAATCCACTCTCACTGAATGTTTTCCTAGCTTTCCTCTGTCACTTTTCCCACTACACCTCTTTTTCCTCCTCATCCTCTTTGTTCTTCTTCTTGGCTTTCTTCTTCTTCTGTGTCCTTCTGGTGCAGTGAGCACGTAAGGCGCGGCTTCAGTGTTGTGTGCCGGGATGTGACAGCGAATCCCGATGCACAGCATCAGTTGCCGCACGCATTGCAAGGGAGCAGGATCTGAGGTCGGCATTAACAGACCTCCCGCTCCCTTGATTGTCTTTATGCCGGTTAAATGGGAGATCCTTGATCTCACCAACCGAGCCTGCTTCTCTAGCGGTGGGCATTTCACTGTTCATCTCTGGAGGGGTAGCGGCGTGGTGGCACCCCCCTGATGAGCAGTACCCAGGGTGGACCCCCTGCCCCCCCACTAGGTACGCTACTGATCACTGTCACAATTTATTTTGAATAACCAGAATGAAGAATGTGCACACCCCAAAAGAACCCAGGTGCTTAACTGTGCCAGGAAGGGCGTGTTCCCCAGTAAATCCAATAGATAAATAAAGGCTCCAGGCCATTTTATTTTGAGGCAAACTATATTTCCTGTTCCTAGTCACCCAGGTGTACTAGCAAATGTAAAATATAGGAATATACTTAAAAAGTATTTTTATAATATGATTTAATAGAGATGCCAATAATTGTGCCGATCATCTATTTAACAGTTTTTCTTTTTGGGGATAAACCTGAGTTGTGTTTGCAATTGTTTGATATTCATGAGAACAGAGTATTTTTGAGGGAGGGATCCCTAAACAAAACAAATGAAGCTCCCTGTGCCATTATTTGCATTTTGTTGCTCCCACTCTCTCTCACTCTCTCTCACACTCTTGCTCTTTCTCTCTCACATTCTCACTCACTATTTCTCATACACTCACACTGTCTCCCTACCTTTTCCAGCGACCTCTTCCATGTGTTATCTGCGAGAGAGAGTGAATGAGAATGATAGTGTGAGAGTATGAGATGTGTGAGTGAAAAGTGAAAAATCTGAGATTTTTGCTTCATTTTCATAAACTTCGTGGGGGGTCTTGCCTCGTTTTCATGGCTTTGTTTGAATCGTTGAATTTTTCACAGTTCTGTAAATTTCCAATTCGCATTAATCCGAATGCACAAGTCTAATACACATACATTTGTATGTATGCATGCATACCTATGTTTTGCAACCTATCATTTTATTATGAGGTTCTGGTTAAAACAGTAAAGATAACCACTGTTCTACAATTTATTTTTCTCCTAGGAGAGTTTTCACAAATCAAAAACCAAAAGCTTTTTTGTGTTTCTGCCTGTGCAGTAACAGAATCTCTGAGCTATGAATAAAATGATGTAAAATGGGTGTTTATTACAACGAAAGAAGTGGTGCTACAATGCAGAAGGGAAAAAAAAGAAAGAATGGACACATATGAATAGTATAATGCTCTACACTGAAAAATTAAGTATATCAATTCTCCAGTGATTTTAATTTAGATAAACTTCTGCTAAGCATATCCCCATATGAATAACAATACAATGAAACACAATAGAGGCAGAAGGCACATGGATGCTCGGCTTGGGTTTCTGATGAAACATATTGTTGTGCTTCATATTGAAAATAAAGTGTGACACATTTGTAATAGAAGTGATAAAGGGTATTTTCTGATGCAGCTGTAAATATAATTCCATCATGCTGTAACATGCTGTGCCAGTGCTTGCTTAATAATTTCATATATTTCAGGCTGATTTGAAGGATGATGCTAATGAAGGACTATCGCTTCTTCGGTGTACCAGAGATTGGCTCTTGGGCTTTGAGTCACTATCCACCAAGCCTTCAATTCTTAATGCTAAAACGCAAAGCAGCTATAGTCTACAGTGCTGAAAGCTGTTCTTAGCAGCTCACATAGTATTCATGTAAAGGCGCATTACAAGAAAACACATGGTTGTAAACTAAATATTACATCTTCCATTTAGTAGATTGTATATAATTGTTTATATATATATATATATATATATATATATTTATATTATTGAAGAGAATTTCTAGCACTAGTAGAAATATATAAATAATAAAACCCAAGATTTATTTTTGCATTGAGAACAAATAAAATAACAAGCTGACCTAACCATCAACCTACCAGTAAAAAATGGTAAATAAATGGGAAATAATATTTAGAAAGTCTCCATATAATCTAAAACTTGTAGGTAGCTTGAAAACTGAATATGGTTCCAGTGAGAAGGTTTCTTTCAACCTACTTTCACCCTGTATGCATTTCATACAGGGGAGGGCTGGCAGCCTAAGGCCTGGGGGGCAAGTCTAGTCAAGTGGCCCGTTACGCCAACGAATCAGCACACCATCCATGCTCATCTTTTCCTGATTTTCTAACGCATATTGATGTAATGTGATGGGACTGGGAGTAAAATAATTTATGTTTAATACATTAAAAAACAGCTAATCTTTGTAACAAAAATTTTATTTTTTTTAAGTATGGAAAAATTGGACCCTAGGCATTTCCTTGGGCCTCTGCCACACTGACCACTGATTAGGGGATGACTGTGAGAGTCAGTACAGTCTTCTTCCTCCTGACCCTACTGTGACATTGAGAGGTCCTCTCCCCTGTAATCATCCCCAGAGTCCCTTTGTCCCTCATTCACTAAGCCACACCTATCTTTTACTTACTCCCTGTAGTTCAGGTATAGATCAAATAAACAACACATGTAAACAGCACGTGCATGTATAGATCAACTGAATAAGAAATACAAACCCTGTATTTGCAGGTATACATAAATAATGTATGGAAGCATAGCATAGCAGATACAGATCAACAGAATAATACACAAACCCAGCTTTGCAGGTACAGATCAACTGGAAATCACATAACAACTAAGCATTAAAGGTATAGATAAAACCCCCTAAATTACAGGCATAGATCACAGGATGCACACCCCCAAAGCCAGCCCTGGTGTCCACACTGCCCACATAGAACCCCACCAGCACCAAGATAACATTAACAAATTACAGTCCAGAGCCAACTTTGTCCCCAAACAGCCTAGCGTGAGCCAATTTTGTCCCCAAACAGCCCACCCTGACACCAGTACACACCCCAGGACAGGCTCTGCCACACCGACACCCAAACAGACACACCAGGACAGGCTCTGCCACACTGACAACCAGACACACACCCCAGGACAGGCTCTGCCACACCGACACCCAACACACACACACACACACACACACCAGGACAGGCTCTGCCAAACAGACAGCCAAACACACAGACACACAGACAATGTATTTCCCCCCACACCCTTGTGTATTGCCCCATGTGGACTTGTGCCCCGAGCCAGCCCCCTTTGTACATTATGCCCTTTGTGTATTGCCCCATGTGGATTTGTGGCCCCAGCCAGCCCCCTTTGTACATTATGCCCCGACACCCTTGTGTATTGATTTATGTGATTTCCCCAGCCAGCCCCCCTCCCTTGTGTATTGATGCCCCCTTTGCATTGTTAATGACCCATGTATATTGAACCCAGCCACCCATCCCCCACCTTTGTGTATTCAGTTATGTGGTGCCCCAACCACCCTGTTGTGTACTTATACCCCCTAGCCACCCCCATTTTGTATTTAATTGTTGTCCCAATGAACCCCCCTGCCTTTGAATATGGCTCCCCTTCCGCCTATTACCTAACTATTTTTTATTTTTTTTAATACTTACGTTTTTTCTTCCATCCTTCACTGCTGCTGTCCTCCAACGTGCTCTTCTACCTGTCACGAGGAACTGTTCCGTGTGACTCCGCCCCCTTGAGCGGCCCATCACATTGACTATGTGATGTACCGCTCAAGGGGGCGGAGTCACACGGAACAGGACACTGGGCGGCACTGTGGAGGCACGCTGGCCACTTAATGATTTTAAAGCGGCCAGCGTGTCTTACCGCCGCTTTAGGACTCACAGCCATATCGGCTGCAATGGCATCTCGGTGTGCCGGCCAGTTCGGCCGGCCCACCACGGATGCTGCGGGCATTAAAGATGGCCCTGGCGTGACCGAATCGGCCACTTAAATGGGCGGCCGCGCGGCCGTTTAATGTAGAATCAGGGCGGCCTGGGGGGCAATTGCCCCCCCGGTCCAGCCCGCCCCTGATTTCATATCTAGAAAAACATCCTAACTTGCATTTATTGAATTGGCCGAAACAACTTGAACATACTTGTAAAGGTTTATCATATCACCAAATTCTCCAGAGAAAATAATCCCAAGAATTTATATTCCTTTAATCTTTTTTATAGCCCCTCTCTGAACCCTTTGTATTTCCAGTATTTCTTTTTTATTTACTGGTGCCCAAAACTGCACTGCACATTCTAGAGGATTCATAGAGAATTTACCCAACACACAGCCATTCAGAACATAATGTTTGCTTTTCTTACTCAAGTGCGTAATTTTACATTTATCTATATTAAAAACGCATCTGCTAATCAACTGCCCATTCTCCCATTTTGTCAAAATCCCTTTGCTGAGAAAAGACATCCCACTCAGACCTTACATAATTTTATATCATCTGCAAACATTGAGACATTACTTCCAGTACATTCTTCCATGTCATTGATCCATACATTAAAAAGAATCGGCCCAAAGACAGAACCCCGAGGCACTCCACTTAAGACATTTGTCCAGCTGGAATACATGCCATTTACAACCATGCTCTGTAATCTGTCCTTCAACCAGCTCCCTATCCAAGTACAAATATTCTTATCCAATCCAATGTGCCTTAGTTTACTCAGTAACCTATTGTGTGGCATGGTATCAAAAGCCTTTGCAAATCATGAGATTCACCCAGGAGAAGTTCCAGAATCCTGAAAGTTGACAACTGTAGTATCACTTTACAAAAAAAGGTAGCAGGGATAACTCGGCCAACTATAGACCAATAAGCCTTATGTCAGTTGTTGGTATTAATGGAAACCATGCTAAAGGATATGATTGTTTAATATCTGGAAGTAAATGGTTGACATGATCAGAAACAGCACTGGTTTACTATAGGAAGATCTTGTCAAACTAACTTAATTTATGTTTTTGACTGGGTAACTCCGATAATAGACAAGGGAGGAGCAGTTGATATAGTCTATCTAGATTTCAGTAAGGCTTTCGACACTGTCCCCCATAGAAGACTTAATAAATAAAGTCTTTGGGTTTGGATGTAAACCATAGTTGAATCAATTAGGCAATGGTGAGTGATAGGAGGCAGAAGGTTGTAGTTAATGCATATTTAGAGGAAGTTACTAATGGAGTACCTCTAGGAACAGTATTGAGACCTGTATTTTCTATTACTTTTATTAGTAATATAATATAACCAAGCACTCAATTTGGTAGAGGAAGTTTTTTTTTCATTTAGTGTGAACAATATGTGAAAAAACAGCAAAAACAAATTGTTTATACATTTACTTTGTTCCCCAACATCACCTGAATAGAATAAAACCTCACATGCATAGGTTTTTAATTTTATAAGAAAACACAATGCTCCTTTACATACTGCATTTTTGGATTGGTGCAAAAAAGGAGTTATTTTTAATTTATATTTTTAGTGGGAGAGGTAAAAATTGTGTGGGCCATTATTTTTCTTTTTTTTTCATTTTTTTTTATTATTTTTATTATTTTTTCTAAAGACCTCAGAGATCTCTATTGGAACTGGATGCTACCCCGTATGATGTCATGGTGACATCACTGGAGTCTGTTTAATTTTTTGTAAATGTTACATTTTATTTAATTAAAATTTTTCATTTCCAAATTACATTTTTTTTCCTAACTATATAAAATAAACTGGTGAGTGAGAAACTGAATGAGGATGTGTGACATCCGAAAAAAACATCTGAATTTTGTCCAAACCGAAAGGGCTAAAAATAAGATGACTTTTTTTCCCCAAATGTTTTTTGTTCCATGTGCACAAGTCTAATGTAAAAGACATAATGCTCTAGAATAAAGGGTGTTCATTTCTCCAATTCCTTTAAGGTTCTAAAATAATATATATCTAATAAAACAATGTATGTACAAAACACCCAGCATAAAACAGAATAAACTATTGAATGACAACACTAACCAAGCATCTACAATTAATCAGGTGATGCTAGTTTATATAATAAAACAGCAGGACCCTTTTGTATAGTAAGCTGGTCTCTCAAATGAAGATGTATTTGGTAGAGGAAGTAATAACTCATCTTAATGCATTTGTTACTTTAGGAGATCTCTCACAAAGGAAGTCATTTTCTGTCATTTGTACTCAATTTTTTGTAACTTCTGGACAAATTGAATTCTATTATCAAGGTGTTTTTACATTACAGAAAGGTTATTTATGTGCCTTTCCAGTAAATATTCCTTTCATTCATAGTCTTCTGAATCTTGATACGCTCATTGCAATGGCTTGTTGTTCCTGCATATTTATGCTATTTACCAGGGAAACATAAAATAACTTGCAGAAGTATTTAGTGCACACCGACAGGAGGTGTTTCACATGTTAATTTACATCATTCCCCAGTAATATCATGTGATGTGTACAATGTCAATATAATCATTAACTATATTAATAATAAACAGAAGGAAGCCTTGGACATAAAAGGCCACAATGTTAGCTGAACATTTTGCCCCATACAACCCCACACCATGCAGTGTGTATATTTTGTTCTTTAGCAGAAAGAAAAAAAAATGCACTTACCTTTTAGGAAAATCTACCTCTCATGAGCTTCACCATAGTCTTCACTGTCCAATTTTTGTACCAGTTTTGGCATTTGCAGGAAAGACCCCCATTGAAATTGAGCAGGGAGTCTTGTTAGTCTCACTGGGACTCTCGCGCAAGCCATTTTCAGAGCTTGATTGTGGTGGGTGCATGTGTACTGGCACAAAAGCGGAATCTGATGAATCCATCCTCTAACAGTATACTGGGTCACGAACTTGTCCCTCATTGCAGAACATGAGCTGTGGACAAGGTCAAGAACAAAACAGAGTCTGCAACAGTAGACCAGTCAGGCAACCAGGAGTACAAGTAACAATTATCGTAGTTAGTATACAATCCGAGTTGTGTGTGTGCTTAGGGCACATGTACCGGAGGCCACACAAGAGGACGCTAATGCATGAAAGAGGAACACCTGCCAACCATAGAAGGTGGCGTAGATCAAGTGTGAGGGGGAATTTAATGGGAACAGTAATCTATTAAATACATTACCGCATGATGAGAGGCCCTTTTCTGTAAACATTCTTTAATAAAGTTACTAAAGCAATTTATAAAATTTATTCGCTTAAACTTGCTAACTGGTAAGATATTGATTATATGGACTGGATGGCGTCCTTGAGAAGGCTGGCATAGGTGTAGCCACTGGTATAACATATCCTTCACAGTGGACACACTGTTTGTAAGACTCTAATATGTTCTTGTTCTTCAGCCTTGTGTTATGTTCAGGATAGTTTTATTTCTATTACATGCATGTTTAAACTCTTGCTTCTATGGGAAGGCTATTCCACTTATACACTACCCTCCCAGCGAAGATATTCTTTATAAAACATATTTAAGCCTCTAGCCACACAGAATTAGTGATGTGCCCACTGTATTTCCTCTCTGCTTTTCTTAAATTGGTTTATGCAATTAACTGTGCATCATTTTGGTGCCTTTTGGACAGTTTCCAGAACCTCAATAACATTTTAGAGAGAAGGTCTTCAGGATAGAGCAGGGCATTTGCTAAAGTAGAGACTCAAATATTGAAACATGTTTCTCCGGGGGTAAAATTATTCCAGTACTTACACAATGTTCTCCAAGTTTCACAGCAGCCTATGGTCTCTAGCAGGGGATACACGGCTCTGATTCACAGATCTCTGGGCTTAAGTTTTCAGAACACCAGGATATAACAAGTAAGTTAGTGACAGATAATGACGGACTGCAAGGGGGCAGATGACAGAAGCTTCTGCAAAGTGAAGGATCAGATCTTCTGCTACACATTAGGAAGAGGGGCTATAGCGGGCAGCGAAGATTACCTAGTGTCAAAACAGACACGGTTCCTGCCTTACATGTGCCTCTCAAGGTACATCAAAATTATTGCTCATACGACATCAGTGACCAAACGCAGAGCCTGAAAATGACATACGTTTACTCTGTTTTTACCTATAGTTATGCCCCCAATGAACCCATACATAATAACTCCCTTTTTACATAACATAGTAGCTAATCCTGATATGGAGTAACCACTTTAATGTTTGACATTATTAGTGTTAGTTTATTTATGGAAACAACATGTACACTAAGACAACACAATGGTGGTATTACAAATTTAAATTGTCTGGAAAATACGCGTGTTATACCGTATTGGCTCGAATATAGGCCGCACTTCTTTTCCCTGCCGGGCAGGCAGCAGGGTTAGGATACAGATCCCCCGCAGCAGTGCAGGGGTCCTGCATCCTACTCTCTGATATGCTCAGACAGCCTCCCCTGCCAGCACTTCCCACGGGGGGGTGCCGGCACGGGAGGTTGTCTAAGCGCATCGTGCGGACGGTCACCCGCTGTGGAGGCTGTTTACCCGCATCGCCGCAGCCGGTGACCGTCCGCACGATGCATTTTACCTCTGCCCCCAAAACTTACCAGAGCAGACTCCCGGGTGTCTTGCGGGGCCGGCGGGGGACATCTACGCAATACGCGTATACAACTTCCGGTTCCGGCACATCCGCTGAGTGCCGGCACCAGAAGTTGTATACGCGTATTGCGTAGATGTCCCCCGCCGGCCCCGCAAGACACCCGGGAGTCTGCTCTGGTAAGTCGGGGGGGGGGGCAGAGTGGCAGCATATCTCGGGGCGGGGAGGAGGACAGTGGCAGCATATCTCGGGGAGGAGGAGGAGGACAGTGGCAGCATATCTCGGGGGGGGAGGACAGTGGCAGCATATCTCGGGGGGGGAGGACAGGGGCAGCATATCTCGGGGGGGAGGACAGTGGCAGCATATCTCGGGGGGGGAGACAGAGTGGCAGCATGTTTTTTTGGTGCTTTTTTAAAGAAAAAAACTTTTTCTTTAAAAAAGCACCAAACTTTTAGGGTGCGGCCTATATACGGGGGCGGCCTATATCCGAGCCAATACGGTATCTTTTAATTTCCCTAATACAACTATCGCCAGCAAATCTAATGGATTTTATTATTTTTATTTTGTTGTATTCATATCAAATATTGTATTGCTTAAATGCTATAACAAAGTATTATAATGACAGAGACTGGATAGCAAAATTTCGGGAGAAGATATTGTACAGAAATAGAAAATGGACACGTGAGCTCTACATTATTAATCAAGCATCTTTCAGGATATAAAATATAAATTGAAGGCATGCAATTGTGATAGATGTTTTCAATATACACCAAAACAAACCAGAGAAGCGGTGTATCTTCTTGATTTCCCACAAGAGCCCTGAGTGGTCACGGAAGTGACCCTCTTACAGCAAAAGGTTAAAGTCATATGGTCCTGATGAATTACTTTGCTAACTCTGGAAGGTGGTCTCAACTGGGAATTCTGTGGTTTACTGGTTGACTAAAAAAAAAATATGATAACAGAAATTCAGAAATATACTCCATCATCATTTTTAACTAATGTTTTCATCAATAATAATAGTATTTTACTATAGCTGAAATAAAGACGTAAAAGCAAAATAGATATAGTAGTAGTAGTAGTAGTTGTAGTAGTAGTAGTAGTAGTGATAGCACAACTACAATGTCAGTGATTATATGCAGTTATATATCTAAGCCAATAAAACTCTGTATAGATTTGCATACTGAATGTGGTTTCATATTTTGATTTTAGAACGATGAATATTAAGTTAAAACTCTAAAGAAAAACATGTTAAAAACTGTATTAAGAATTACTTGCTAAACCTGTAGCTACTCCACCAATATTCTTTGGTTGTGTGCAACAAAAATTATATAAATAATTCATATTTATTTCAGTTACTACACATAATAAACACAAATAGATGCAATATTATGTTTTTTAAATACATTCCAAAATATTTTTTTTTCTTTTAACAATGCTAAATCCTTGAACAGAAATAATTATTAATGTACAAAGTTACTCAATGGAGTCAAGGACAGAAAAAGGATGCATTGCTAACCTATACATGAAGACAGTTTTAGGCACCAGGTAGACAGATAAGAGGGAGAACAGAAACACAAACTTTTAAAGATGGAAAAGAAATACATGAAAGAATTTAGTTCTGAAAAACATAGGATTTTTAAATAGAGATTTAAATAAAGAAGTATTTTGCACATTAAGGATATGTGAGAATCCCCTTAATGTGACAAATGGATAATTATTTGGCTACATAAAAGTCAAGACAGTACTTCTATAAAATAGATTGCTGGAACAGTATATGCCTAATACTATATATACCTTGAGGAAAGGGATGGATGCTTACGCATTTATTTCAGGGAGAATCAAATAACATATTTCAAGCACCACATCAGCTATGTGGACTAAATATTTTTTTTTGGTATGCTTAGTAGAAGTCCTATTCAAATGTGCATCCTTGATTATACTGTGGGATATACAGTTAAGTCACTGTAGCACTGTATTAACGAACATGTTATCAAATTATTTTATTGATATATGCCACATCATTTACCATCTAATATACTGCATTGTTTTATAAAGGCAACATAGTAACACACATTGGCATTGGCATACCTGCTAAACCAGACCCATCACTAACATTTGTAATAAATTACACAATTTAATAAAAAATCTGTTCATTTAAATAAAGAGGGTAATTTAACGGAATATTATGTAGAATATATTTCTAGCACCCACTTTTGCTAAAATTGTAACCAGTTCACATATCAATCTGTCAGACTTTCACTCTCTTGAAAAAATATTCAGTCAATTGAGCTGATCCACCTGGAATTTGTGATGGCTGTCAATCATTAGTTTCGGGGGAATGTCATCAGGCCAGTAATAGCATACCTAAAGCGGTTCACAAATTACCTCCCTACTGGGAGCTCCTCTCAGACCAGGTGAAGGAAAGTAAGGTTTAATAAGCCACACGCTGACATAACCTCAGCATTATATTGTCACACTCTTTTCAGAATTATTTGCTAAAAATGTGTGCAGTCTACTAGCTTACTTGGGTGAAATAGTTAGGTCATATATTTACCATATGGTTATAGAAATGAATGGCAGGCGTTTAAGAATGTGTGTAGTGGTATGTGACTTCATACTGTGTGTTCCTAAAAACACATAGAAAGGAATTCAGAAATACATCACCGCTTACATTTTCCCTTTGTATGGCATATTATAATTATTATTATTATTATTATTATTTATTCTTATTATTTATTGTTTTATATAGCACCATCAAATTCCATAGCGCTGTACAATGGGTTCTTTACAAGAGTTTGCAATGCCTCAAAACAAATCTTATTTCATATGGTAACATTGGCCTAGATATCGTAACATTGGCCTTGAAATCATTGAGAACGCCAAATGCATATGGGCACAGAGCTCTTAATACACGTCTAAAAATCTTGCGTTAGCCAGTAGCCGAACGCAGCTCTTGGTAGGGTAAAGTGGTGGGGAAGCACAACAAGTGTATAGTGAGGATTCTGAGGAATCCCTCCATCCATTCGCATACAAAAAATATTGAATTAAATGGTAACACCTTGTCCGGCATTTCAGTAGACCTACTAGCTTCCAGTGGCATCCTTTCCCCCAATCCTTAAATTAGGGGAAATTACTCCACCATAAACTCCATCTCTTTGGTGGAATTATCATAGGGCAAAATGGCGGAGCTTCTGATGACATCCTTGACCCCACCCCAATGTGGACGATGAAAGAATAGAAGTGAAAAACAGAGAAAAACAAATTGATGCAGATCAAGAAGATGCAAGACATGGAGCTGCGAGACAAGGAAGCGGAAGTGGTCAGCAGATGAGGCAGGTAGACATTCAGAGTGTGTGAAAGAGTAGAAGTGAAAGAACACGCGAACGAAAAGAAAGAAAACGTATGCACTTTTTGCCTCATTTTTGGCTGTTTCGTGGGAGGATCTGGCTTTGTTTCTGGAAATCTGTATGAATTGACAAAATTGGCAAAAGCCAGTAGTAAATAACTAAAGAAGATTATTATACAAATAATAATTAACAACATTATTGTGGATATTTCAGATACTATTTCAACATAAAATAGTTACTTGATACTATATAGTTGTCAGCAATAGTTTTATCATTAGAGCCACAGACTGTTCAACAGCATCAAACCAGTACTGTAGAGTCACCCCTTTATGTGTTCATCTACATGTCTATGTCACTGATGTGCTTGCCCTGAAAATGTGTATTTTTCAGAATATGTTAATGTACCATAAAGCAACAGTGAGATGTATATGGGCACATATATGCATAATACCCACACATGTATTATGTTACTCAATGTAGCTGGATAATATATCCGAGTTTTATAAAAAATGCTATTTAATCTAAAATAACTATTAAATGCAAACACATTTTTCATTGAAAGTCTGGTTTATTTTTTTAGCAGCAAGAATAACTTATAGTATTTTATTTCTACACAATGGTGCTTATATGACTCCATAAAAAAATGTTATACAACAGTATCTGGCTTTTGTGATTCTCTTGGTTATGCTGGAGCCTGAAGATAAATAATGGTGAGAAAGATTGCACATTTAGATTCATTTACTTCAACGGAAGCTGGCGATATTACAATTACTTCCAAGAAACAATAATACACCTTACAACGGACTGCAGAATTGTTTTATTTCTTAAATGGCTCGAATTATGCAAAAAGCACAAGTGGAACAGTTGCTGTTAGTTATGAATGAACCTTGTGCAGCCTATTAAGGACAGAGCAGTACATCATTGGCTGCCTGCAAGAGAATAACTGTTAATAAAAGCGAATGAATTTCAAACTGCCTGCCCGACTGCACAAAATAAGCAGCCGAGAGCACCAAAGCATAGATAAAAACATAATAAAACTTGGCATTTTGTAATTGTTATTCTGGTTACTGTATCCCTTTTTTAATGTTTAAATTTGAATGGGTTATTTCTCAAAATATATTTTCTTTTTTCTTGTGAGCCAAGAACATACGGTATTATCCACCCATTCACTAGTTATTTTTTACTCATTATCTACCTCACGTCTATCTGAAGGTAATAATGCAAAAAAAAAATATATCAGTTAACAATATTAATCTGGAATAAAAATGAACTTTACATTAAAATTGTATGTAACTTTTTCCTACTACCATTATAGCTTTTCCTCCTTGTCTTTTGATAGTCGGGGTTCTACCTAGGAGAGTAAAACAAAAAAAGTAATAAATAAAAGTGTAATAGTAGGTAACATGTAACAAGTAATTTGTTTAATTTATGTGAACATAAATTCAAGAGAGAAAGCCATAGCCCCATCACAGAGTGTTCTCCTACCCGCTGAGTGTTAATAATTGGAAGTCAAATTATAGTACATACTAGATTGTACAATGGCTCACTACTTCAGTGGATATTGTTGTATTTATTAGATGGCAATGGTAACGTATTTTGCCTAAATTATCAGCGATGGGTTGTTAATTTTAGCAACAGTCAATTCTGTGATTTATTATAAGTTTTTCAGTTTGCCAACAGCTGGATAGCTCATATTGACCAGTATTCGTGTATTTAAGCTTATGGGACTTGAAGCTTATATTTCTTCATTTATTTATTAAATAGCACACTTTGAAACTATGATAATACTATTTTTAAACTGTAGACAATGTACAAGTTCCTTCTCCATACCAGGAATGTTTCATATGTGATGGGCAGTTCCACATTTTGTCTCCAGCCTGGCACTTCCTTTGTGTGTAACTGAGAGTTTTTCATATCGACTAGTTTCATTTGTCACATATTATCTAGAGTGCTATATTTCAACACCATTAAACTTTACCTGATCTGTAAGAATCCGACAGATCCACCCTAGTGATCCATGTGAGATGAGGAATTGGTAATTTACTTGATGAGAGAAATAATATCAAATAGCGAGTGCAGCTGCTGTTCTAACAGCTGTTTAAAATTCAACCTAACAACATTCGGATTTAAGTGCAGATTTTATTAACATCAGACATACATCTGTAGGTTTTAAGCGTGTAATTTAAAGAAAAAAACTTGTAAAATGATGGTACACCAGGGGACTGGTTTTGCTATCAACTCATAAATGCTGTATTTTTACGCTGTGTTTTTCGGTTGCACATTATGTCCTTGATTAACTATTTGGGGGGAGGGCAATGCCTGAAATGTAGCTTTCAGGCTTGACAATTGCCTTGCTCTTGAACAACAATGCACCCAGATGTAGTTACTTATGATGCCAGCATGCTTGTAGTCCTTATTAACTTGCCAGGTGAAATGTCACTATTAGCTGATACTGCATAATACATAGTTTAATTGGTGAAATAAGGGTTAAATAATCTACTCATATTACCTATACATTCTGATGGGTCATCTCAGCCCTTCTTGCAGTAGATGATCTACTGAGTAGGCCCTTCATAAAGCATAATGATGAAACTCCCAGTTTAGTCATTAAAGCCCTTTGTAGCTGTATATTTTATAAGGCTTTCTTATTAAGTCATTTACAGGAGGAGAGATGTTAGAACAAGAGGCCATAGTCGAAAACTAGGGGGTCACAGGTTTACATGTATTATAAGGAAGTTTTACTTAACTGAGAGGCATGGGTAAATCTAGATTATGTTAGTGTGCGTGTTTGGGTATGTGTGTGTGTCTGTCTGGGTTTGTGTGTGTGTGAATATGTGTGTTGAGCTTGACAAAGGCCCTGTTTCGCCGAAACGTTGCTTTTGTTTGCTTTCTCTTAATAAAGTACCCTAAAGATTGGAAGCTGTTTGGAGTGCTGGGATTCCTTTTCTTTGTTTGTGTGCTTCAAGAGGGTTTATGCTGTCCCTTTTTTCCTGCTAGCACCCAGCTTCCTGGGAGTTGAGTGCAGAACCATTTTTTCTTTTTTTGTGAATATGTGTGTGTCTGGGTATGTGTATCTTGATGATGTTTTAGTGTATGTGCTTGGTTATGTTAGCACGTGTGTCTGGGTCTAGATATATTAAGGAGTGTGATTGGGTATGCTAGTGTGTGTGTGTCTGGTTATGTTAGTATGTATGTGTGTGTGTGTGTGGGTATGTTAGTTCGTGTATATCTGTGTCTTGGTATGTTAGTGTTTTTGTGTGCCTGGGTATGTTAGCCTTTGTGTGTGAATTTAGGTATGTAAGTTTGTGTGGCTGTGTTAGTGTGTATGTGTCTGGGTATGTTAGTGAGTGTCTGGGTGTTAGTCTAAGTTGTTTAGTTTGAGTGACTGGTTATGTTCGTGTGAATGTCTGTAAACATATGTGTATCTAGTTGTATTAGTTTGAGTGTGTTAATGCTAGTGTCTGGGTGTGTGTTAGTGTTGATTGCCTAGTTGTTTTAGCGTGAGTGTCTGGGCCTGTTTGTGTGAGAGTCTGAGTGTGCTTGTGTTAGTGTTGTATGTCTTGTTCTGCTAGTGTGAGTGTCTAGATGTGTGTGTGTTAGTGTGAGTGATAGAGTACATTAGTGTGTGTTTTTCCAGGTGGGTCTGTATACGTGTATGTTAGTGTTGAGTATCTGGTTGTGTTAATATGAGTGTCTGGTTGTGTGGGGGGGGGTTGATAGCTTATGTGTCTATTTGTGTTTGTGTGTGTGCCTGTGTGTTAATGTGTCTGGCTGTGTCTGGTTGCGTGGGATTGGTGGGTGGGATACAGGCATGCCTTAGGGTGCTGCTCTTCCTGTGTCAGGCTTCCATTACTGCCTACTCCATTGGATGCAACACCCCATGGCAGATTTCATAGCGCTTTTCGTCTGGGTAAATGGACCAAATAACATTCGGTTTAATAACACCTAATTTGGCTCATTGCATTTTACATTCTTACACTACCCAATTATTGTATATACATATAATGTATCATATCAATGGCCCATACACAAGAAATTTCACAATGTTGTAATGATTCTCTAAAAATGTTCTAAAACACTGCATACAATCATACAATACCAACATATCTATTCTCATTACATGATGTTCTGAACGTCTAGTTAAAAAAAAAACACAAAAAAAAAACTTTGATATAAAAAAAGGGGAAAGTACTTTCCTTACCATTATTTTGCCTTATTTCACAAACCATTAAACATAACAGGACACATTAGAGTAAATATGTCTTGCCCTGTGGGGTCAGAGAATAAAGTTGTAATGGTGTCTGTGAGTACCCATTAGGTTAGGCTATGAATGAGTTAGTGTATAATTACCCTAATTTTGTCATCTGAAAACAGCAAATGTGTCTATTTACAAGTAAATGCTCGGACCACCCAAGTACCAAATCTAAATTGTAGTCAAAAGTGATCCCCATCATCAGAATATTTTTTCTCTAAACCTATTAAAAAAATGACAAAAAAACGGCTACCTTTATCCATGTTTTTTGCTTTGGGTTGTTGAAAGCATAATAAGATGCCATTTTATTTTTAGGTTTATTTAGGTTTAATGACTGCTGTAAGAAAACTATTCTAATGTTGTAAGTCAAAAAAGTTAAAGATAAAATGTTTTTTTCAAGATGTTTGAACATGAAAAAAGTCTTTAGTCTAAGTTGATACCTTTCATTTGGCCAGCACAGAAACAACAGTTTTGAGCATAGATGAAATTCGTGTCTCAAAGAGACAAAAGCTTTTATAACTTACAACTCTTTCTATGGTGGCCAAATAAAAGGTATCAACTTCAAATAAAGAATGCAAATATTTGCTCATATAGACATGACTAGAAATTTCCTTATATGTTATTTCTCAAAAAAACTCCAAGGCTGGATTCAGTAACCTGTCTAAAATACTTCTCGCAAGTAAGCAACTGCTCATAAACAAATACATATTAGTTGTAATCACAGCCCAGCGTACAATGGTTTCATATATAAATTTTTTTTGTATTATATATATTATTATTTTAATGATTTATTTAATATTATTTTTTAAATGAATTAACTTTTTTTTTTTTCAGCTTTTCCGTTTCAGGACGGGAGGGGGAGTGAGAGAGATGGTTTCTCACTCCCCTCCCCGCGATCCCCCTGCACCGATCACACTGTGATCTCTATGCAGGTCCTCACAGACCTGCATAGAGATCGCAGCGTCTCTGTGCCTCATCGGAAGGGAGGATATCCCCGCAGGGGATATCCTGTCCTCCAATGACCTTCCGGGTTACGTCAGCAGTGACGTAACCTGGAAGGGAATGCCCTATCGCGCGTTTGCAACTGCGCGATCGCGCGATCGGGCACTTTCAACCGTAACAGCTTACCGGCTTTCATGCCGGAAGCTGTTACGGGAGATCGGGCAGCAGAAAGCCGGTGATGATGGTTTCTGCTGCCAGGGGGGGAGTCCAGGCTGTCAAACGGAAACCACAATCGTTATTATAGGATTAGTCAGGGAGCTGAATCACAAAACCATGCATTTTCAACTGCCATTAAGACCAATTAAGGTTTGGATGGGTCATGTCTGATAAGTGAGTCCCATGACAAATCTCTTAACACACCTGCATTATCTTTTCCATAAATTTAGTGATACGGAAAACTATTAGGTTGATGGTTGGTTGATGGCAGAGGAAGACCCTGCAGGTGACCAATAGGCTCACTCGCACGGCCTTTGTAACCCCTGACAGCGAACCTATGGATTTCCGTTAACCTCTTCGATGCTGCGTTAGATAACGGGAGCGGAAATCCGTATGTTAAAGGGCCGTGCAAGCAACCAATAGGCTCACTCACACGGCCCCTTAACCCCTTAAGGTGCAACAAGTGCACCAGGAGCCTAAAAGTCTATACGAGTGACCAACAGAGTCGCTGGTACAGACTTTTAAAACCCCGATGCTGCAACTTACCCTGCAGATCCCACTGGTCTCCCTGTTCTATCAGTTAAATGTCCGTACGAGCGACTTTATTGGTCGTTCATACGGACATTTAACTGATAGAACAGGGAGACCAGTGGGATCTGCAGGGTAAGTTACAGCACCAGGAGCCTAAAAGTCTGTACGAGCGACCAACAGAGTCACTCGTACAGACTTTTAAAACCCCAATGCTTCAACTTACCCGGCAGATCCCACTGGTCTCCCAGTTCTATCAGTTAAATGTCCGTACGAGCGACTTTATTGGTCGTTCGTACGGACATTTAACTGATAGAACAGGGAGACCAATGGCATCTGCCGGACAAGTTACGGCACCAGGAGTTTAACAGTCTGTACGAGCGACCCTATTGGTCGCCAGCAGGGGGCTCGTCTGCCATCAACCATTGGCAGACGAGCCCCCTGCTGACGACCAATAGAGTTGCTCATACGGACACTTAAACTCCTGGCGCCAGAGCTGCTGCGGTACGCGTTAACCCCGTATTAACCCCTTAACCGGAAAAAATGAAGAAAAACCGAACACGAAGAATGTCCACGAATATTCGCCCGAAGAGAAGACAGGAACAGGCGAATATTCGCGGAATAAGAAGATTTTTTTTTCACGAAGACGAGCACGAAGACGAACACGAAGAGTCCCCTGGTGCTCAAGTCTAATAATGACATATTCATGCTCACACACATACAGTGGGGCAAAAAAGTATTTAGTTAGCCACCAATTGTGCAAGTTCTCCCATTTACAAAGATGAGAGATGCCTGTAATTTTCACTATAGGTACACTTCAACTATGAGAGACAGAATGAGACAACAAAGTCCATAAATCACATTGTCTGATTTTTAAAGAATTTATTTGCAAATTATGGTGGAAAATAAGTATTTGGTCAATAACAAAAGTTCATATCAATACTTTGTTATATACCCAAAAAGTTCTACCTTGGTTTCATCTGACCATATGACATTCGCCCAATCCTCTTCTGGATCATCCAAATGCTCTCTAGCAAACTTCAGATGGGCCAGGACATGTACTGGCTTAAGCAGGGGGACACGTCTGGCACTGCATGATTTGAGTCCCTGGCGGCGTAGTGTGTTACTGATGGTAACCTTTGTTACTTTGGTCCCAGCTCTCTGCAGGTCATTCACTAGGTCCCCCCGTGTGGTTCTGGGATATTTGCTCACCGTTCTTGTGATCATTTTGACACCACGGGGTGAGATCTTGCGTGGAGCCCCAGATCGAGGGAGATTATCAGTGGTCCTGTATGTCTTCCATTTTCGAATAATTTACAGAAACAGTCGATTTCTTCACACCAAGCTGCTTGCCTATTGCAGATTCAGTCTTCCCAGCCTGGTGCAGGTCTACAATTTTGTTTCTGGTGTCCTTTGACAGCTCTTTGGTCTTGGCCATAGTGGGGTTTGGAGTGTGACTGTTTGAGGTTGCGGACAGGTGTCTTTTATACTGATAACAAGTTCAAACAGGTGCCATTAATACGACTGGAGGACAGAGGAGACTCTTAAAGAAGATGTTACAGGTCTGTGAGAGCCAGATATCTTGCTTGTTTGTAGGTGACCAAATACTTATTTTACCGAGAAATTTACCAATGAATTCATTAGAAATCCTACAATGTGATTTCCTGTATTCTTTCCCCCCATTCTGTCTCTCATAGTTGAAGTGTACCTATGGTGAAAATTACAGGCCTCTCTCATCTTTGTAAGTGGGAGAACTTGCACAATTGGTGGCTGACGAAATACTTTTTTGCCCCACTGTACATATTAATGGTAAAATACACTTTTATGATCACACACACTTAGGTGTGTATAAATTAAGTACCAAATAAGTTTCATGTTCTACAACAGGGGTAACCAACACGAAGCTTTTTCAGCTTACATGCAATTATCACTCCCAAAAGCTGAACATTTGTTTGCTGCCCCTGCTCTTAAACAGCTTAAATAGCTAAAAATTAAAGCTGTGTGGAATAAATTAATGGGACAATTTTGCATCCGTGACAACCCCACTAAGGAAAAATGCATATTAAATTCTGCAAGTAATGCAATATATATATTCTTTAAAATCAAACAAAAAATAAAAGCATTTACCTGAGGTAGAAGCTGCAACTCTGCAGATGCCCTCCTGCTCTATGGCATGAGGATTCATGCCACTAATTGGCTGATTGAAGCAGCCAATCAATAGCAGGAAAGTGCTCTGATTTAAATTAATAACCCCCGACCCACCTGCAGGCTTGTAGTAACAATTCCTCAGCAGTAAATGAACATCAAACCCTTTAAAGGTTTATTATTAGACCTGTGCATGGAAAGCAAAATCGATTCAGACAAAATTTTCACTTAGATTTTGCCGCGTTCGTTTTTGGGCTCTGGAGCTGCAAAGTAAAGACGAATACTTTCTTTTTAAAACAGGCCAAAAAATACATATTAAAGTACTTTAGTAATATTAAATGTATATTCTTCTTTGCTGAGGCTCCATGAGATGATTCAGTGTCCCTTTTTTTCCAGTTCTAACACAAGGAAAATGTGTATATTTCCAAATGATGCGCACTTCTTACCTTATCAGAAAATACACCTTTAACTTTTTAATTAATTTCAGCAGAATGGCCATGAGGGTACAGTTCCTAGATCTGTCCCCTTCATGAACATTATGGCTCTGAGAAATTACATGACTTTAGAGGATGCACCCCTTGCAGAATGAAGACTTTTCTTTTATAGGCAACTGAAGTCCTAATGGACTCTATTTAATGCCGGAGACAAATCTCACTAATCATTGAATAGCAGTAGATTGCAGTAGAAAAACATGAGATAAAACCAGAGGTATATTGGCCTATATTTATTAACTGAGATAAAATGTATCACTGTTGTTGTCTCATGTTTTCCTTTGCAGTCTACATGAGGATTGTTATTCAACTACTTGGGATAGAGTTATCTGGCAGTGGATCAGCCCAATGTGTGCTGTGAAAGCTATTTTTTGAATGCTTAAATCAAGCTAATAGGGAGCAAACTGATGTTCTGCAGACGCAATTAGGGTTTTTTTTAAGCAAAGCTACCATTAGATTTACCATTAATTGGCATTCTGCTGTGTTTTTCAATGTAAATCACGGGAATAAAAATGAAAGAAATAAAAGCAGGTATTTCTGCTAATAAAGTGCAGTAGTGCTGCAGCTGTAATGTTGAAATTATGGCAACTGTAGCAAAGATCTAAAAGCTTTAGTAATTTAAGCTGTAAAAAAGAAATCTACTGTAATTGAGAAACCAAGGACTCATTTTTAAGACTTGAAACAGCACATTATGACACAAATTACTTATCTGCTTATTTAAGGGTTGATAAAGGAGAATGAGTGATTTGCTATGGAAACTGAAATAGGTGGAAGAAAACACTGCTCTAAATTGCCCTTACACCATTAGGCGAGATGAAGAACAGAATACATAAAACCCCATTCTTGAAAACGTCGAGTAGCTGCCAAGCTTTCATAAAAGGTGGGGAATATTTATGACTAGCAGGCGGATAAAAGGAATACGTATTACCCATTCCACATGGCACAATAATGCATTGCAGTCAAGTTTTAAATACAAAATATTATCCTAGTCTGCTCTCATTCTGTTAACATTCTCATCATAGAAACATTTTATTACAAACAAATGTTAACATTCCTTAAGAACAAGGAACTAGAACAATAAGTTTTCATAATAAAATAAATAAGGACGAGACACATGGAAAGTACTCTAAGTTAAGTTATTCAACTTGTTGTGAAACAAATAAAGTACTTACCTTCAGGAAAAGCGGCAAATCCAAAGCTGCTGCACATGGAGCCCTTTCATAATAAAACTACTTTTATGTGTATTAAAGAGGATCTATCATATTAACAAAAACAACGATGGCTCAGTACACTATGTTAACCCACTCATCCACCTTAAGATATCTCCCCACTGTTAAGATTTCAAGAGTAAATTGGCTAATGAGGTGAATAAAGCTCCATTGCTTTCAATAGGGGTGTGTGAAAAGTGACCAAAAGTGATGCAAATTAGAGGGTTCTGTTGGTTGTTATGGTAATAATGAGACTTTTCTAACATTGCATTGCCCAAAAAGTATGCATAGGTGTGCATTCTTTCAACTAAACATGATCCCTGAATGAAATCTGCATGGGGATCTGAACATGGAACTGTCATCCAAAACTGTGTGGGCAACAAACAACTGTAGGTACGTATGGCACTTTATGTATACATCTGCACACAAAAAGATCTTACAACCTAAACTTGATGGTGTGTAATTTATTTCAAGATGGCTGTTTGGGTGCTGCACACATTTGCACGCTTACCTTCTGTTGTATCCAAAAAGCTGTGCATACGGTTGTGGAAGGGGGACCAAGAATCTCTCTAAGAATAAATATATGCAGAGCATAAAGAGACTGTAAGGACTTAATTTTTAACTTCTGTATTTAAATTAAAAACAAAAAATATTCTGTTCATAAAGATACTGTTCACATGCTTGGTAGTCAATTTTCAGTGTCAAAGCGGTGGACGTACATATTACAATAGTAGACGCCGATTTTACACCAACAAGCATTACAACTCTCTGGAGACACGCTACTCATTCTCACAATAAAACTGTCTTGTTTTTTAATATAGGAGGCTAGTAAAACCTAGAGAACTAAGGAAAGAATGAAAATGAACTGCATTATGGTTCACATGGGTCACCAGTCGTAAACACAATTAGCATGACTTTAAGTTTATGCTATTAAGTAATACTATATCACTGTATCTTATAAACCTTGCTGTATATGTTCAATCAATTGTTCTGCTTTTCATTCACCACACTGTGTTGGAAGTGTATGTTACAGGAAACTTCTTTTCGAACAGAAGTTGATATAATTAAAGTATTACAGTATAGACATGGTCTATAGATTTTAACATGATCTGTTCCTAATAATGATAGGTTCCTAAAACTGCATTTATAAATGTGTTATAAACCATTTTAACATATTTTTGTTCATAATCCTGTTATTCCTTCTTTGGGGCCTGAAGCCAATTCTTTACTATTTAACGACAGACAGATGTGTGGACAGGTAGATAAATAGATGAAAGATAGTTAATCTCTCTGTTAATCTTTCAATCAACTGTAGCCGTGGATAGTGCAAGTATTGATTTTAAGATCAATGGTAAAAAAAATAAACAGACTACAATACCTTATGCGACTGCCAAGAAAACTTGATAGAGACCTTTGATATAGGACTTTCAATAAGGAGAGTGAAGGATGAAAAAACAAACATTACGTCCGTCTATCAAAAACATGTCAAAGTCGCTGCTTTCATATGACATAATAGCACAGGATTTAATCCTAGATCTTAAATGTAAACCAACTCGATTCTTGAATTATTTATATTTGATGGATGCAATTCCAAACATAATCAGGTTTTTAAACAGACTTGTTTACCAGGTGGTGAGATGCTATGTACAACACTAGAATGCCTGTGGTCATTGTCACGAGTCCCTTGTTTGTAGTCATTCTATAGGAGCTGACAACCATATCTGATCTGATAGGACATGTGTTATTGATTAACCTTGAAGATGTGCATCTGTCTAATGTAAATGTTAGACTTTTCTGTATATCAGTGGTATTTTGTCAACAAGGGAAGAATACATTTGTTTACGGTATTCCTTTATTTGTGTGAGCGTGTATTTAAAAACCCAAATATGCATACGTCAGTGCACGGCACTACAATTATCGTTTGTGTGTCAATGCTAGACCTCCAGACCATTTTTTTTGGTTCAGCATTGGGTGGGGAGAGTTATTTACACGTAAATCTGCCAAATCACAATGTAGGTTGGAAAAAAGCCTGTTCTTACCATTTTCCTGCCAAAACCACATCCACTTTCTGGCTCGTCCTCAACCTTTCCTCTTGTGAAGTGAGTAGGAATTCATAGGACTGCTGGCAAAGTCATAACACATAACAAAATTACTTTAACTTAAGATAATATGAGTTGTCCTCACTATACTTTTTTCTATTTGAAGATTTTTTTCATAGTCTCATTTTAATTTAATCAGTTCTTTTATTAAACTTTCATATAACCCTTGAGTATAAAAGCTACATTCCTATGAAAAGCATTTGAGCTTTACCGTGACTGCAAGTTATTTATTTGAGTCTCACGACATAGTGATGGTGGGGAAAAAAGTAAAGCATCTATCAAGAGGGAAAAATGGTTTGTTTGAGAAACACTCTAGCGTGCAGACTGAAAGGTCCAAAGAGAGATCTATCTCTTTAATACTGGAGAAACATCAATACAGGTAAGTGTAAAAAATATTCTCATACCTTTCTGAAAGAAAACATAGATTTATGGATGGAAGTGATTATGAAGGGTTCCTGCTAAGTGCATATGGTTGACAAGTAAAACCTTAAATAAAATGAAACCCACTGCAAAAAAAAGATAAATTAGTAATTCAGAGAAGTAGCCTTATTTTATATAAAACACAAAAAGAAACATATTTTATATAAACTACTTAAACGTGCCAGTGCAATAATATAAATGATTGATATAGTATTCTACATATAGAATGGATATAGCTGTACTAACCAAAGAGAAAAATGAGTCTTGTGGAGTATCATGGAGTACCTAGTAAAAGCGGGTAATTAGGGATGAGCTCAGATATAATAAAATAAATTTTAATGTAAATGTTGTTGAAAGGTTTGTGGTAAAGCTGAGTCTGAGATAGGGACACAGGGCCAAACCTAGTATACAAGCCACCTAGATGGATGTGTGGAGCACCATATTCATGGTGTTTGCCACCAACGGGGTCTTGTCTATGTTAGCAATCAAGTGCATGCAGGAGGAAGGCACTAGAGACCACTTTGCTTGGATGTTAGAAGCAGTATGACCGGTACTATTTAAACATAGTAAAATATAGAGAAAATGTTAAGGATTAAATACTAACAAATGAGAAAGCTGGGGAAAAGGGGGCTATTAGCATACCTGGGAACTCTCCGGGTTTGTCCGGAGATTGCCGGATGAAGCACCGCCCTGCTCCCCGCCCATTTTCCATTTAAATGGGGGTGTTTCCCGCAAACATTGTCGGGAACTCCCCTGACGTCAGCAGAAACGCCCCCAACATCAGCAGGACCGCCCACTGATGTCAGGGGACCTCCCACCGATATCAGGAGGAACGCCCACCGACATCACGGGACCGCCTACTGACGCCTACTGACGCAAGGGAAGGCTCCAGTTAGCCGGAGCCCAGAAGTTCCCAGGTATGGCTATTAGGCATGAGAGAGAAGGTGATGCCATTAAGGTAGTGAGAGACGGAAGAATGGGCAGGAAAAGTTAACATAGATTATAATTCATGTTAAAAATACACATATGTGCTAATTTGTGGGGGTGTATAATTCACCATTATTTATTGAAAAAGAGAGAGGCTCAATACCAATTACTTTCAATGAAATCATTCTCAGTATTCAATAGGTTAAATCTGTATAAAGGGGCAAGCTGAGCCCCTTTAAAAAAAGGTGCTTAGTTGGATCATGTAACACAACCCTAAGTGGCCCTGCATTAGTAGCATGGCAGCTTGCACCGAGAGTGGTAGGCTGTGTGCGAAGTAAGTGTGTGGTTTTAAGAGTGTGTAGAGTTAGCATACAGTATGTTACTAGAGTGAGTGTGCGTTAGCATATAGTGTTAGACAGTGTTAGCATAGGGTGTTAGTGTGAGCGGTCACATGTTAAGGTATAATGTAAGTATATGATGTTAGAGTGTGTTTGTGTGTTAATCTATGGTGTTAGTGTGTGTGTGTGTGTGTGCTACTTGTTTGGTGAGAGTCACCACAGGAATCCTGTATCCACGCCCCAGTAACCCAAGGCTCAAACCTGTATGTATACATTTTACTGAAACTGAATTTAAAACGTCAATCAAGTATTACAAAAAGCTTCTGTTTTGTAGTGTTTCATGTACTGTATATCATTTATATGCAGGGGAGGGCTGGCAGCCTAAGGCCTGGGGGGCAAGTCTAGTCAAGTGGCCCATTGCGCCACCAAAGTGGCTGCGAGCGACATTGATAGCAGTCACTCCACTGGCGCCTAATGAAATTAAAGCGGCCGGCATGCACGCACCGCGCCGCCCAATAGCCGTGCCTCAGCTCTTTATCCCACCCCTTTTAAGACGTGGGGCGAAGAGCTGAGGAATGGCCATTGGGTCTGACTGCTGCATGACGCAGGGGCGTACCTAGAGTATTTGGCACCTGTGGCAGATCCTGTATGTGGCACCCCCCACACACACACACACTTTAAAACTGCATAGTTTCTATGGTTAGGCAAACATTGACAGGGGTACAGCATAACTGCTATCATTATATACTGAGGCACACATTGACGGTGGTACAGCATAACTGTTATCATTATATACTTAGGGATTACGCTGTACCACCGTCAATGTGTGCCTATACTTTGAGCCAGACACTGACAATACTGCAGTACAACCCCTATCACTATATACTAAGCCAAACATTGATGTGGTGTAGGCCTAACACTTCAGTGACTGGCTTAGTATATAGTAGGGATGCACCGAAATGAAAATTCTGGACCGAAACTGAAAATTCAGCATTCAATTGGCCAAATCTGAAAAAAAAAAAAAAAAGTTTAAAATACTTTATTAAAAGTAACACACCAAAATGAGACAAAAAGAAAATCAACAATATTAATATATATATACATATATATATACATATAATTAACAGCAATCACAATCCTATCATGCCCAGGTTCTAGCATGTACTGGCTGACTTAGCATGATAGGCGTGTGATTGCTGTTTGCAACTATATATATCTATTAATACTGTTATTGAATTATTGGACGAAAAAAAAAAAAACAGCAATCACACTCCTATCATGCCTATACAACCTCCCTATGCCATGCTATCCCCCCACACTTCAATGCAATCTGAAACCCTCATTCACAAACATTCATCATAAACTACAGCATAACACCCATCACTCTCATACACTTACTAATATTTTCCTACCTTTCCTCTGGCACTGTCACTTTTCCTCCTCCTCTTCATTGTTCCTCTTCTTCTTCTTCCTGTTCTGTGTCCTGTCCTTCCGGTGCGCGGAAGACGGTGGACGTGGCTTCAGTGTTGTGCGCCGGGATTTGACATCAAGTCCCGACGCACAGCCACAGTTGCCGCGCGCACCGTTTTTGGAGGCCCAGTGGCAGCCGCTTAGTTTTTAACTTTGCGGCTGCCATGAATGTTCGTCTGCTGGCCGGCCGGCCAGCCCACCGGCCCGGATTCAGGGCGGCCTGGGGGGCAATTGCCCCCCTGCCCCCCGGCCCAGCCCGCGCCTGTTTATATGCACTATTTGAATAGACATTTACTGGGACCTAAACCAATGAATGTATGGAGACCATCTGTAAATCAAAGAATGAAGACTGCACTAAAGCCATAAATAATGAACATCCAACAAGGTCTATTGCTACATATCCAGTCATGTCTACAACTTTTCAGGAGCACTAATGACCATTTTCAGCACGTTATGGATTAAAATAAAATAAGGAACAAAATTTGGTTGTTGTTTTTTTATATATGCATTATAAGCATATAACATCATGACACAGTTATATACAACGGCTTAGTTATTATTATTATTTATTGTTTTATATAGCGCCATCAAATTCCGTAGCACTGATCTCTCCCCAAATTGTGCTGGCAGCCTCATGGGGACCCTATGCAATAGTTAACCTGCATATGCAATAGTGCCATCTATAGCCCAGTTCAAAATACATTTTATAACCCACTTATAATTTTATTATTTCAACAGGCCCGGACCAGTCATCTGGCATACAGAGCTAATGCCTGATGGGCCGTTGGCCGCTAGCCACACACTCACCCAATCTGCCGCTCCAGCATGCTGCAGCATGCAACTGTATATGTCGGACCGCATGCTACGTGAGCATTAAAATGCTGCGTGCGGCCGCACATATACAACCCTTGGCTGCACTTTATTCATCAAGAGGCCACTGGCTTTAAAGTGCCAGGGAAGCCCCTGCATATCAGCTATTAAAAAAGACAACATACCAGCCATGAAGAATGTTACAATATAAGTATGTCATGCTAGTACAACCATGATGTCAGAACTGGTTACTTTTTAATATAGTGTTTACTGGTGTGTGACATACTAATAAAAGCCGGCTAAGTAATTTAAAGCTGTGTGTCATTCATAGGAACCTACATTTTCTTACAGTAAGCTCATACATACAACATAACCCTTGTTTACCACACATATCATGTCCCCAAAATCCAATTTGGCTGGTCTGACATGACAAATACATAGCGGCTTCTATTAATCATAACTTGCTTTACCTGGTAGAATGCTTGCCTCACTGAAACACTTAATTATTTTCACTGCTACCAGTGTCAGTGTAATGCAGACCTGCCATTCCCCAAATGTCACATATACCAGACGTAGGTTTAATCGCTATAATATGATTTATGCCACAGGACTATGAAGGAACATATGCTAACATTTGTAAATAAAGGACAGAAACATTTAAAGATATGCAAGGAAGTAAAGTGCTTAATGTATGATAAGTTGAATATTTCATGTTTGCAGCCTGCAGGCACTTAATAAATATGTTTGTTTTGTTTGTTTCTTTATACATCGTGTTACTTAGATCTTTTAGATTATAAAAAAACACATTGGGGCTAAGTTCATAGCATCCTGCCAATGCCATAGGCATTTAAGGTCATCAGATAAGCTAATGTGCCGTTGATAGCAAATGGAAGAGATTTTAGGCTTTCTCCATAATTCCTTACTACACAATAGTTTTCCTTGCTATACAACATGCAAAAGTAAAATCTTTTTTTCTTGCTCAACATAGACTGAAGAAGAATATTCTCTCTCTGAACAACATCAAACATACACTATATAAACAAAAGTATTGGGACACCTGACCATTACACCAACAGTGACTTTGATGACATTACATTCTAAATACATAGACATTAATATAAAGTTGATCCCGCTTTGCAGCTATAACGGCTTCCACTCTTCTGGGAAGGCTTTCCACAAGATTTTGGAGAGCGTCTGCAGGAATTGATGCCCATTCATCCAGTAGAGCTGTTGTGAGGTCAAGCACTGATGTTGGACGAGAAGGCCAGGCTTGCAATCTCCGTTCCAGTTCATCCCAAAAGTGTTTGATGGGTGTTGAGGTCGGAGCTGTGTATGGCCAGTCAAGTTCTTCCAACCATGTCTTTATGGAGCTTTCTTTGTGTGCTGGGGCGCAGCCATGCTGGAATAGAAAAGGGTCTTCCCCAAACTGTTCCCACAAAGTTGGAAGTATAGCATTGTCCAAAATGTCTTGGCATGTTCCTTTTAGCCTGTGAATACACCAGATGTCTAAATGACCTGGTCTTCCCAAAACATATTCTGTAAACATTTGATATTAACAGTGTTGGAGAAGGAAACTCTTCTTTACTGAACAATTATTGTTTCATACATGGTGTATAATTAGAAATCCAGTAATGTAATTCAGTACTCATTGTGTTAAATTTGAAAATTCTGTAAACAAAATAACAAAATAAATTAAGTCCCTATTTAATGATCTAATGACTGCTATCATGCAAAAATAGGGATGTATATAATATCACAAGTAACAGTTTTTACTACCATCATGTTTGCTATTCTAGAAGATAAAAGCAATAAGTGAGGTGTCTTAAATACTGAAAATCTATCTTTTTATTATCAGTAAAAAATAAAACACAGTCCTTGCCGGCTTCCTTGTTATGTGCGCCATGATGTATCAGGCCTTAATCAAACTTTGACAGGGTTATCAGTCATGTAAAGCCTATATTTGGATGGTGTTAAAGTAAAATGCACACACCACTGGCCATGGCCCTCTCCTGTGTTCCACTTTAGTGATTTTATCATTTTTAAGATTAATTGACTCTTTATTGAAGAGAATATGAAGAAATGAAAACACCTATGGGCATTCTTTGTGTCCAAATAAATTTCCTTAAACCTGCTTCATAATTGGTGACACGAATGTTTATTTATCCCACTCGCTGACCGTTTTAATACATTTGAAGAATGACCCCAACTATCACTTGCATTCCTATGGGAACTGAGTAAATTGCTCTCAGTATTCATGTTTGTGCTATTTTTTTCATTTCATCAAGTTCTCTAATTTAGTCATCTCTAACTGGCAGTCTGCTAATCAATTTATCAATTCATCTGGGCATCTGTCTATCTAGAACCATCTATTAAATTGTATAACCATAGCATTTAAGCTATACTGTATAATTATTATAGCAGTATTTTCCACGAATGCCATGCTAGGTAAACTATATTAATGTATTATATGGACATAGAACAGCCCCAAAATATAAGAACAGCCCCATTATTTCTACTGTAACACTTAGTTATGAACTTCCAGCAAAGGGCTCAGTTCACTAAATCAGTTCACTTAAAAGCTGTGAACTGCATGGTTTTGGTCCCTTTTGGCTAAAATAGAATTACCTGGTATTGTCAAAAATGGGGACTTTTATTTTTTGCAGTGTTTGGTTAGAGGTGAGGATGGCGCAGGGCTTTACTACCATGCCTAGGATTGCCGCTTTTTCCTCACCGTTGTTGAGGGCGGAGCTACAGAATGGCAGGATGTGGAGCCACAATGCAATGCGTTGGAAGTAGTGAAGGTTTACCTGGAAGACTGAAGCAGTGACTGACCTCCTGTGACACTTCTGGAGACTGAGGCAGATCCCGTGCTTCCCTCCTTTTTTATTTATTTAATACAAATCAATTGATTTGTTAAGAATGCTAAAATCTACCCAATCATTTAGAAAATATCAACTGATATCCTTCAAGAATATATTTTACATATTTCTGTGGTATCACCTCATTAATAATCTAGTATAATAAATAACAACACTTATTTGCTAATGTTTTCATCTAGTTCTTATTTTTTTATTTAATTTTTAATATTTTTATCTTAGACAACAAGTAAGACAATCGGGTGCTTAAGCAAAAAGGAAACAAAAGACAAAGACAAAACAATGCATACTATAGAATGACAAACAATATTGTGATGCGTCTATAATATTGCACTCACGAACAGACTTCTGCAAACAAGTTAATCTTAAAAAATCCTTTACTTCCATGGTATAGAAGTGATTGCACATAGATGGTATGTGCAAAAACCACAGTGGCGACAATTTTTTTTAAGGTGCTTTAGCCAGGTTCTTCCATAAAGTACAATATCTGATGAATAAATAAATAAATAAATAAACAAGAATATATATAACGTTCAAAACCACACTTTGGCTTCACCAGTAGGAAAAAATCACAGTGATTAATCAGTTCATGGTCGCTTTCTTTATTGTTATTGTATATGTTTCCTGTTTGCATACAACCCATTTTTCTTACTTGTCGTCTTGTTTAAGCAATTGGAGAGTGCTTGATTTCAGCTGCAACTGTGTATCTGGATAGTATTATACCATATAATATTGCTCTTTTGGCGGGTTTTTTTCAGTGATACAGTGATACTAATGTGTATATTTTTTCTATTTTGTCGGTATTTTTATCTGCCAGGTTATTTATTATTTTAATTAAACTAAGTGTTTTACTGAGTGATGATAAAACTAATTCATCTGACACTGCAGCAACAATTAACTATTTATTAAGCTACCATAACACATTCATAAAAATGGAATGGACTAATCTACATTTTCTTTTCATTTACCATCCTTGACATCTAAATTGGAATTTGTTGACATTATGCAATAATGGATAGATCACATTCATTTAATAACATTTTTTTCATTTTTTTTCTGCCGATAGTACATTTTAATCTTCTCCCTCACATTGCATGCTGCTAGGTCTCCACACACATTTCCTTTCTTTTTTTCATCTTCCAATTGTTCACTGTCTACCTGAAATAATGTCATTTGTGAGCTTGTCCTGCTGTTTGAGGAAGCACAGAATTGGCTTCCATGGATGAAAAAAAAAATCAATAGAAAGATAAGGCACTGGCTTTATAGAAGCATAACTGAGACTGACCAATATGAGAAGCGAGAAAAAACATGGTATAAGCCTCATCCATAAAGTTATAATTAATTCAGTTTGTAAATTGAACCAATTTATTAATTTCTAAAAGTGTTAAACTATTTTGTTTTTACAAATAAATTAAATTTTATTTATATATAAAAAATAGTTTTCATAAAAAAAATTTTCACAATGTCATTCATTCACATAATCGGAAGTTTCAGGTCTCTTAAACGATGTGATAGAATTTTTTTTAGCTAGAGCTAGGGTAGAGGTTACATAAGGGGTTTCAGCTGAGCTGGGAAAATATGAATGTGGCTGGGTTACACATCTTCATTGGAATATTAATCCAATGGAATTTATTTAAAACTATTAAAAAGAAGGCAAAATTTGTAAAAGTAAAGGCAACATCTACACGAACCAACAGGTAGTCTCCTCCCAACTATGATATTTGGGTTCTAGTAATACAATGTAATTTAATTATAGAGAGATGTTTGTGATTTTGTGAATTCAGAATAATTCAATTAATATGTGCTATTTTATGAACACAAGAATATACCAGCACATTTTATATGGTTCCTAAGATGGTGAACAAACAATGATATAACCCAACATACGGTATTCTTAATAAATGTGGTATACCATGGTACCAGTGTAATCTACCAAGTTTTCTATTATCCATTTTCTATTACATGCCATATTTTGTGATGTAGGCATAACTACATTTTTGAGGTTTAGGTTGAGGTTTATTGTTTAGGAACTAGGAAAACGCGACACAAGGTTTCTGAGATATCTACCAAAATCTATAAAACAATAAAAATCTGGATAGTGGTTACTGGTGATAGGAGTAAACCCAAAACCTCAATGCTTTCAGATTAATGTAAATGAATTACCATGCTGATATCTGATCATGCACTTTACTGACAACCAATAGCAGCTTTCATTTTCAATAGGACCACAACTATCTATTGACTACCCTGGTTATAAACTCTGAGAATAATCGTGATTGCCCTAAGCAAAATCATAGACACACGGTATAAAAGGTCATATTGGAGTTGTCATTCAGAAAATATTTCCAACTAACAATTATTGATTGCTACTTGTAAAACTGCTGAGACAGTAACATAAATACGTTGCTTGAAATCCTTACACACAAAGGCACTGGCCTGTTTGGTATGTTGCTTCATTTCAAAATCAATTTATCGTAATGTTTCCTCATTAACCTTCCCATATTAAAGTGGAAATAAAGCATTAAGAGTTAAGTGGGTATTAAAGTTAGCATGTTTGGGAACACTTACAGAATTTCAAACTCGGAAATGTATCAGTGAATGGCAACAATGTAACTAACCAAATGGATTGGAATATGTAGGATTCTATTAGACTATAAACTAAAAGACATTACTCCTTAGGGATAGGACTATTAAACTTGAGATCACAAGCAGTTCAGCATTTTGCTAGGTCTTCGTTGAGCTAAAAGTTTTCTCTTCTGAACTCTCAATTTATTTTTATTTCTTTTGTTTTGCTTTCAAATCATGACCATTTCTTAAAAAATTTATTATTTTAGTGGGTGAAAAATAAATTATCAATTATAATTTGTAAACAGCTCAATACTTTGCGAGTAGGGCCCTCTTAACCTCTTCTAGTTTTGTCATGGCCTTTGAATATACGTATTATAAGAAGTACTGTGTAAATTGTTGCAACTATAAAAAAGATAACAGATCATAATACATATAATCATTTATTTGTCTTGAGTTTTAGAACCTTATATGCCAGGAGATTGCAAAACTGCCCAACGGACATATGTTTTTGGAAAGGCAAATAATCTCAGCGATTTCTATCACATGTAATGCATGCATGTTCTCGCCAACCTGTAAAGCATTCGTTTAAAAATGGAAAAATGCCGGTTTTGGCACACATTTTGCAACCTTACAACTCAACAGGTAAAAGCCAGAAGGGTCAATACAGAGTGCTGTCACAAACTGTCATTGTTTTGTCAGACAGCTTGATCTCCTGTGCACTGAAACTGCATAGGACATAAAGGTATATTCCTCTTCCTAAAATGATGTTCTAAAGGGACGCACTATTATTTCAGAAGCAGTTAATATGTTTTCAAAAAAATGCCATGGCGATACCTGTCGTTATTATCCCAAACTGACTCCACATTAGTATTCATTTCATTTCATTTAGATTCATTTCACTTATCCACCCTACCAGAGATCAGTTTCGCTAAAGTGCATGCAGCACCAGTGGTTTATACACAGCCATCAATTAATGCAAGCATGTTAATAAACTAACGGAAAAGTTGGCATTTAACTCCTTGACGTCACTTTAAGAAAGACCAATAACAGAAAGCTTATGCTCCAAGAAGAGCTTGGCTGGCACTGAATAATGCAAAATTAAGTCAATTACATTTTGTCAAATGCTCCACACCCTCTTAATTATGCATTATACAGGGCTAACACATCCCTTGTTGTTGGAGAAACGTGTCAGTGTTTGTCCTTCATAATGAAAAGAAAGTGCAGGAGTTGAATCACAACTCTCTCTTGTTCACAATACAAACAGGAAGTCCCCATGGAATGGCGTGAGATAGGGTGGGTGGATTCTATTCTTCTTAGGTTTACCTAACATCCCAAGCAATTACTTTGACTCTTATTACCCTGAAACACAGGGGTAGAGAACAGTGTTTGTGTGTTACCAATAATGTTTATGTGTAAGTGTTTGTGTATTAGCATGAATGTGTATGTGTAAGTGGTGTGAGTGTATAAGTGCAAGTTAACGAGTATGAGAATGTATGTTAGAGTTAGTATGTGTAAGCATGTGTCTGTATGTTAGCATAAGTGTGTCTACATATGTAGGCCACTGTGTATGCTATGGGGCAAGGGACCAATGGGGCCACTTGACTTTACTTGTCCCCCGGTCAGAAGGTGCCTCCCCTGAATAAGGGTCTACTCAGTAAATTAATCAGGATACTTGGACCATAGACAGCTGCCTCTTTTGTACAAGATGTTTCAAGATAGATCAGCTAAATTTTTAGAACGGATGGTGTGTTCCAGGATTGGGTTGCCTTTATGCTTAATTAACAAATAATAAATGTTTAACATTTAGTGTAAGAATGAAAAGGGGAAAAAAACTTACGCTATTTTTTTTACTATTTTTAATCTTCTACATTCACTCGCTATTTCAACTCACAGAATATTTTTTGCGAAATGTTATGATGTTTGTCCAACACAACTTTCGTTTACTGTTGATAAATTACATTTTCTGGCTCACTTGCTACTTTAGCTATTTACAGAGAAAAAAAATAAACCCAAGTGGTAAAGTTATCAAGTAGACAAAACTCTTTGAAATCTTGATGTATTAATGCGGCAATACAGAAAGACCTATGAGTAGAGTGATAGAATGCGTGTATACAACAGATAATAAAGTGACAACTGCTACCACAAAGAAAGAATCAAAACTATTATTTATCCACCTTTGTAGTGACCTAAAGTGGTCATTCAAATCCCAGAGGTTTAACACACATCCTTTGTGAAAAAAAAGAAGAAGAAGAACATATAAATCACTAGAGCAGATACAGAAAGAAACCTCTATTCCCTGTAAAAACATTGTATCTAGAATGGAGGCTCGTTGTTACGTAATATTTATGTAATTTTTATCCATTGTTCAGTGCTGCAGAATATGATGCCACTTTATAAATCAATAAATAATAAAACAGGTAAAAGGTACTTTAACTCACATCTATGTCATATTCAATATTTTCAATAATGTTATGTGTAGCAGATAGATATATTAATTTCCCTTGTTACTTGCTACCTATGCTAGTGAGGCTTTTCTGAGTCATGCTTAAAAAGCAGAATTCTGCTGTAAAACACAGCTTGAGTCATCTGTATTGTGTATCGATGAGCTTCACATGGCTTAGAAGGGTAAATCATTGGCCTTAAACTGCAGGCAAGTTTCAGATTACATTTGAGGACTAAAATTAGATGATTTCCAAGTGCTAAAGAATCCCTGAGACCTTGAGTTTAGACCCCAAGTGGAGTCACAAAATACTCAAAGAAATTTCCTGGCAAGTGCATATCATTGGTGTCTACATGCTAAACGAGTGTGCTGCGGAGGCACAATAAGAAAAGGAAGTATTTTTTATATACTGCTGAACACCTGAGTGATATTGTGAATGGCATGATGGACTTCATTCAATACAGTTTTATATGTCTAACATCCTGTCCAAAACAAAAAAATTCAAATGTTATAAGGTTCTTATCGATACAGGGGATACTTGTTTTTTAGCTACCTTTCTCTTTAAGGATCATTTGGTCGAAATGTCTTTAAAGGTCATTATTAAAGAATTCTGACCATTTTTTACCATTGTAATCTTTTTTATTTATTAATTAGTATGTAAGCAGAAGCTTCTTTCTGGATTGTCTATACTTAATAGTTAGTCTCAGGCTCAAATAATACAAATGTATAATATGAGGCCTACCAAACAGTGTGAGCATGCTGCAAATACAGTGTGTTGGCTGTACAATGTATACAAAAAACAAAATACTGTCTGCGCTTCTCACCCTAATAAAGTTGGCAACAAATATATAAACATAATATAAATGAGAGGTTTTGGTTATATGAATTGGCCAAAGCATAATTAAGCTCACCCGCCACGTCAAGGCACACTCTCAATAGGGTGAGATCCTACTCTCACCTCCTACATAGTGGGCACACAAAGCAGTGTATACTGCTACCAAAACCTTATTAATGTGTTGGGGGAGGTATAATTAAACCTCCTCCCATTTAACCCCTGGACAGCAAGCTGCAACCAGACTGATGAGGAGCCAACAACCTCAAATATGTGCACAACACATTAATAAGGTTTTGGTAGCAGTATACACTGCTTTGTGTGCCCACTATGTAGGAGGTGAGAGTAGGATCTCACCCTATTGAGAGTGTGCCTTGACGTGGCGGGTGAGCTTAATTATGCTTTGGCCAATTCATATAACCAAAACCTCTCATTTATATTATGTTTATATATTTGTTGCCAACTTTATTAGGGTGAGAAGCGCAGACAGTATTTTGTTTTTTGTATACATTGTACAGCCAACACACTGTATTTGCAGCATGCTCACACTGTTTGGTAGGCCTCATATTATACATTTGTATTATTTGAGCCTGAGACTAGCTTAGCGCACCGACATTTTTTCTTTTCCCTGTTTGCACATATTTGAGGTTGTTGGCTCCTCATCAGTCTGGTTGCAGCTTGCTGTCCAGGGGTTAAATGGGAGGAGGTTTAATTATACCTCCCCCAACACATTAATAAGGTTTTGGTAGCAGTATACACTGCTTTGTGTGCCCACTATGTAGGAGGTGAGAGTAGGATCTCACCCTATTGAGAGTGTGCCTTGACGTGGCGGGTGAGCTTAATTATGCTTTGGCCAATTCATATAACCAAAACCTCTCATTTATATTATGTTTATATATTTGTTGCCAACTTTATTAGGGTGAGAAGCGCAGACAGTATTTTGTTTTTTGTATACTTAATAGTTGCTGTTTTTACATGTAACAAATGTAACTATTGATTTTGAAAAGCCTACAGACACTTACACAAGACTTTATAGCCAGTTAATGATTCGTGTCCATATTTCACAGGGTACAAGGTCAACACATATCACTAATTCTAAAATGTAGTATATCTGAAGTGATTAAAAAGGAGACATTATTTATTACTTTTGATTATTATTATTATTATTATTATTATCTTTTATTACATAACACCAATGTCATGGGATATGACAAAACTAGAATCAACATGACTAATACCTATGTCAATATGAATGAGTGAATATATTTTCTTGTTGGTCAGTGTCATTTAAACTCATATATAGACCGGGCATATATTTAGATCTTTCCAAAGGAAAAATAATCAGAAATCATATACACATAAACATAAGGAGAAACACGGGTCTGATTTTCTTTTGCAAGAACTGAAATATCAAATTAGAAAATGTTCATATGGCATTATCCAACGGTGAAAATGAGTGGCTTGCTCTATTTCATGACCAGTGGAAAACCAGCATGGGCCAAGTTCTAAGAATACTCTTTAAACCGACTTTAATCCCTTGTTGCTTTCTGATTTAAAACAGTAATACTTTTCATAAAATTGGCACAGTTGATTGATTGCTTGCTCAATTAATTGAACATATCTCCTAATGGGATGGTTAATATTTGGCCACTGTCTGGGTGGCAATGATTAAACTTATTCTACTTTATCTGACAAAACATACTTTCAGAATCTCTAGGTTGCGCAAGTTTTTTACATGTTGTAATAGTGTTGTAGTTAGTAAGCGACTATGTGACCTCCAATGTTTAAATATAGTGTTGTAGGTGTCCTGAAAAAGACAGATGTTTGTGATACCTTTTAATAGATTTTAATGAGCGAACATATAAGGTAGAAAAGATTAGTCACATGGAAAAATATGAACCAACCATGGTTACTAAACCTGGATTTTGAGATTTTATGCATCACAAAACTTTTTGTGGATGTGCAAAAAAATACAGTAATTCTAATGGCATGTTACATATTTCTTTGTGCAAAAAGCTTGACTTTTTGATTTGTTTGCATTATTATTTTTTATTTTCTCCTTGTATCCAGGATTGGTGTTTTCTGATCTAGGCTAAGAAATTGGTGGATATGGCAGTCTAATCTACAAAGGGTTGCTGGAGAGTCCAAAGTGCTGAAATACTAAATATCCCTTCACTGCTACTAGCAAGAGTGTTCTATTCTTTTTGTATAGATTAAGATTAATGTTCATTCCCTGGTTAAAATGTAAAAAAAAATGGCTCTCTTTGCTTTAAAAGCTTTGCTTGACCTAAGATTCACATGAGGGCTAAAATCATAATTATATATACCAAGTGCACTTTGAGCATAAGTTATCATTTATTTTTAGGCCATGCTGACATTTGTACAACTCTCTGGAGGATCTCACCAAACATTACTACTTTCACACAATTCATGCATCGATGGTTTTAATCAGTCTTAGACATGAAAAGTGATTGAAATTTGATGTAACAATATTCAGTGTATGTGTTATATATAGAATGCTGCACTCTTTCTTGGATCAAATTGAAAATGAAAAAAATCTCTGGACAGACGGCACCGTAAGTTTTATATACTGTATTTATATTTAAGGGACACTCCGATCTCCCAAGCAGCCTCACCAACAAAGAATTGAGGGGCGGCAAGGCTTGGGGTCCATGTCTCCCTTAAGATTTAACTTTTTATATTTAGTCACAATAAAGCCCCAGGTTGACTTAACTCCCCTATGGTTAATAGGGGTAATTTGTTTATAGTTGGTGATGGTTGATCTTTGAGCAAATTTTGTGAGTGTTCACAAGAACATGCAAATTGTCATTCAATTTAGAGTTATCGAGGTTTAGTGAATAGTTTGGAGGGGGGATTTAAATAATTAATGTTATACAGGTTGGAAAAAGATCTTTAAGATACAGCTAAACATTTGTTTGGTTTTATGGCTGAGAAAGAAATATATTTTGTATCCAAAGTGGTCTTATGACTTTTGGCCCTTTATATTCCCCAAAACATGGCAAACCTATGCATTTGGGATATTGTGATATCTTAAGAATCTTGCTAAATGAATTCTTTTTCAGACCTTTCAGATAACCTGTGCAAAAATCCATAGCAATGCTGCATGCTGTGCATAGAACAACACTTTTTGGGGTTTTTCATAAATTATTATACACAAAATATGAAAATGAGATGTCATGTTCCTGGAGTGCCAGTTACATGCAGGCCAACTACCCAAAATTCATGCACACCCTTTAAATACCAAAAAGACATAGATATACAAATGTTATTCCTTCAAATAGTAGGTCCAACTAAATGTCTCTCTGGATATATTCCTTCACATTTTTGATATTGTTTTGTAAAAATATCTTATTCTTATATGAATGGGGCACCAAAAGCAAATCTCTCCCTTTATGCTAAAGACATATTTTGCATTATGTAAAAAAAATACTCTGGATCTAGTGAGTTTGGTGGATAATAAAAAGGGTTCTTTAACAAGTAAATATTTCAATGACAGGCAAGCCAGACCTTGTAACTACTGATTATCATTTTAAACATGTCATTAGTTTTTTGTTTTTTCTTTTTTAATTAGAGTGATTCATTCTCCACAAAGAAGCAAATTAGAGTCATTAAGGTCTATATGTAGAATAATGGTCCATCAATATTTTTTAATTAAAACTATTAATGTGAAAAAATGGGCTACATGTTTAAATACAAATGTCCATGGCTTTGCACTACATTTCATTACACAAAGGAGAACTGTTCATTGGTGAGACTGGACAAGCCCATTGATAAGAAAGAAAGGCTGGAAAAGTTGTATCTGAACTAGAAAATAGTTGGGTAAGTGGTAAATTGTATACAAATATTTTGAAGTTAAATACAGACAAATCTCTGAGGATCTGTTCATCTTAAGGGAACATCTGACGAACATGGGTTCCTAGGTTTAGAGTTCAAGACATTTCAAGCATGAAGGAAGTCTTTTCAGTAAGAAATCACCAACTACAAATTTGGTGATACCAAAATCAAGACACTTTAATAAAGAATTGGGGCCAGTAAGGTAAGTAAACTGGCAACTACCCAGGACAGTAGGACAGCCCACTAAAAGCAGGGATCTGTAAGTAATAATAGAAGCCTGCATGTGATCATTATATATATATATATGCTGTAAATGTAAAGACAACCCCAAAAACTAGGGAGTCAGGGAAGAGAGAGATTTAGAGAAAGGAAAACATGAATATAGAAAACCAGATTTAAAGGCTATTTGGGTCTTGTTTAATTCATTATTTGTATTCTGTACCCAACTTTCCAAGGATGCAGAAAATCAACAGGTTAACACTTAGGGTTCATAATTATTTATATATATATTTATATGTATATAAATATATATATATATATAATTATATACATACAGCAAATGCTCTAAAAAAAATACCCCTCGTCTTATATTTGGGGCTTCTATGATGGAGCACCGGCGTGACCTTCCAGTGCTCAGTCATAGAACCCCCGGCGGAAGTCCCGGTTAACATCGGAGGTTGTCCATGCGCATCACACAGACATCCACAGGCTAGCCTTACTTGACACCAGGGAGTCTGGAGCATGGGGGACAAGTCATAAGGTGTTACAGGGTGCAGATTGGCAACAGGACATATCTAGGGGGCAGAGTGGCAAATAGGGGCAAAGTGGCATATCAGGAAGGCAGTGTGGCATATAGGGGGGTATAATGCATATCTGGGGGGCAGAGTGGCATATAAGGGGTATAAGGCATATCAGGGAGGCAGAGTTGCATATAGGGGGGTAAAAGTCATATCTGGGGGCAGTGTTCCCTCTAAGCTGTGCCCTTGTGCGCGCGCACATAGCATTTTTAGAGAGCGCACATGTCCAAAAGTTGTGCGCACAACAGTTTTTCCCAATAAAAAAAAATATATATTTTTTTTTGATACTTTATGCGGTGCGGATATTGTGCGCACATAATTTTGGCTCTGGGAAAATTTTTGCACAAGAGAAATTTTCTGCGCACGCCCCCTAAGAAAAATTAGATGGAACATTGTCTGGGGGTAGAGTAGCAAGCCGTGGGGCATAACTGGTGGCACAGGTTAGCAAATAAAAGGAAATAAAAACAAAAAATGCATTTTTCTCAATCATAGTTTATATTAAATATGAAAAAAATAGTTTACATGTAAATAAATATTTACTAAAAAAACCTTTTTCTTATAGGGTAGTCAGTCTTTTTCTTTTTTTTCTAAATGAATATTCAAATTTGCGGGGGTCGTCGAGCAAATACGGTGCATATATATATATATACAGTATTAATACAAGAAAAAGATAGATTAAACAAGTAAATTGGATAAACACACCATTAGGCGTTACAATAGAATTTGGTGCTAGAATAGAATGTGTTACTTTTTACAGTACATATATTAGCTGCAGAATGTGAGTCTCCTATTGTAGGGCTATTCTTCCTTAACTGCCTCCAGATGTCACTCCCAATGATCTGTGTACCAAATGACAACACAACACAAAAACAACACTGAGGGTGAAACGGAAAGAAAAGGCAAAATAGAAAAATGACTTTAGGGCATAAAGCATTTATTGCTATATAAAATTACTTTATGGTGCAATCTGTTTTAACCACTATATTGCTTTAGAGTCCTGTAAAATGCTTTGTTGGTCCCTATCGTAGTGAAGTTATAAATGCTGGAATTGTATTATTGTTTTATAGGAGTTTGGAAGAGACGTGTGTGAATCAAAGTGTAAGAAAGTTTATTTTATCCAATTAAATGTTTCTGTAATTATAGATAAATGGACATAATGCTTATCAGCTATAGGAGATATTTGCAGGCAGGTTGCATATTTATAGAAACAATGCTTTTTTAAGGGTCAATGTACTAAAAGGGGAGCTGATAGGAGGATTTCCGGCAGAGTTGTGGTTTAAACTTCTTTTATTATACTGTACATTTGCAAAGAACCAACTCTTGTGAGGTTCTGCTGAAAGAAAACTTGGCTGGCCTTATATAATGCATATTCCTAATGAGTATAATGCAGAGGTGTATCTACTGAAAATAGCGCCTATGGCAAGCACTGAAATTGCTCCCCTTGTCCAAATAAAAACCCATTTACTAGCCCCTGCTGCCTATATATATATATATATATATATATATATATATATATATATATATATATATATATATATATTAGTCCCTGCTGCCGATAGCGGGTATAGATCAACACGCAAACCCAGATCAATTGAAATTCACTTGTGATCTCAGCACTGAAGGTATATATCAAATAAACAGAATCAGACATACAAGTCCTGTATTTGCAGGTATACAATAATAATATATGAAACGTAGCATCGCAGGTATAGATCAACTGAATAAGACATATTAACCCTGTATTTGCAGGTACACATAAATAATGTATGGAAACATAGCATAGCAGATATGGATCTACAGAATAACACAAAAACCCAGCTTTGCAGGTAAAGATCAATTGGAATTCACATAAAAACACGGCATTAAAGGTATATTTAAAACCCCCTAAATTACAGGCATAGATCACAGGTTGCACACCGCAAAGCCAGCCCTGGCGTCCACACTGCCCACATAGAACCTGGCCAGCACCCAGATTACACACATAAGATTTGCCATCTTTGTCCCCAAATAGCCCACCACAAGTCAACTTTGTCCCCAAACAGTCCGGCCAGTGCCATCTTTGTCCCATATACACCCTGCCTGTGCCATCTCGGTCCCCAAGGCTCAAACCTCCTGCTAGTGCCATCTTTGCCCTTCCACAATTATACATCTATGATACACAAACACTTTTACAGTCACTCACTAATTCACACTTTAATTCAGAGAACTCATCCACACATTAACTCATGCACTCCCTCATTAACTCAATGCATTCACACATTAACTCATGCTCTCCCTCATTCAGACAATACATTCACATATTAACTCATGCTCGCCCTCATTCAGACAACTCATCCACACATTAACTCATGCTCTCTCTCATTCACTCAATGCATCCACACATTAATGCACACTCTTTACTTATATCTACCCCCTCTCCCTCCCCTATCACTTTCTACCCCCCTCCCTTATCACTTTTTAACCCCCTCCCTCCCTCATCACTTTTTAACCCACCCCCTCCCTTCCTGCCTTATCACTTTTTAACTCCCTCCCTCCCTTATCACTTTTTAATCCCCTCCCTTCCTTATCACTTTTTAACCCCCTCCCTTCCTTCCTTCCTTATCACTTTTTAACCCCCTCCCCAGAGGCGTATATAGGGTATGGCAGCCATGGCACGTGCCATGGGCGCCATCTCAAGGGGGGCGCCGGTGAGCAGCTTTTTATTTTTTTGATGCGGAGGAGAAAGAGGGGCGCCTAGCAACCGCTCGGCGCCCCTCATTCTCCTCCACGAGCCCTCTACCCCCATCCCGGTGCCGGCATTTCATGCAGAGCGCCGCAATATGCCGGCATATTGCGGCGCTCTGCATGAAATGCCGGCACCAGCGAGCGGCTTTTAAACACTGATGCGGAGGAGATAGAGGGGCGCCTAGCAACCGCTCGGCGCCCCTCGTTCTCCCCCGCATCAAAAAAAGAAGACAGCGTTTAAAAGCCGCTCGCTGGTGCCCGCTGCTTCACTGCTGGGCGCCGAAATATGACGTCATATTACGGCGCTCAGCAGTGAAGCAGCGGGCACCAGCGAGCGGTGCAGGAAGACAGCAACATCGTGCTCCTGTCGCTGGACTTCAAGGTGAGAGAGGGGGGGGGGTTAAAAAGTGATAAGGAAGGAAGGAAGAGAGGGAGGGGGTTAAAAAGTGATAAGGAAGTGAGGGGGTTAAAAAGTGATAAGGGAGGGAGTTAAAAAGTGATAAGGAAGGGAGGGGGTGGGTTAAAAAGTGATGAGGGAGGGAGGGGGTTAAAAAGTGATAAGGGAGGGGGGTAGAAAGTGATAGGGGAGGGAGAGGGGGTAGATATAAGTAAAGAGTGTGCATTAATGTGTGGATGCATTGAGTGAATGAGAGAGAGCATGAGTTAATGTGTGGATGAGTTGTCTGAATGAGGGCGAGCATGAGTTAATATGTGAATGTATTGTCTGAATGAGGGAGAGCATGAGTTAATGTGTGAATGCATTGAGTTAATGAGGGAGTGCATGAGTTAATGTGTGGATGAGTTCTCTGAATTAAAGTGTGAATTAGTGAGTGACTGTAAAAGTGTTTGTGTATCATAGATGTATAATTGTGGAAGGGCAAAGATGGCACTAGCAGGAGGTTTGAGCCTTGGGGACCGAGATGGCACAGGCAGGGTGTATATGGGACAAAGATGGCACTGGCCGGACTGTTTGGGGACAAAGTTGACTTGTGGTGGGCTATTTGGGGACAAAGATGGCAAATCTTATGTGTGTAATCTGGGTGCTGGCCAGGTTCTATGTGGGCAGTGTAGACTCCAGGGCTGGTTTTGCGGTGTGCAACCTGTGATCTATGCCTGTAATTTAGGGGGTTTTAAATATACCTTTAATGCCGTGTTTTTATGTGAATTCCAATTGATCTTTACCTGCAAAGCTGGGTTTTTGTGTTATTCTGTAGATCCATATCTGCTATGCTATGTTTCCATACATTATTTATGTGTACCTGCAAATACAGGGTTAATATGTCTTATTCAGTTGATCTATACCTGCGATGCTACGTTTCATATATTATTATTGTATACCTGCAAATACAGGACTTGTATGTCTGATTCTGTTTATTTGATATATACCTTCAGTGCTGAGATCACAAGTGAATTTCAATTGATCTGGGTTTGCGTGTTGATCTATACCCGCTATCGGCAGCAGGGACTAATATATATATATATATATATATATATATATATATATATATATATATATATATATATATATATATATATATATATATATATATATATATATATATATATATATATATAGGCAGCAGGGGCTAGTAAATGGGTTTTATTTGGACAGGGGTGCAATTTCAGTGCTTGCCATAGGCGCTATTTTCAGTAGATACGCCTCTGCCCCCTCCCTCCCTTCCTTCCTTCCTTCCTTATCACTTTTTAACCCCCCCCCTCTCTCACCTTGAAGTCCAGCGACAGGAGCACGATGTTGCTGTCTTCCTGCACCGCTCGCTGGTGCCCGCTACTTCACTGCTGAGCGCCGTAATATGACGTCATATTTCGGCGCCCAGCAGTGAAAGCAGCGGGAACCAGCGAGCGGCTTTTAAACGCTGTCTTCTTTTTTTTTGATGCGGGGGAGAACGAGGGGCGCCGAGCGGTTTGCTAGGCGCCCCTCTAACTCCTCCGCATCAGTGTTAAAAGCCGCTCGCTGGTGCCGGCATTTCATGCAGAGCGCCGCAATATGCCGGCATATTGCGGCGCTCTGCATGAAATGCCGGCACCGGGATGGGGGTTGAGGGCTCGTGGAGGAGAATGAGGGGCGCCGAGCGGTTGCTAGGCGCCCCTCTCTCTCCTCCGCATCAAAAAAAAAATAAAATGCCGGTGAGCGGCATTTAAAAGCCCGCCTCACCGGCGCCCCCCTTGAGATGGCGCCCATGGCACGTGCCATGGCTGCCATACCCTATATACGCCTCTGGTATAATGTATAGCCCCAAAGAAAGCATGTGTAAGTATTTTAATATGTATGTATTTCTCTGGAAACTGTGGGAGGTAGCGCAGTCGCTAGTGAGTGGTGAGTACTTTGTGCTTGCTCACTGGTGAACAGAATGAATGAAATGCTTTTGAATGAAAAAAAACATTAATTACAAGGTGACATTAACCATCTGATACATTAAAGTGCATATGAGGGCTGAAGTTTACCTTTAACTTACTTATACTGTATCTCTTCATGTATTTGCAAAGAAACCACATTTTTCTCTCTGCTACATCAATAGTGCTTGCCCCCTCGGTCAGACCACTTTCATACTTACCATACATTGGTTACTCTTTCAGCCTGTCTTTAATTGAAACTGGTACCTTTCTTGGTGTATGAATCGCTAAACGAGCATATGGTTTTAATTTAATACTGTATTCTCCTGGTTAATAGACCATACCTTTTAACACATCTGCAAATTATTCCTTGAAATTTTTCTTTGAAGACCCTAATTATCATGGGTCATATGCAATTATTGCATTAAATTGCTATTAACAATTTATATGCTTTTAAGACTAACAGGCATTTCAGAGGTGGAATTATCATTTCTGAAGCATACGTCTAAACAAGAATTACATTTAGCCACTGGCATCCATAGATCATAAGATTTGTTAATCTGGTTTCCATAAACTGATTTTGCTGCTAGCCTGTCATAAATTATTCTCCATGTACAGTATACAGTACTCATCAACCTGGAGGTATATGTGAAACATCTTTATACTTCATAGATATCCTTCATAAAGCCTGCCTTGCTCTTCAACTTTCTATCGCTCAATTGTGGTTAAGGAAGCTATACTTTCATTGCATTTCAGGTCTTCTTTTGCCCGTGGGGGGCGGAGGGTTGTGCTGGTAGCATTCAGTTGAACCAAGTGGAACAATGTGTAAATATCAGTCCTGTCCAAAATAAACTTATGGAATATATAGAACTCCAATGTAAAAAGAATAGAAAGGATCAAACACTATACAGTAACATCCACACACCATGCTAACACCATACACTCACACACAAATGGTAACACCATATACTAACACATGCTAACACCATACAATAACACATGCTCACACTGCCACCATACGCTTACTCATGTACTCACTCTAACACCACACTCTTACACATACATACATTATGTGACATTCACGTAGGATTGGTGGTGGAAGGGAGGTATGTTTCTCCTAGGTTCCTTTCCTATGTGAAGTAACACCAGAGTCTTCCACCTGCTAGGTGATTAATTTAGGTGAATGAGAGGGCGGATATAAAAGGGAAGCCAGGAGGGTAGATAGTTCTCTCTGGCTGAGGACACAGAAAGCCTGTCTGTGGGAGAGACATTTGAGTAAAGTGAGTAAAGGTTGCTGGACGTATTATGTTAAGTTGGCAGAGAGAAGCTCTCCAGATGGTAGTGAGGGGACATCCCTTGTATAGTAAGTGCCGGACAGGCAAGGTATTTCTTTTGTTGCTGTGTTGTTATATTTCTTTTGTCTTTGCAACCTTTCTAATAAACCTGACCCTGTGTCAGATTTCACGAACTTACTGCTGTTGCCTGGTTTGAATTAAAACGGGCACTTGTCCCTTGACCTCAGCGAGGGGCGATCCCTGACCTATCTCGCAATATATACACACAACCCTACTCTCTCCCATCATCCGAGCAGTTTACCTTCCCCTCCCACTTACCTCACAAACATCCATGCCATCAGTGTACCTCACATGCTCCATGCAAGCTGCTGACCTACCATCACAGGGTAATGTAACATAGCTAGGCTCCTTGGTTACTGGACACCTGCTATTAAAAAAATAGAAAAACAGAGATATATTGGCACAGATTCATTAATTGAGCTGAAACCTATTATTGTATGGAATGTCATTTACTTTACATTCCAAATTATAAAACGAATCAAATCAAATAACTTATTTATACAGCCCAGGATTATTTTTTCCTGCGGAGTCTTCCTTCTGCGGTGTGTTTGTATATTTTATGCCCTAGTGTAAAGCCCATGTCATGAACCCTTTTACTTTTATTTATGCTACCATGCAGCTTCTTCTTTACATTGTATGTACACTACATGCTAGTCCCCGTGGTCCTGTGTTGTTCTTGCACGTGACCATTTTATGTAACATGTGCCTTCGATATTTTTAACACACTGTCTAAGATGACCTCATCTTCCAGCATTCTTCTCCTATTCATCTATTTGATCCCATAGGATTCCTGCCTTTTATCAGACCATCATCGTCTTGCAGCCTCTTGCTGTAAAGCGTTATGGTGTAATTGATTATAATCCATTCATTTATAGCTTTAATTGTGTCTCACGTTTCCTTCATAAAACCACTTTCTGTGAGCACATGTATTTTATTCTTAGGACAATAAGGTGGTTCACGCAGTGATCTGGATACTGTTTTTCTTATCCCATCACTAGCATTGCCCCATATGCAGTTCAGACTGTAGATGTGTATGCCCTTTATTGCACTGTATAGATTATACACTGAGGTTAACTGTGTTCCAGACTCCTTTTCAGCAAAAATAATACTTATTTAATGTATTTTTTATGTTCATGTTACTGACATTTTTTGTGTAAAAATTGGCACTATATAGTTCTATTGTGTAGCATACCTAACTTGAACTAACCTTTTTGATGCAGGGAATAATAGGACACTAGAGTTACAAGGCAGTTCAAAGTCATAGATCCTAGGTGACAACAATTTGTACAGTACAATAAGGTCTCCAATTGTGTTATTCTTAAAATTTCTACTTGTACAAAATAAAACAGCTAAAAGCCAAGGATTAAAAATATATACTTTTAGAATCTTCTAAAACAAATTTCAATTAACATAGACAAACTGTATGGAAGAAAACCAGAATCTATCTTCTTCATACCTGATGGACAAAATAATTGTGATGGGTGGGGTTTGGGGGAGCATTTTTGCACTTTTACCTTGGTGGTGCTGTAGGTCAGGACCCTCTCTAAATACATCACTGGGTGATGTGGCAAAATTAACGGCGAAGAGGTGACAATAATTCCTAAATGCTTTGTTGCTCAAACAACTATAAACCCCCTTGCACAGGAAAAAAGGAATTGGCCTGTACCCCTTACTATCAAGGGGCCTCCTCTTCCCCATCCCATGTGCAAGAGTGGAGGTTAATTAACTCTATGGTGTAAAAGACAATACTGCTCATGATATCGTTAGTATATTGGAACATTTAGTATAACAGAATTATTGGACAGACAAAATGGCTGCAAAACAAGAACCAGAGATACCCACACAAGGTAGATCAAACTTTTCAAAATAACATAGTAGACACAGTGGATCTATGCTGCCACCTGCTGACCAGGCTGGCTTGACACACAGCAATCAATCCAGAACAATAACAAAGTTTAAAAAGGGCCATTCGTTTGAAGATAAATTGCATCAAGCACGGCGCATTTTTTGTTTTGTTTTAATGTTTTTATTAAAAAACAAAAAACTATTGGACAACGGGACAGGGAGCATGTGCATTTAAATCTGTTTCAAAGTTGCAAATTTTAAAGCTGCAAGCACTCACACAGCTATTTAAGTTGCTTTTATCAAGAATGTACACACAAGCAGTGCCTAGGTTTTTTTGTCGAATTAACCCTTTCATTTTACTCAAATTCTAGTGACTCAATCACATTGTAATATTTACTTTCTGCTCATCTTGTTATCATTAAGCCTATTATTAACCCCATTTTGTTAATAATGTATAATTATACAATTTCAAATGACAAGATATTCCTAAAATCTTCTTAATTGAAGTGTTTACCTTGTTTGACGTTAAGAATATAAAATTAAACATCGGTTTTATTTGAATACAAAGGCAGTGTGTAATTAAAAATGCCATTCTACCCATGTTAACCTATTTTTTTTTTAGCAATTTTATTCTCAACTTTTTGCTTTTTTATTTTCATCTGCAGCTGGTAATATCTGAAACATATGTGGGGTTTTTTTCCTAATCCATGATTTGCTTTCTTCATACTACTGGGTTATTCTCAAGGGCCTAGTTTTCCTTTGTTAGTAAAGCCCTAGTATCCCCACATGCTCTGAAGCTATCTGCAGTAGCCGGCTAATGAGTATTTTGTCCCTTCAGTACTTTTATGGCATCTCCTGTCCTCATACATGAAAACCAAGGAGCAATGCAAAAGGTCATAAGAGGAAATTTATAGGCCTCAAGCTGATCTGTCTTAGCAAAGCCCATTAAAAGAACACAAGATTCAGCCTCGGAAAATATAATCAGTATCGTTACGCAGTTTTATTTCATTTTTTGGCCAGATTTAGGAAATGCATGATATCAAAACACAAAAATATCTCAGTAACTGCCCTTTAATGAACCACACTATTTCTCACAGTAAAACAAATTCTGTGTAAAACAAATTATTTCATTGTGAATCGGTTGTCTCTTTGCTCCGGTTGTCTAATGTCTAAAACACTAGTTTTTAACTGTTGGTTTACTAGCAAATGTTAAGAACAAATGTCAATTTGTTCTACTGACTTTATGGTGGTAACAAGGGCTTTTAGCCATTCCCGAGGGATCAAACATGATGTTCTATAAATGTTCTATTTTCTAAGAGTACTCGCCATTTTGTGACGTGGTCATTTTAGGTTTAGACGGATACATGGACAGAGGAGATTCAAACAGTAGGAATCTTCAATAAACCTATGGAGGTGTGTGTGATATGCTGCTCTGTTGTTTCAAACCAACACTGTAAGAAAATAAGTACATATCACAGGATGAGAGTACAATTTATGTGAAATTTCAGTTCACAAAATGATGATGATGGAATGTAAAGTAAGAAAAAAATGCCCTTGAGGCTATTTTATTTATTACCTTTTACGCATAGAATAGGCTCAGACAGGGGGTAAAGGTATAGGTGAGATCTATAATCTCTCAAGGTGCATCATTTATTACATTCTATCCTACTGTACATATGGTATAAGAAGAAGAGGGCAATTGTCGGCCCTTTCTTGGTTAACAGGAAGTCAAGGGGAATTTTTAATTCTTTTTTTTTTATGTTGCGGGGTGCAGACCAGGACGTGCAAGTTGTCCTTTACTTTGCATGAATTTGCCTTTGAGCGTCATGCAAGTCTCAAGAATTCGCAAGCAACTTATATATTTGTAAACATACTAGTTGCTTTGCAGCTGTTAGCGTGCAACTTCAGCCTTGTCAGTTAACCCTTAACTCACTACCCCACTTTTTAGTAAATACACCTAAATTTGAACAGGCTATCCTTAACATAAGGTTTTTACAGCAGGCAAAATTGACATTGCATTTGGGCTACATCATTCTTATCTGCTGTCTGATATTGTGGTTTTATCTGGGAAAGGTTAATCTTTCTTTTGGTTTTCAACTCAGCTCTCTTAGGCTCTTAGCAGCCATTTCAACTTCATATTATTACAGTTTGTGTGGTTTTGCTCCTACGATATGTTGTTGTAGAAGTTCCATCCCCTTTTTTATTGCACTGTTTATATGGATATTGTGAATTGGGGAGAAACAGTAGGGAGAGGACTTCAATAAATTTTACTAATTAATGCTAGTTATGTCACCTTTTTGCACAATTTAGTTTTCCCGAGGTAAAATAGTCCTTGAATTAGTTACATTAATACAAAATATCTTCAAATGTATTATGTTGCCTGAGATACAAAAAAACCCCACAAGCTGTAGTTAGTTTTGATAATTGAGCTTGATGATTTGCCTCTTAAATCTGTTATCTGTTATCTCCATTTTACCTCCAGGAAAATACACATTTTACCCTTACAAGACAACATGATCGCAAAAGACATATTTAACACTAATAATAATATAATTCTAATATACTTGGAAAACATTTAATTACCATGCATAACGAATTTATAGATGGTTATAGTTACATTATATATAGTTACAATCAGATATTAGCTCTATCAATAGCGTCAGAAAGCAGGAAGAGTCGTAATTCCAAATTCTGTTTTGGAATAACTGGGGGTAAATTATATCCTCAAGAAAGCAGATATTCTTTACCTTATTCCTCTTGAGCCGCTTGTAATTTCTGCACTAAGGTAGAAAGGGGTAGGTTAGGCCACTGGGACTTGCTATTTCATGCACTTCAGTCTTGGTGAAGATCTATACTGTGGCAGTTACTAAGAAATTTCTCTGGAGATTTCAGTCAAGCCAGAAGCAAATCTTTTTTAGTGATTTGTGAGTTGTGTATGCATGATTTCTCTCTTAATCCATAGTGTTGCTTGTCACCAGGAAGATGTATCTCAGAATTAGGAACCTGATGTGCAAAGATGGATAGGAGCCTAGAGATCAATTTAGCTTACCTAAGAATTGAAGTTTTAGAAAGAATCCAAAGGCAGCTCAGCAGCAGACATCAGCGTTAAGAAAGTTTTTAATTTATTTTACAAAATCTATTGTCTTCTGTCAATATGTATTGTGTAAACCAAACCAGTGTAAGTAAAGTGCTAATGGCAGCCATCTTTTTTCAATTAGACTAATGTGCAGAGAGCTAGGATTTCTATAGAAAAAAAAAGAGCAAAAAAATCGGTTGCCTCATTTGCTCACTGTTCTTATAATTTACCTATTAACTTATTACCTTAAGTGAGGGTGGAAGATGGTGAGTAAAGCATAAATAATATTGTATTATTAAAGAATAAAGCTTTAGAAGCTCCCAAGGGAAGGAACTGTTTTGAAGTGTTAATAAAATAAACTCTAATACTATAGCAACAAGTGGAATGCTCGCTGCTGGTTGGGCCAGTCTATTAGTTTCTATGGTGTAAGCATACCTGCGAACTTCCAGTCTCCAGCTACCTACAGCTGAATTCAATAATTAAGAGGTGTGTCCCAATACTTTTGGGTTTCACTTGGGGACTGCTTTTCTGGTTCTCCCGGTTACACTGTGAGATCCCTTAGCTGTGGGAGCAGTGGGGTCACCGATGGCTGAGGTGCATGGTGGGTAAAAGTCACCAATGCTCTGTTGATTCCATAGTTGAAGAGTTCCAAACTTGCACTAGCATTATTATTAGCACATTAGCACCCCCAATGCGACAGGAGCTTCCAAGGAAAGGGTTTTCATGGCTGAGCAGCTGCATGCAAGTCTCACATCATCAAGTACAATGCCAAGAGTTGGATCGAGTCGTGTAAAGCATGCTGCCACTGGATGGGCGAATCTGGGTTTGGCAGATGCTAGGATAACTTTACCTGCCTGATGGCATTGCACCAACTGTAAAGTTCGGTGGAGGAGGATAATGGGATGAGGTTGTTTTTCAGGGGTTGTTCTAGACCCTTTACTTCCAATGAAGGGAAATGTTAATGCTCTAGCACACCAAGACATTTTCGACAATGCCATGCTTCCAACTTTGTGGAAAAAGTTTGGGGAAGGCTTGTTTCTATTCCAGCATGACTTTGCCCCAGTGCAAAGCAAAGCAAGGTCCATAAAGACATGGTTGGATTAGTTTTGTGTGGAAGAACATTACCGGCCCGCACAGAGCCCTCAACCCCACCTTTGGGATGAACTGGAACAGAGATTGGCCTTCTAGCCCAGACCTCACAAATGCTCTACTGGATGAATGTGGACAGCCTTCCCACAAGAGTGGAAGCTGTTATAGCTACAAAAGGGGAAACAACTACATATTAATATCTATGTATTCAGAATGCATTGTCAAAAAGTCCCTGTTGTTGTAATAGTCAGGTGTACCAATACTTTTGTCCATATAGTGTATATTCAACATTTACTTACAAATCCATTATAATAAACATTTGAGTGGCTCAATACCTTATATGGCATTTATGCAGTATTTATTTTCAGTTTGTTTATGATGACAAGGGATTCAGTCAGATAGGGAAATCTTCTATTTACAATTGATCTGTTCTATATATCATCTAAAGTCTATTCAAACTATTCAAACTCTCCATACAGATTTTGATTTGTACGTATCACCACTTGTAGCCTCCAGTCTAAATTTATCACTGTTGGATAATAGGTTGAATGTTCATGCTACTTATCTCAAACTTTAGTCAGATGTGGCCATACTAGTAATATGCTATATATATATATAATTATTAATGATACAGATGCACTAAAATAACTGCAACATTTTGGTTCTTTTAGCATTAATACTCTTGGGAGAGTATTTGGCTTACAAATATCTCCAATTTTACAGTAGCATTTAAAAATATATGGTAGATTTATAGAAAACCTTTGCTTCTGAAGCAGTACTAAATGCCTTTTGACTTTGTAATCTCATGGATCACTGTCTAAATATTGAATTTATTGTATAATGTGTCACCACTCAGTATTTTGTTTTGCACACTCATTTAAAAAAAAACTTCAAGATCTCAGTGTTCCAGTTCCAGTCATTGGGTTCTCGTTAGTCATCTAGATATTGGTTACTGGGGCCTTTGTGATAAAGTGATGGTGAGTTTTTCAACCATGAACTATAGCTGAGCCTACAAAATAAAAAAATATCGAGCTGCTTCACTGAGCAACAAAAGGATTATGCTCAATCCACATAAAAATAAGTTTACTCATATTTTACTAACAGGGTTGGGTGGAGGATTTCTAATGCCCTAAGTGAACCTTGTTTTTGACACTTCTATCTTGCACGCTTTTGCTAACACAGGGTATCATGTTGTGGTGGCACTAGGGTTGTCACCTTTTGCAGAGCCATTTCCTGGACAATATTGGAAGGGTTACTCCCAGGGAAGTGGCCAAAGGTTAAGGTTTTATAATTCACAACAAAATGGTTTTGCATTTTGTTCACTAGAAGGAGGGAGGAGAAAAAAATAAATGAAAGCTGAGTGAGAGGAGAGAGGATTGGGATATGAGAAAAGAGGAGAAGAATGAAGAAAACATGAGAGGCGAGCCGAGACGATTATATGGTTTTACAATTAATAAATAAAAAATGTCTTTTGCACAGTAAAACCAAATATATATGAAATAAAATTATATTGCTAGTCCAACAAGAATGTTCATTTGTATATCAGTGCAGCCGTATGGAAATAATACATTTCACACGAGGTGATTAATCCCTTTTAGTATTTTCAAAGAATTACTCATAGACAACATTGATTATGGGGACAAACCAAACTTTATTATATATTAGGAAACATTGTATGGGTGGAAACAGAGGGACAGAAAAGAAGCTACCTCTGGATTCACAAAAAGTCATTCCTCAGCGCACAGAAGAGGAAATATGATATTTTTTGGAGGAAACCTATGGAGAACCATGGCTTAAAAGAACTGCCTTCCATCTGGGCTTTCAGGTTAACTCTGACTAGAGCTACATAAAAAAAAAAAAAAAAAAAAAAACAGATACAAAACAAAATCAATACTGATCTTTTTCAACAAAAAAATCCACAATTTTTATACATGTCCAACTGTAGTTCACAGTCTTCAGACCCTGACATTCTGCAAGTCTGCAAGACATTTTGCCAGGTGACCAACACTCCCCAGATCGTTTTGTTAGGTAGCTAGCTGTCTTGGCATGGTCCTTCAAATCTCTTTGAACTCTTTGTGTAAGTGGAGAATCAGTGTAATATTTGTCGCTTCTGTAAAGACATGACAGCGATAGCTGGTCGAACAGCTTCCATACACCACACAGCACATTTAACCCTTCCACTGTACTGTATACTACTCACAGCTTTATTTTAAAAAATTTGATCACCACAAGATACTTTGCTCTTCATTATATTTAAATTTTATTTACTGATTTTTAATTAGGATTTTAATTTGATAATTGAAGCTTTAGGTACTTACTCCAGACACCGAAGAATAAAATCAGGACCCCAGAATTGCGGTGACAAACCCACTGTCCTGCCGAGCGCTGTTTTATTTCTGTTATTTTAAGCCCCCATCCCTCTCTGGGTACGCAGTTGTGGGAGAGGTGGGTGTCTTTGTGACCAGTATTTTCAGACCAATATTAATTATAACAATATTATTGTATTCATCAATATTGAATTACCCCTACTGCACATGGGATTGGATAAGTAGGGGGCCATCATATAAACCTTTGCCTTGGTTAACAGAGGTTTCAAAGAATGTTCATTTGTCCCACTGTTTGTTTTTTGTTTTGTTTTTTTAAAAATGAGGACATGAGAATTTTTATTTTGCATGCCCTCTCCTGCAACTCAGGTTAATCCTTAGCTTGACAGATTGTGAATAAGTGAATAAAACCGAAAGAGGAGCATCCCAAACATTCCATTTGTTTCCACATTTAGAACTTAATGCCACATAATTGCTCATCCATTATATCAAATGTAAGATGTGAAACACAAGACAAAACGTCTGTAAACTATTAACACAGTCAGGCAATGAGAAATGCAATGCAGTTCATGTGAAATATTATGAATCTGTTAAAATAAATATAAATACATTTCAGTCAATTACATTCAAGATAAAGCACTAGTACATGGTAGCATAATCTTTATACATCAGTGCATTATTATTGCACATGCTAAAATATCAGATCTTAGCTGGATTCACAAACAGGGGTTCAGTGATGACTGCAAACAAGTCTTTTTAAAGAAGTAGGACTTTTGTTTCAAGATTTGGCTGTTAGAAATGGCGCAAAAATGAAAAAACCTACAAAACTTTATGCCCTCTCCCCTCAAGTGGAAATTCCACAAGAACATCCATAGAGTGAATTTCCTGTGGATATAAAAGATGTATTCCCTTCTTAGTATAAATAGATTTTGGAAATGAGAAATGTGGAGACTAACGTTTTGAAATAATTTCTTATTAATAATCTAATTTGCAGTATATCAATTAAAACTCACACCAAGATAAAGCAGGACTTCTTGCACTCTGTTTGCTATCCCAATAATGGCAATTATAAAAAGTTGATACTCTACCAACTTGTATGTGGCTTTAATTATGCTGTCTTGGCAGTTTAGATTACTTCCAAGCCCTCCTTCTACTCCAACAGCTACAACAAAATGCATGGGTTCAAAGAACCCAAGCTAATACACAATATATGGATTGTACATGATTTCATGTATTGCTAATTCTAAAACCCAGTGGTGAACGATAAAAAATGCAACATTCTTCTTCTCAAATACTTGCTATTATCATGTTTTTCCTCTACGTTAAAAAGGTTGTTAAACCACAAGAAACGATAAATCTACAACTCCACTTCAGAATGTGAATGTTATTACTTTATTCTTAATTTAATAACCAAAGTAATTTATCTCCTGAGATTCTAATTTTCTTCCAAGTGCAATTATATTTCACAGTATGCATGTTGATTAAGCAGAAACACAGAAATGATTCATCAGAATATTACAAAAATAATTAATCATCAATATACATGGTAAAAAAGAAATTACAGTCTTCTCTGTTCTATTAAATAATTAAACACTTTGATTCTGAAATTATGTATGTTTAATGGAAGGCATTGGAAGATCCGTCATTTATACATGTATACATAAAATCATGTCAATGTTCAAAAACCTGCTGGGTTTAGTTGAGCAAGTGAGGAACCAGGAGGAGTGACCTGTGCTAGTGGCTTCACATAGTGACGGGGCTAGTCGTATTCATGGGCTGAGCTAGCAAAGCATGTTAGGTGTGGACATTTCCTGCACTTATTATACTTTTTTTATTTTTTAGTATAATATTAAACTTTTGCATTCGAATTCATATGAATTTAAGTGTTAACAAAATCTGCCAATTTCATGAATTCATACGAATGTGAAAAACCCGGACCCGCAACGAAACAAACAAAAATGAAGCAGAGAGCTCAAAATTTTTATTTGCATTTCTTTTTTTCCACTCTCATGGTCTCTCACACTTTCTCTCTCACGCTCTCTCTCTCTGCCATTGTTCCTACCTTCTCCACCAACAGCTTCTGTGTCCACATCTCTGCTTCATGTCTTGCCTCTTCTTATTCTTCTGTCTTCTTTCTTGGTCTGCTTTTCCCCCTGTTAACCTGGCCTCCTGGAGTTTTTTCCCATGACACACACCAAAAGAACAAAGAGGCATGACAAGTAAAAGGAGAGAGGGGAATTGGAAGTGGTTAGCGGAGAAGGTAGGGAGACATTGAGAGAATGTGTGAGAGAGTGATTTTTGTTTCAAAATGGAAGAAGCCCTCTGAATTTCATCCAGACTGAAAGGGCAGGAAACTAAATTCGTTACCCGACCAAAATGAAACAAAAATGTGTCCAAATAGTTTTTGGTCCATGTGCACAAGTCATATAATTATAGTGGTTCCCAGACATCTTCATATAACGGTTCAGTAACCAAATTTTTCAAATGCGGTTTCACAAAATCTAAAAAGTTGAATTATTTTTTGCCGTTTTGATTATTTATGTGTTGGTTAGTAACCCAGTGCAAACGACAAATAAAAGCATGCAATTTTCTGCTCATTTTTATTCTGCATGAATGATTTATCGTTCTCACGTGCAGAACAATAATTGTTTTACAAAAAAACACCGGCAGATGAGTTTATTGAGCAGACAATTAAGCAAAATATACAAGCATGACAAGAAAGATAAACCGCATGTAGGAAGAAATCTTATGCATGTAACATACAACAAGAATTTCACAAATTACATCTTACCATAAGAATTTATCTTCTTTCATATTTCAGCTAAGTGAAAAATTAGATTTCCAGAAACCAACCTGCGCACAATTGCTCAAAACTAGTCCAAACTAGGCAAGCAGTGATGGATGTTGAATTTTAATCAATGCAGTCTGGAGCAACATGCATTTATCAGCACTTTAATATTTAATTAGCAAAATCAGTTTGGTTTCGATTTTATTGGAATTTAGAGTTCTTTCTGGTGAAATGAACATTGGTCTTGAGCTATTTGGCCCTTTTTGGCCGTAATATAAATTGAGACAAGTCAGAAGCGTTGTAGCTTTCAGGTCACATTCCAACATTGTTGAAGAACTAGCCTTTAAGTGGGAATTGGCCAAACTAACATATCCGGGTCTGCATCCCCCGGATATACTTGATCATATAGTATTTTCCTTTCCCTGTAACAATGTTTTCTTTTATGCCCAGGAATTTTATTGTCATTTTTCGGCTGCTATCTTTTAATTTGTCATGCAATTTTTATTTACATTCCATAATGTATTACCTATTCTGTTTTGCTCAATAAAAGGTTTTTTGAGGGGAAAAAAACCCAATAATATCAACATATGAAAACATTTGCAAGACATGGGATGCTGCTGAAATTATGCCCAAATTGTGTTCCACTGCTGAATGATGAGAACAAAAGTAGAGAAATTGTCCAAATCTATTCCTTATTTAGAAGAATGGAAAGCAATTCTTATCTGTTATACAGTATGTAATATACAATACACAGGTAGTTTTGTACTCTCGCTTTCGGGATATCTAGTTAATTTACTTTTGCTTTTTACGTTTTTTGTTTTTTTTTCCTGTGGCTGTCTGTTCCAGATTATAACATGTCCAGCCAAGGCAAAGAGTTAATGCATCGGTGACATGGTAATAACGCAGTGCATTTCTGTGAGTCAAGGCAGCGTGGCATTTGCTCATGCTTAAATCAAAACATGTGAAATACAAATACGTTTCCAGCAGATATCGAGATGGAATTTGAATTAGCCTGTTCATAATGTGCCGATCTTATCTACTAAAAAAGGAATACAATATGGGATTTTTGTTATTTTTTTTTATGGCTCAGCATTTTCATGTCGCATAAAACATAAGGTAATAGTTTGAAATTTTTAAAAGGAAAATCATTTCTTTTTAATCTTTTTTTCCCCCTTTGTTTTCTTTTATCTTAATCTCCAGCGGATTCAAATATTGAGCATGAAATCTCAGAATTCACATGAAAGTAGATGTAGTAGCACAAGTTAGGTCAATGAAAGGCTGTGGTTTTGTTCTGTGCATTTTAAACTTAGACTTTGATTATAAAATTACTTTGACACATTATATAGGACATTGTTTTTCTAAAGGCATTTTTAGCAGTTCTTTGCTATGTGTATTTCGGTTATCTGTAAGCACCATACATTGCTTCTATGTTTTGATGTATTTTTAGCGTTGTTGGCTGTGTATAATGGTGTTAAACACCCAGATTGAGTAAACGGACACATGAAAAGATCAATTATTACAGCTAATTCCATGAGATCAATGAATTACTTTTCAAAAATGAGGCAATTCGATTTAATGTGAAATCTGTCTTATTTGCCCTATAATTCACACATGGATTTACATTGTAACACTCATTTTTCCAAACTAAGGGTTCCTTGAAGTTAAATGAGGTAAACTTTAAAAGTGTGCCAAAGGAGGAAGATTTGTCATTAAAATTGTGTAAACGTTGAACTGCAAAAGTATACTTTCATTGCAGAGATTGTGTCTTACTTTACAGACATGGGTTGTGGTCGTTTGCTTTGCCAATTCCAGACAAATCCCATATATTCACCTATCCTACGACGAACTAGGCCTAGGGCAGCTGGTCCAGAGGGGCAGTGGTCACGCTGCACAGTGGCATATTTACCTTTGGTGCGGCTGTAGGATCCCTGGGCCCCTCCGTGCCAATGTCCTTTCTAGTTGTCATCAGGATATGATGTCATATCTCAGCACTCCCTCTATAGTGTTAATGGGTCAGTTCAGCGATTTGCCTTTTAAGTGGCCCATTGATCAGTGCCTGTTATATGTCAGAATGGCCTCTGCACCCTAGACCTGCAGCCCTAGGCCCGGGCCTAGTCAGTCTAGGCCAGAATACTCGACTGCCCTGTCGCTGAACAAGGGTGGAAGATTGCCTTCTTGGGTCTAGGGCTTAACATCCCTTTCTGTATTAACCTCTACCACTGCTGCTGAAAAGGCTATTCCATATACCCATCACTTTTGTACAGTTTATAACCACTTCCTCCTGTATCAGTCACGCGCACAAAAATGGAAAACAGCATACTCCCTGCAGCATTTGAAAATTCACAAACGTTTTTAGCATTGCTAATATTATATACTACATCGAGGCTTGGATATATTTTAAACTATACTGTTTCACTGCATAAAAGAAGGAATACGAAAAGTGGCAAAAGCAGACGGCAGACAACATTAATAGTTCTATTTTGCCAATTCCATTTAGCCTTGAAATAACCTTGTAGTATGATAAACCCTCTTGCACTTGTAGATGGATATTTAAGGTGAGACAGTAAGCTATGTAACAATCTGAAAAGGGCAATGCTATGAAAAAGCAATTTTGGGTGAAATGTGAAAAATAAGGAAGAGCAGTGAAGCAAGATATAAATGAGTTCAAAGGTCAGACATCAGATTGTAAGATAATAATGTAGCTGTTATATATTTATTTTACGTGGCCAGAGGATATCTAGTAAATAGATATACAAAATGAATATTTGTTACATTATTTTTTTATTTTTTTTAAAAAAAGGAAAAAATAAGCCAGGGGACAAATAGCAAAATAATGTATCGAGTTAAAAGTATAATATATAAACAGAATAGACGTGAAATGCCCATTGTGAGAATCCTATATCCTTGTGAAAATTACAATTATTAATTAACTTATATGTAAACCAGCTAGAGAAGACTTTTAAGCGTCTGCTTGCAACTAAAATGGCATTAGAGATCACCCCATCCAGATTTAATTATCAATAATTTTAATCACAAGTGGAACTGTCTACATGATAAGAACATCCACAGGGTCTAATAATATAGCTATAATCTCATATTAATATTTCTGTACAAAATATCTGATGTTAGTTGAAGCAAAAAGCAACACGGAGCAAATACAAGGGGTAAGTGTAATTTCTCAGGGTGCTGTCTAAATGATTCCTTTGATAGGATTGCTTTAGGCAATCCTGAAATAATCGTAGACAATAAACATAGCAACAGCTGCTGCAATATTTTTTCCTCCTTATAAGTTGCTGGTAAGCCCCACTTTCAAAATGCAATGCAATTCTGGGTGCCCGCTAGGTTGACTTCTTTTTTAATGTATTTCTTGCAGTGGACAAAGAAAGTGTGCGTGTTTATGGTGTTTAGAGTGTGGGTGTTAGTAAATGGTGTTAGAAAGTGTCTTTATGTTAATGTTTGGTGTTAGAGTGTGTGTTAGCGTGTGGGGCTACATTGTGTGCCGAGGCCTCCCGGCTCCAGGAGTTAAAGGTTCGTATGAGCAAACCAATGAGCTGCCCTTCATTGGTTGATGCCAGAGGAGTTTACATATGTGTGCCAGAGTGTATGTGGGCAAGGGGCAGAGAAGTTGTGAAGTTCAGGGGGGCCACGGGACAATTTTCACACCAGGGCCCTCTGGCTTCTAGTTACATCCCTGATGTGAGTACTGTATGTGTATGTTTACTTGTGTGTCAAGCAGAGAATATCTAGATGTGTGTACTTGTTAGGATGCATGACAAAGTGTGTGAGTTTTTATGTTTATATATGTGAAGGAAAGTAAGAGCCAGATAGAATAAGTTTTCTCCATCTCAAATGGTTCTGTGTGAAGCAAAGAAAAACATGCAAACATATCTCAAACATCTCAAACATTAAAAAAAATAGACATTACACAAAGTAGTTTCTGTCCTTCATGAAGGTCTGGCCCTTTATAATTCATAACTAACTTAGATAATTTATCTGCAAAATCATGATTTAATAAATAAATCACCCATTTACTGATACATTCAGATTATGTTCCGTATGAGTGAAAGGAGATGTGAAGAATATAGACAAGATTGGACAAATAGTTAACAATAATGTGATGTTTACTTCACATGATTTTATAAAAATTAATTAATCTGAAAATGCAGTGCTTTTTTTCATAAGATAGCTTCACATTGAATTCCATGCTGACAAAAATAGACAGCGTTGTAGATTAAAAGGATTGTGATCTGAAAGAAATCATATATTTTGCAATGAAGGCATATTAATTCAGCCGGCAAAGAAAAACGATTGTCATTATTCAGCAAGATGTACTATTTAGTGATAAGAAATTACTTTCCAAGAATTTCTACATCCAGGTGTATGTAATTATCTCATACATGCAAAATGAATAAGGAGCCTCGAGGAACCTCTCAATGTTAACTTGATGAATGATTCCCCAAGCAATGTGTTTCTTGATGTCACCAAGATGGTATAGAAGGGCATTTGTGTCTCCTGTGATCCCATACTTTAATGTTGGCATTACTTCTAATGTGTTTTGGGTGGGATGGCATTGCTCTGCTAGTTACATTTGACATCACTGTGCATTTAATATGTATTACCCATGGTTCAACATGTAATGGGTCTGACACTACAAGAAAGGCAAGGCAAAATAATCAGTGGGTTGCTGAGTGATGTGTCTGCTACATATTAATAATGACATTTTTATGTATTGGCCAGTTTGTTTTTAGACTCAATCCCCCTTGTCCTAAGATACTGAGGGTGGACACGTCAATAAGCATACTAAAACATGTAGAGCCTGGTAAGTGACCGTATTCAGAAACCAGCATCTATGACAGGTCCAAGGCAGAGAATGGGCATTTGTTCAAATAATTATTCACAGTGCTTTGCAAATACCAAGATATATGTATTAATGGATCCTCAAAAGGTAACAAGTTCTTCTTTTCCCTTGGAGAAAAAGGGATTTGCTCAATACCAGGGTTACCATCTTTTATAGGAGAAAATGATAGGTAATATTTTAATATAAGATTATTATTTCATATTGGCTACTTTTTTTTTACTAATCAGCCAGAAAAATGTTTATTAGTTGATATTTGACTGCCTTACAGACAGAATAATAAGCTATTTGGTATGTTTGTCAAGTGAAGTAGATTATGCTGTGGCACAATTTAGTTAATTATACCTGTTCTTTGCCACTTGTGTACTTAGATGTTTAGATGTTTGTCTTTTTATGTATTAAGCCTATATTAAACATGGGAAAAAAATAATAAACTATATCAGGTCCCAGCAATGTGTAACGCTTCAGTACCATTACACAGGATCTCTGTTGCCATTAGTAATAGAACTATCCTTCCATACAGAATGACCCTAGGGATTATATTTGTAGATAATATAATGGGGATGTCTCTGATGTCTATATAATTATTTATTTTGAAATGTATTTATCTTTTAATTGTTTTAACATTTTTCATTCTTTTCATTGTTACGGGAAATTGATTCTCTCTTTTCACTGTGATCTTACTGTAGCTGGGAAGCAGGGCTCTGCAGTCTGCGAGAGGGCGTTAATCAGTGATCAAAGTAGGGAACTTAATGTTTCTGTAGGCATCAGCCCAATGCCGTAAAGCAACGCCAGAATGGACATTTGGACACTCAGCTGGCACTCAGATCAAGCATCAGTATATACTTCAAAGATATAGATGTGTGCATAAGCACATAGAATGTTCAAGAACAAAGGTACTAGTCTACGTGGTCCCACATGACCACTATCAAATTCAAAATTGTTAAATAAATGTAGACCGCACTCCAGAAGGAACACTTTTAACAAAAAAAAGTGTTGCAGTTTTCTTGATTACTCCTCATAATTTTTTAGGCAAAAAAAGTATCCCTGGTGATTAAGGGGTTAAGGAACACACTGAGAAGACAAAAAGTTCCAGTCTCAGTCTGCTATGACCTAAACTGTTTCTTGTGTGGCAATCGTCAAGAATATTCAATTGGTTGTTCTGGTTATTATTCCACACTTGTCCCAGCACTTCTCTTCATAAACACAATCCATCACATCCTCACACCTAATGTGTTACGTGTTTAAAGCCCGTTTCCTCATGGAAATCACAAATCAAAATATAAAAATAAATGGTTAAGGCTATAAACCTATCATCCCAATTCTCCATTCCATCTTTCTGTTGGCATTCCCGAAACTTACAAGATACTCCCGGTATAGCATCAAGGTATACAATGTTTTATGTCTTGTTTACCATTTCATGTGGCAAGTTAAGAGGAAGATGTGGGCAAGTGATCTGCTTTAAAATGACAAACTGGATATATCTACCCCCAACAGATGGCATCGGTATATTGTATACAGGAAAGAAGATCCTGCTTGGATAATTTCGGACATGGCTACATGTCAATGAAAGGGAAAACCTGGAACTAATATCAAAGTTCAGACTTAAGTCACTCAGTTTACCTGCAAAATGTACCATTAGATATAGCCCTAGGCAATATTTCTCTATTCAAGATTTATTTGTGATCATTTGCTTTGTGAGTCCAACCGATTCTTTACTTCAAAGTATTTCAAGTATTTTGTTCATCATTTCTACTGTATCATTAAAGCAAATTGTAGCTTGAAGTGTGTTCCCAAAAGTATTGCATTGTGTTGTGTTACAGTTTGTCATTGTCTACATCCATTTCCATTCTTAAATAAAAATATACAAATTGGTATTTTTTTATTGATATAGTTGTAATAGAATTCCACAGGATAATGTATTGCATCACGCCACCACTCTGGGCCACTCTGGTGGACTGGAGTATATATGGAATATATATATATATATATATAAACACACCACAACATAACCAGAGGCCATTTTAGTATCTGCTGCCAACAGATGCACTTGTGGCAAAGTTTGCATCTTGTTATAGCGCCACGTTTAAAGTCTCTTAGGTGTTCAGTATGACCCATTCTACTTATAATGTCTATTGAGCTACCTATGTGCTCTATTCTATACCTGTTATGTGGCCAAAACGCCTAAACTTAATAATTAGGAGGGGTGTCTACATACTTTTGGTCATATAGTATATTTCTTGATTTTGGATTATTTTGTTCCTTGGGCTGTAGATGAGCACTTAGAACAGTGTTTCATAATGCTGAATAAACCCTAAACAGTAACTTCTAAACATTATTTTACAAATAGTAGCACCCTTTGGGTGGCAATGAGGTGGACAGTGATTTTCTGAGGTTATTTTAATACCCCTAAAGAGCAGGGCAATTCCACCCCTTCTTTCTCCAGAAGGTGGCTGCACACTGTAGCCCCCAAATTGTCACTGGAGCCATAGATCGGCTGTGTAAGGAGCAATGTTGGCCAACGGCCCACCGGGTTTTTGCTTGGTGTACCAGATGCCCATATTCCAAAGTAGCACATTACCATAGCTTTTTCTTACTAGTTAAAAACCTTCAAGTTTTATTTTTTTTATTTTTTATTTTATTTTATATGAATAACGAAAAAGGCTGTAAATTTTAAGTTTTCACTAAATAAAAAAACATTTCCTGCTGCCCCTCTCCTTGCAATTTTATTGATGACACATGTATACTTTAAGATGCTACAAGGTTAATCAATGTTAACATTGTCTGGGAGGGATGTTCTAGAATACTTAAAAGTGGCTACGGAACTATATTAAAAAGATAGAGAAAAGGCAAATAGACATGATGTGAGCAATGAATTATACCATCAGGAAACAAATCAATAGTGTTTTGATTTTTATCACAAAATACTGTGAAAGGGACAACACTTGATCAAACAATCCTGGCATTATTGACAATCCTGGCAATATTAATTAAAGAGAAACACTCCACTGATTGACTGATAAAGCAACCAATAGCAGTAAATTATTGCTATTGATTTCTGCATATATTTAAGTCCAGTAACTTATTTAAATCAATGCTGCGGGTATAGAGTCAAAAGAGGCATACTTTGAAGATAAGGCTACAGGAAATAGCATGTGATATATAATGAACATTTCTCTAACGTAGAATTAAAGTGACAGCATCATAAAATAATGACATTTTTTTTTACTGGCTTTTCGAGAACAGTTCATGGTACGAGTTAAGACTTGCAAGCAATCTATAAATGATAATGTATCACCTGCTTGATTCATTGGACTTCATGCTCCATTAAGGAGAAATGATATATATGCAAGTTAAATGGAACTTAATTCACTAGAATGGGAAAAGTTGTTAGAAAACCAATGTTCAATTGTAAAAATCTTTTTATTTACCTGTTTATTGTATTCTGATGAGGGTACATTCTGTTTCTTGTCCCCATAGCCAGGGGCGGGCTGGGCCGGGGGGCAATTGCCCCCCAGGCCACCCGAAATATAATCTAAACGGCCGCTGGGTGCTGATGCCGCCGGCCGGCGCAACTTTAATACTTTTTTTTAAATTTAATATGGCAAGCCGGATTGGATATTAAATGAAAAAAAAATTGTATTAAAGCAGCGCCGGCCGGCGGGATCAGCACCCAGCGGCCGTATGCGATGGCCGCCAAGTGATGGGAGCAGCGTGAGGGGTGAAAACTCCGCCCCCTCGCACTCACCTTTCACCCCTCACGCTGCTCCCATCACTATGCGGCCATCAGATTGTTGGAAATCGAATCTAAACGGCCGCTGGGTGCTGATGCTGCCGGCCGGAGCTACTTTAATACTTTATTTATTTATTTTTAATATGGCAAGCCGATCCGGCATATTAAATAAATAAAAAAAAGGATTAAAGTAGCTCCGGTCGGTGGCATCAGCACCCAGCGGCCGTTTAGATAAGTTTTCCAGCAGTCTGATGGCCGCATAGTGATGGGAGCAGCGTAAGGGGTGAAAGGTGAGTGCGAGGGGGCGGAGCCACTTCACTTGACTTGCCCCCCAGGCCTTAGGCTGCCAGCCCTCTGCCCATAGCCCATTTAACCTTTACAAAACTTGCAGACTAACCCATTTTATGCTCATCTAATAAGTGATTAGGTGTTTAATCCATAACGGTTTTTGCTTTTTTTGATGTTTGTATCCATTACAGCAACAGGGCTGGATTTAAAGGAAAATTCCCATGGAAACATTTTTTCCTTCCATATTACATGGAGAGTTGAATACAGTAATAAAGTTTGTCGTTACATAAAATGGTTTTATTTTGTTCAAATAATAATCCTTTATATGCAGACCTGTAGGCTACCATCTCAAACACCACACTGATCTGATTCCTTAGAGCATTACTAATACTGCTCTTTCCTCCATGAGTCAGAGAGTCCTTCTGGGTGATTAAGACTGAGATAATCTATTGTTTACCTCCGGGCAGTATAATAAAAAGTCAGTGCGTTTGTCTAGCAGATTTGGGGAAATTGCAGGGCAATTACCTGGTAACTGAAGATTCCACCCATAGGCTTAGAAAAATCAGAGCTGATTACAGTTGCACGTGCCCATTGACCAACTGCCAGAAGCAGTTAACGCTAACCGTCCACTCGCAACCATGATTAAAGCGTGGAAAACCTGCGCCTACATCCTAATTGGTGTGTCTCTGCTTTTCTGCCATGGTTGGGAAACTTATCCGTTCAAAACGGTGGGGCAGTATATGTCTATTTCATTCTCATGGACTGGGGACTATTGACACCCAGCTCAACCACACCACAAGCCAGGTCTTACCATCATTCGCAGATGCTAAAGTATCCAAATGTAGCCTTACTATTGTTTACCTTTATTCAGGCCTACACCCCATAAGCAATTCACTACCAGAGATTGGTACCTGGCAACTCTTTCGATACCATAATTTGTGGGTTTGAGGGTCATATGATGCAGCATATGGAACAAATATATATATATTACAGATTTCACAGGAGGTCCTCTGCTTAAAGATTGTTTCAGAAATGTTTTGCAAAACTCCAAAAAATGAGCAACTGCATTTTTACAGATAGGGGGATCATTTTGTTATGAATTACATTAAATCTTGTGTATTAGAAATGTTACATCTCATTAAACATTTTCTCTCTCGCTTAAAGGTCACAGTGTCAAAACCCCTCACTGCCTTATGTGTTGCCTTGAAATAAAACATAAGAAATAAAATCAATGTGAAATACAAGCACACCTTGGCTTAATGAGGTGATTTGTAGAATTTGAAAACTATATTTGTTCCTAAAATGTGGTGGACGACAAGTATCAACTTAACATATATGGTATGTCCGAATGAATTGCTGAAAAATCGCTGAGGCAAAAAAGTTCATTCTATCTTTATTGGAATTCTGTCAAGGTCCACAGCCATTCAATTACACTAAAATTGTGCATTACTACACATAATTTGAAATGTGAAAAAAGGGAGGCCAAAATCATCACTCTGTCTTCCCTCTACACAGGTATTTTTTATCAAATCATAAACTATTTTATTATTTAAGGGAAACAATTTCCTTTGCTAATGTAATTGCCCCAGGATGTTCTGCCAGTTGTCTACATTATGTTCTTTTCTGTAAAGAGAATGATCTCATTTTGGACCAGTCGATAGGAACCCAACTTAGCATTATTATGGCACGAAAGTTTGCCAGCAATATAAAAACCTTATGCTGTATAAAAGTAAATATTAAAATAAACTATGGAAGATAATGACTATAAAAAAGATAATATAGAATGCAGACAGAGAAGCGGAGATAGACACGGAAGTGGAAACACGGAAGAAAAGGTAGGGAGAGAGAATAAGGAAAAAACAACAAATTGCAAATAAGAATTCTGAACTTTCTCCCTAATTTTGATTTGTTTCATTGGGGGCTCCCTCCTAATTTTCAGACATTTAAGGAATTAACAAATTTAACAAGATTTGTTAAAATTATACTTTGTCCTAATCTGAATGCAAAAGTCTGACAAATTATGGCATAACCCTGTCCTCCTAGTCTGACCTCACATGCAGGTTAAATATTCTCCATAAATACTTTTTTTTGTCTTGATACTTGTATATGGTTCTACCAAGCACAATGTTTTATTTATTTTGAGGGTTTGTAGTTTGGTTGATGTTGTCCATATAGGCAAACGTAGAAGCTGCCTCAGTGTAGAGGGAGCTGTTGCCAGATTTTATTTCAAGACACGTTGGCTCATATTGTGCATTAACCCTTTCTTTACTCCAAACAGCAGCAAAGAAGAAAATACAACATTTGATAGAAAAAATCAAAATAGGAGTGTACATCACATAACCCCTCCCACATAACATGCATCCCATAAAAGGAGACACACATCCCACAATCCTCCTCTTTCTTTGCTGCTCCCAGACAGCAGATAAGTACACCTTTATACACATTATTTACCAAATCGTTTTATATCTGTTTTCCTTGTTTTTTTGTGTCTGTGCAGGCCGCGGGGTTTTCTCCCTTTCCCCGCGGTCCAGTCCCTCCGTATTTACCACGTTTTTTCTTATTAGTTCTACCCTTAATACTTTTGTCCCTTTGATTATTCATGGATTTTATTTTTCCTCATGTTCGCCTTTTATATGTGCCACGCGGTTCGGTTGTTCGTGTCCCTTAGATCCTTATCCTCCCGTGTGTTGTTTCTGATCTGTTCGTGTGGTCTACGGTCTCTCCCTCCCCTCTCGTCGGTGCGGTCGCATCTTCGTGCCCGCGATCTTCTTCCTTTCGGGAGGCATTTCTTTCTCCCGTCCATCTTGTTCTCACGTCTCACGCATTGTAAGCGTAGACGTCGGAACGCTCGTGCGCTCCTGTCCCCAGGCCCCCCCACTCACGCTCTCGGGCATTCTTCTTCCCGCGTGTGAGTTAGGAGCCTCGGGACGTGCGTCAGCTTTCTCCTTGCTCGTTTTTTCTCCAGTATTTGCTTCACAGGTTGCTCTTCAGTTTCTCAATTAAAGGGGCATATCCCTATATATATATATATATATATATATATATATATATATATATATATATATATTTGTTTATTTTTCTTTGCTCTTTTCATTATTATGGCTGGGCATAAATCTCCTAATATGGAGTTATCTGATCAAGAATCCTCTATCACAGAGGATCAGGTTTCTGATCTACCTGCAATGGATCAGTTTAAGGAATTGAATAATTCAGTGTCCCTAGCCATTGCTTCGGCTATGAATTCAATGACTTCTGTGCTTTCAGCCTCTTTAGCTCAGGCTATCCACAAATCAATACCTTTGCCTATGCCAGCCTCAGACCAACCTAGTGTTTCTGCCCCTAAAACATCTGGGGGCAAAAAGGTTGCTTTCAAATCACGCCACACAAGCGTGACAGCCTCCAGAATTGATGTGAATGATGCAGCTGTTCCCATCATAGAAAGCGTGCAATCAAAACGAGCCCTTACCCGCCGGGCAGAACAGGCGAGGAAATGGAGGTGTGCTAAGGCACAATCCTCTAGCTCATCCGTTTCCGATCCAGAATCTATAGAGGAGGCTTGGAGCGCTTCTGACTCTAGCTCCCATAAGAAGCAGATTGCGCATGATACGGTTCACCCTTCTGACCCCACCACACAAGCGGGAAGCTCTCTAGCTATTCCCCCTTCTAATGTCTCAGATACTACCATTCTAGATCACTTTGGGGAACCGTTTTTCGACCCTGAGGAGTTACACCACCCTCGGTCAGCCGAATAGCTACCATCTGATCACGTGGCTCGTTACTTACAAGCCAGGGTCCGTAAACCCTTGAGTAAGAATTCGCGCAATAAATTGCGCATGGAGTGTCCTAGGCCTATAGTTCCAGGCAAAGTGTGTGACACCCCAGTAGTTGACCCTAAAATGGTCCAATTCTTGGCCAAATTAGGCTGGAATCCCCATAAGGGTTTGGAGTCTGCTCTTAAAGCGACGCAGGACAAACATTTAGATATTTTTGGGCCTTTGACTAAAATGTTTCAGTTGGTAGAGGATTGGATGGAGTCTGGTTCCCCCCCTGACCCTATGGTCTTTAGGGGCTGGATACAAAGGGCTATCTGTGTCGCTGGCAATACTAATTCATCCTTGTCTATTGAACGCCGCAAAGCGATTTTGTTCAAAATCGAGCCTAAATTGGCTAATCTGGCCCTCACAGAAATGGGCAGCGATGCCCAGGGTTTGCTCTTCGGAGATTCCTTTATTAAGGATCTCGGGCCGTTACATGGGTGCCTTTACCGCTTTAGATAAAGCGCAATCCTCTATGAGGAAAGTCTTTAACCAGCGGGTTTCTCCCAGGGCTGGCAGAGGCAGGAGCCGTCTGTCTGGCCGTCACTACCAAGGCTCATCTCGCACGAGCCGAGGCTCCTACTCACAGTACCAGTTCCAGTGCCCTCCTCTCCAGGACTTCTATACAGGCAGGCAGCCTTTTTCCCCACAACGTGGTCGTCCATGGAGAGCTAGAGGACAGCGCGGTACACAGTTCTCACGCAGACCTACTGGTAAGTCTGATTCAAGTTCCCCTTTCTTCCCACTATCCTGTAGGGGGCAGACTCACCCATTTTTCACAGGTCAGGCAGTCGATCACTTCCGACGCTTGGATCATCCAAACGGTGAGAGGTTATGTTATCGAACTAGTCGGTTTGCCACAGGTGTCTCTCCTTCCCGAACCCTTCCATTTTTCCCAGCAGGACGCTGTCCTAGTGGATATCAAAGTTGCTTCCCTAGCGGAAAAACAGGTGATAGAACGGGTACCCCCGAACACCCCTGGCTTCGTCAGGAATATATTTCTGGTGCGCAAGAAGGGAGGCGGCCTCCGGCCAGTCATCAACCTTCGGCATCTGAATGGCTACCGTTACCGTCACTTCAAGATGGAGGGTATTCATCTGCTAAGAGACCTCTTATTGTTGAGCGACTGGATGGTCAAGATAGACTTCATGGACGCGAGTGCCAGTTGCAGAGGAATCCAGGAACCTCCTCCATTTTCGATCGCGCAACGTCTCCTGGCGCTTCACGTGCCTACCTTTCGGGCTATCCTCAGCTCCTTGGTGTTTTACCAAACTCCTCAAACCGGTAGTAGCACTCCTACGTTCCCGCGGTGTCCACCTTATCATTTACCTGGACGATATGCTACTGATGGCTCAAGACAAGGAAGTTTTACACCTCCATATTCAATGGACGTTGGACCTAGTGCATCAACTTGGTTTTCTCATCAACAAGGACAAGTCTCAGCTTACCCCGTCGAGACGTATGGAGTTCCTGGGCTTCATCATGGATTCCACAGAGGGTGTCCTCAGTCTCCCGCCCTCCAAGATTCACTCTATCAAAAAGGAGATCCGCAGGGTCCTCCGGTTACAGGTGATTTCCCTTCCCTTCGGTCTGTTAGCAGCCTCCATCCAGGCGATCTTCCCAGCCCCTCTCCTGAAAATCAGCCACCTTTGTCTGGGGGCGTCCTATGCGGATCTAGTCACTCTGGATGCTCAGACCATAGACGAATTACAATGGTGGCTGGCCAACATGTCCGCTTGGAATGGCAAAGCGATCTTCGGTGTTGCAACGGAGATGACCATAGACTCAGACGCCAGCCTTCACGGTTGGGGTGCGAGGTGTGGGGAGATTTCTACGGGAGGTCCTTGGTCCCAGATGGAATCCAACCTTCACATTAACTGCTTAGAGATCCTAGTCGGCTCTTTCGCCATCAAGAGTTTCTCCAAGGAGTGCATCAACTCATGCATACGGCTACGCATGGACAATGTCTCGGCTGTTCGTTATGTCAACTCTCTGGGGGGCACTCAATCAGCTGTCCTAGCGAATATTGCCAAGGACCTCAACGGCTCCTTACAGGACCATCAATATTTATCTGTCCGCCATATCAGCAGCGCATCTGGGCTTCAACGGCGTTCCAGTAGGTAAGCATCCGGTCATCTGTCGTCTCCTTAAAGGGATACGTCTAGCTCGCCCACCTTGACCTAGATATTCTGCCACTTGGGATGTGTCGGTGGTGCTGAATTTGTTTGTGTCTTGGCCTCCCAATGCCGAGCTTTCCTTGAGGCATTTATCGGCTAAGTTGGTCATGTTATTTTGTCTTGTTTCTTGCAAGCGAGTTTCTGACGTCCGCGCTCTCAATTGGAACGCTAGATCTTTCGTCCCAGGGGGTGTACGTTTCGATATCTCGCGACGCACAAAGACGGCGATCAAAACGGTTCTTTACCGGGCCTTCGTAGCTAACGTTGCTTTGTGCCCAGTGGCTTGTCTCCGGGAATATGAGATGCGCACCTTGCGGTTCAGATCCAACGACTCTCCGCAGCTCTTCTTGTTCTTCTGCCATCCTCATTTCCCTGTGTCTTCGGCAACGTTATCGCGCTGGATCAAGTGGGTCATGGCTCTGGCTGGTTTGAACGTTTCCAAATTCGGTGCGCATTCCACCAGAAGTACGGCAGCAACTGCGACCCTGGCGTTTGGGGGTCGCTTGGAGGATATTTTCCGGGCTGCGGATTGGTCTAGAGAATCCACTTTCCGGGAATTTTACTTTAAACCGATTGACCATGTTTTCTCCTCCGTTGGATCTCAGCTTTGAACTTGCACAATATGAGCCTCCGTGTCTTGAAATAAAATTATTGGATTTTACTAAAACATGACGTAAAGTGATGATTTTATGAAAGACACGGAGGCGAATATTGTTCCCTCCCTGGTTTTTTCTCCCTCCCTTTGACCATCTTTGATTTCTTCGTATTTTTCAGTTTTTCGTTCTGGTGGTTTGGAGGATTCACATCGTCTCAGGGTTTGTGGTCTGATATTTATTTTCTGGTTTGCATTTACATGTTTATGTTCCCGGTTTTCCCTGTGATTTATGTATGTGATGTAATTATCCTGCCATTTTGCAGAGTGGTTGATTAAATCGTTTCCACGTTTTTTCTTTCTCACCTTCTGTTTTGCAGGATAATCTTTATGTCCAAGTCTTCATCGGAGCCTAGAAAGAGGAGGATTGTGGGATGCGTGTCTCCTTTTATGGGATGCATGTTATGTGGGAGGGGTTATGTGATGTACACTCCTATTTTCATTTTTTCTATCAAATGTTGTATTTTCTTCTTTGCTGCTTTGGGAGTAAAGAAAGGGTTAATGCACAATATTCGCCTCCGTGTCTTTCATAAAATCATGACTTTACGTCATGTTTTAGTAAAATCCAATAATTCTCTCATATGCCCACAAGCAAGCATATGCAGGTGAGGATGTTAGAGATATAGTTCAGCCAGGGTGGCAGAAAAGTTGGGGCCAGGCCTGCAACTGAAACATAACTGGCATTTTATTTAATTGTGTTAAAATGTGAATGTGTTTTAGCGAAAGAAGTGAACATTTTCATTGACCCCTTTATTACAACCATATTATCAAATAGATACATCATTTCAGATGACCAAAAGTTTTGCTTTCACCTAAAAACATATGGCCCTTCTCAGAGGAGAAACTGGTGTCCGAAAGAAAGACATTGGAGACTATACAACAAAGGGATTCTCATGCAAAATTTGAGAAGTAGTGTTGTCACCCCTACAGTTACACTGGTCCACTACTACCATGGAATCACAGAACCGCAACCGTGTTGAACACCACCTTAGCAACTGGATTGGACCTGTTGGGAGAAAAAGGACTGCCTTGAAGGGTCCATTGCACCTAGGCTAACCCGCACTTGGTCTTGTGGATTCTAAATGGTTCATCTAGAATCTACATGTAAAAGTGCATTAATTTAAGTCACGTTAATACTCCGCTCACCCCACTGAATCACTTAATAGAAGTTGCTTTCTTCAGCTTGCAGTCTAGAATCCATTATTCATGGATTGGTTGGGGAGTTAAATAGCAAATCATGAATTTTTCCCACTGTTAAAACCAATTAAGGTCACTGAATTGTGTGCCATATCTGGCAGCAGCAGTAGGCTTTGTAAAACCCTTTGAACGCAAGGTAGCATTATGTTTGGCCTCATCCTTATAAATAATTAAACCGGATTAAAGTGTATATGCACATACTACAAAAAAATAAACCCTAAAGCGCAATACCAGCAACGTATACGTGATTTATTTTATAATCTTATGTCTCATGCACATACACTATGACTGCGTTGACTCTGGTTGTGGTCTTTGCTAATATTGCTTTTAACCTACATTTACACTTTTTATGCTTTTTCGTTTGTTTGTTTATACCACCCTATAAAATGTTATTTTATCATCTGCACACTTACATTATACACTAGTGGATTTTTTTATTAGTTTTTCTTAATGCTCAGCTAAGTGTTTGTATGCTTCTGGTAAATAAATTATTGTTTTAAGTCATTGTTAATATTCATATACATTTACCCCCAGAGAGTAATTATTTTTTTTCTCTATAATTCTACCCTACAATTAAAATCCTATTATAAACATTTCCTTTTGCATCTCTCTGTCTAGACTTTAAATCATGAATATTCATGCTTATGACTTTCTTCCTACACACTGTTTGTAGAGACACCAAGCAGAAATATATTCTAAGGTAAAATGTCAAAACTGGTTGCCACGATACCACAAAAATATCTTTTGCGTGCTGTGAATTCTTCACTAAATTTGTAGTGATCATGATTAAAACTGAATCGTTTGTTTTGGAGTTTTTTTCATTTAAAGCAAAACTGCCACTAGAAAATAACTAAAAACTAAAATCTGTATGTTGTATAAACATTTTGAAAGTTTTTTTTATTTTATTTTATTATTATATTATCAAAACAAACATGTACCTCGACTATTCTCCCTGATTAGTTTGTAAGGTAGAATATGTATCTTGCATACCCAAAACACTTTTTCTCTCACCTCCAAAGCTCTTATAGTAGTTCTCGTATCATCTCCTAGATTATCTCTAAATTACATAGAAACATAGAAACATAGAAAGTGACGGCAGATAAGAACCAGTAGGGCCATCCAGTCTGCCCAACCTCTGAGTACTTTCCTTTAGTACTTGCCCTTATCCTATATCTAGCTTGGCCTTATGCCTATCCCATGCTTGCTTAAATGACTTTACTGTATTAACATCTACCACTTCTGCTGGGAGGCTATTCCATGTATCCACTACCCTTTCCGTAAAGTAATATTTTCTGATGTTACCATTAAACCTTTGCCCCTCTAGTTTATGCTTGTGTCCTCTTGTTGTGGTAGTATTTCTCCTTTTAAATTAACTCTCTTCCTTTACCTTGTTGATTCCCTTTAAGTATTTAAATGTTTCTATCATATCCCCCCTGTCCCGTCTTTTTTCCAGGCTATATAGGTTAAGATCCTTTAACCTGTCCTGGTAAGGTTTATCTGGTAATCCATAAACCATTTTAGTAGCCCTTCTCCAACATTTCTATATCCTTCTGGAGATATGGTCTCCAGTACTGTACACAATACTCCAAGTGAGGTCTCACCAGTGATCTGTACAACGGCATGAGCTCTTCCCTCTTTCTACTGCTAATACCTCTCGCTATACAACCAAGCATTCTGCTAGCGTTACCTGCTGCTCTACTGCATTGCCTGCCTACCTTTAAATCCTCAGAAATAATTACCCCTAAATCCCTTTCCTCACACGTTGAGGTAAGGACAGTACCAAATATTCTATACTCTGCCCTTGGGTTTTTATGCCTCAGGTGCATTACTTTGCATTTATCTACATTAAATGCCAATTGCCACAGCTCTGACCATTTTTCCAGTTTTCCTAGATCGTTTGCCATTTGGCTTCTTCCTCCAGGAACATCAACCCTGTTGCAAATTTTTGTGTTGTCAGCAAATGAACATACCTTTCCATCAAGTCCATCTGCAATATCACTAATAAAAATATTAAAGAGAATGGGTCCAAGTACAGATCCCTGAGGTTTCCCACTGGTAACAAGACCTTGTTCTGAATATACGCCATTCACTACAACCCTCTGTTGTCTGTCACTCAGCCACTCTCTAATCCATTCAACAACATTGGGATCTAAACCCAGAGATTGCAGTTTATTTATAAATCTTCTATGTGGGACAGCGTCAAAGGCCTTTCTGAAATCCAGATATGCAATGTCTACTGCACCACCTTGATCAATCAAATTAACACCTACCTAGTCCCTCTGCTCATCTGATGATCTTTGGCCTTCCTCTGATTTGATCTCCTATGATCATATACCACAAGGGTTGCCCCTTTGGAATGCCCTAGCCTGGCATATCAGAATCTCCCTTTGTCTCGAGTCCTTCAGAAATCCCTTAAGACCCACTTATTCAAGGATACACTCACTAAATGACTTGCAGCCGATAATGAATGTTTTTTTAGATATGTGCCCATTGAATTAAATTATTTATCAGAAAGAATACATTTAGTAGGTGATCGGCTTTGCTGAAAATTTTGAGTTCAAATAGCCCGTTAAATCAAGCCCAGGGAGAACCAAACCAACCCTTGACATTTGATCTATCTCTTTATTAAGCAAGCATGGTGAAGTCAAGTTCCAAGAATGTAGAATGGCAGCACAGAAATGTTCTTGGTGTCTGGGATCCTAGGATAAGAGATAAAAGATCATTCCAAAGGAATTATGCATAACAAGAAAAGGTCATATGTATAAAAGCAGTTAACACATACATTCAACACACCAAGCCCTAAAACTAAGCCAACAAAATGCAGCTAAACACTGAAGCTATTTTCTGATGTTATTGGGATCGTTAAAATGCAGGAATTATCATATTGCTATCTTGGTACAGTTAAAATGAAATGTTTCCTTTAATCTATGTAATGGAAGGTCCATGTAGGGACATCTACTCTATGGCCATTAATTGTTACCAAGAAACCACTAAAGCAACAGCATTGCAAAACTCGCCAACCAGTAAACTGATGCTCCATGTTTTATGTGCGTGTCCAATGAATTCCTACCAACAGAGGGTCCTCAGAAAACATGAGGCCTAAAGTCTTTATATGATGACATGTTTCGCTAAAATATCCAACTGGTCAATACATAATTGCACCATGAGTTGATAATTGGTTGGTGAGAGATGTAAAACTGGTAAGGTCGCGGACGGGCTGGTGGAACACAGACATTTGACCCCTATTTTTAAGTAACTATTCCAGGAGCCACGCGGAGCATTATTCCGCCTGATCTTTGAGAGCACTTACTGGACAGCAGTAGTCCCTTGTATTAATTTAAACAACAAAAAGAAGGGTTTTTATTTAAATTACAGGGGCCAATTATAATTGATTTCAGTCTAACTATCTCATATATTACATCTTCTGGAACTCAGTATTTCTTTAATGTGATTAAAAAGTTTACCTTTTAATTAAAGGCCTTTTAGTATTGTATTCTTGTATATACCAGCTGAATTAAATTCTGAACGAAGCCATCAGGGAAGAAAGCATTTTGTGGTGAAGGTGCGTTTCTGAAGGTTTCACATACCTACGTGAGATGTACACAGATGTACACCAGTGCCATTTGACTGAAATCAACAAATAACATTTACCAATAAAACTCTAATAAAGAAAATAATGAAGCAAAATTTTTTTTTTTTAAGTTTTTTGTTATTGCATGAAAATATTTAAGGGGTAAAATTTAAACCATAGGATAAATTTAATTGGTTACATTGTGATTTACAGGAATATTTTGCCAAGTTTGTGTTTCCCAAAATACCCACACTTGTTCATCACTAATCCTGCTATCGAGAGCCGCATGAAACTTTCCCCTTATAAAATATTGTACTGTTGTAAAGGAAATTGATACTGCAAACACGCTCGGGGTCAACGGATGGAAACACCGTGTCCTTATTAACGAAATCATAGATTATAAAAACATAAGTGAATAATTTCAAACCACTTTTTTCTTATGGTCTTTAAAAGCTGGAATATCACTTGTAGACCTTCCTTTTTTTCTTTTTACGCCTTCTGATCTCCTTCGGGAAATACTGATTTATCAGGAAGTATTTGAAGATCATGTTGTTTTTATCTTAGATAAAGCCATTTTGATCATGTCTTCCTTTAACATGCACCTCCAAAATGAAAATTCAACATTTTTGTAATAGTAATAGGGCATTAAATCAGCCAAATGTACAGCAGATCATAGTTAAAGGAGGGAAAAATCATTGTTATGAAATTGACCAAAATGAGAATAAACAGACGTTTACCATTTGATTTCTTGTAATAAAATATACAATAAAATCAATGTAACTGGTTATATAATTCCAAATGACATAATAAATCAATGTACATAAATCAGTATACACAATAATGCAATAATGCCCTATTTCATTTCTCGGTTATATTATAATATAGCACTGAAGTAGTACTTTTTCTGACATATAAATAAAATATTATATAAATTATATATATATATATATATATATATATGTATATATATATAGTTGGGCATGTGAGCTGATGGTTATTTGAGCCAGATACTAATATTACCTAGAAGTAAAAAATAGGATTTGAGACTAATAATAATGTACCACAATTACATGGCTTATATGTCCCCAAACACATAGAATTGCAAACAGGAACCCTATTTTTAATCTCGTCCTTGTAGTAGGATTAACCCTATTGCTAAAACATGTAGCTGCTGACTCGCAAGCAACTTGGTTGAATTTGCTGGTGTATTAGACTGTGAGTACTCGTTAGTCTCAGCTGCCACCTTAGTCTGAAAAGTTAACTCTGGCGTAACTACAGGGATTGCAGCTGTGACCGGGCCCGTACCTCTAGGGGGCCCTTCTTCCTGTCTCCTTGTACCAGTTCAAAATAGTTTAGAAAGGGCCCTTCTGACCTGGACCGCATCGATCCAGGCCGGAAGGGCTCTTTGTAAACTATTTTGTAACCGGCACAGGGAGACAGAAGCATATCGAGGTCACGTGACCCTGCGATGAAACCGAGGCTGCTCGCACACTGTTGTATGAGCATGGATGTGTAATTGTGTAAGTGGGGTGAGATGGAGTGTGTGTTAGTGAGTAGGAGTAAGTGTGTGTTTGCATATGTTGTATGTTGGAAGGGAGGGACAAGGGGCAAAGAAGGCACAGACCAGTTATGTGGGGGCAATTACACTGACTAGCTGTTGAAGTTGGGGGGCCCGGGGGAATTTTTCGCACTAGGGCCCAGTGGTTTCTAGTCTTAAGCACTAACGTATGCTTAAGAGATAGACAGGAATGGGTAAAATTGTGGAACTGTATTCTTAGCAGTACTGGAAAATATATATGTATAACTGTATTAAACACAATCACATGGGTAACCTCTTCCTTTATCACCACAAACCTACAGATTATATCACATATAAGTAATGTACTATAATGAGAACTAACATTAAATTAGGTAGGAGTAACACAATTTAAATTTAAGAAAAAAACACAGTGTATATTGGGATAGGGAGATTACTTTTTTTGTAATGGAATAAACTTGTGTTATTATTTTAGGCTTCAATATAAAACGATTCAGCTCAATGACTCTCGACTGGCCATCGGCCACACCAGGCAAATACTGTAACTCCTGTGGCTAATCTCGCCCTCTAGCATGCACCCTCCAGCTCGATTCACAGTGTTAACATAAAGTGTGCATTTGTGTGTATCCAGCACATGTGGTGGCCCCATGCATGCCATTTATCAGACACTGGCCGTCTATTACTAAAATTATTCTTACTTTAGATTTAGAGTTCCTGTCTAATTCCCAAACATCAACGGCAAATTCTAGACTAGAAAAAAAAGCTACTTGAAATAAACACAACTTCCACTAAGTATTAGCATGATTTAGTTGGATACATTTTCACATGTACATTTCTGACCATAAAAAAATGACTTGCTGGATCCTATAAGTCACCTAAAGTTTGGTCACAACCTGAAAATTTCCATAGCACAAAAAATACACAAAAAGGGGAGAGCACAACGTAAAAAGTATAAAAGACATACACATTCAGATTCACGGGTTGCTAGCAGAATAATAATGACCAATAAGTACATAAAGCAAGATAGTTGAAGTAGAAATATAGTAGTGGATGACCAACTTTGGACCCCAAAAAGAATATATGGGTCCTGGGCAGCATGCCCAGGCTTAAAAAAAGCCCCAGATTCCATCTCGGTATATTTACCTATTAACAGATTTAACACAGTCTCTTTAACATAAGCGCATCTTACAAATAGAAATCTTAGAAAATATTCTGTTGCAACATCCAACTCACTACCCCTAACAGGAGGATATCTGCACAGCAGCCTGCTTTTCAGTTTCTCTTTAGTTTGTATTGTGTCGTCTATATTAAAGATATTTGCTTCCCATGAAAATGTCGGTTTTTGATGCATTATCTATAATTTTATATTTTTACTATAGAAATGATACTTTAAAAAAAGCCCTGCCTGTCCTAATACAAACATAATATAACTTATGTGTTTAAACTAAATAACAGAAGGGGAAATTATACTTGAGACAAAGATGGCTAAAAAAATACCTTTAGTCCTTAAGGGGTTAAGCAACATTTTTTGCATCAAAACAGTGTAAAAATAGCAAACTTTTTTTTAAATTAAACACTATACTGCAATTTGTATGCACATATTTTGTAAGAAAATGTGTTTCCAAACTGCAAGAAATGTTTAAATGTTTTATTTCCTCCACCTACACATTTTGGAATAAAATGTCAGTATCCTAGGCCCCAAGGGAGAAGAACAGACTGTAAAAAATATAGCCTAACAAAATGTAATTAGTTCAACTTTAATATTCTTTAAATAAATAAAAGTCTCTAGGGAGACATATCAATAACCTCTTAATAGTGAAACAGATATTTGGTTTCATTTCCCCCCTTTATGCTGCTAGGAAAACAGCTTTCTGTTGATTTGAGACCTTTGTAACTCATATGATAAAACTTGCTTATGCGTATCATTATATAGAAAGGGTCATTAGATGTGAAAATGGATTTACAAAGAGACATTGGTTGGTTCTGCCTGAATACTCCTTCAAATAAATGAACCAAGTTTTATTACCATTCCATTCATATAAATTTATAATCCCACAGAGATATACTGAATTTATTAAAAAAATGCACACTAAAATTATTACTTCTGCTCATTGACCCAGTCTAAGACGTTATTAATACACTTAGAGCGGCTTGAGCAGGGTAAAAATGGAGTGATTTGAAAGACCACTGTTGTAACAAATAGGGTTCTCTGTTGAGTTTACCAAATCTAGTTGTTTTCTCAGAATCTATTCAGTTCGACTTTGATAAATATACTTTACAATCTATCTGATATGCCAAATCATGCATGTTCTAATGTTCTCATGTTTATATAAAAAATATATATATATATATGTGTGGCACAATTACTGCCACCCATATGATATTCATATGAGAAAAATGTATATTCCCATTGATATTTTACATTTTTAGTACACCTAGATGACTAGGAACAGTCAACTGGAAATGTTATGAATCAACCTGGAAGAGGACGTGTATCTAAATTGTCTCAACACTCTCTGAAGAGGATGGTCAAAGTGGCCCAAAAATCTCCAAAGATCACAGCTGGAGAATTGCAGAAGTTAGTAGGGTCTTGGGGTCAGAAAGTCTCCAAAACTACAATCTGACATCAGCTACATCACCACAAGTGTTTGGAAGGGTTTCAGGAAAAAAAGCCTCTATTCTCACTAATGGCAATAAACACCAGAGGTGGGTTTAGCCATAGGGAAAAGTACCTCATGGCCACTGTTAAATATAGTGGGGCTGTTTGATGTTTTGGGTATGTTTTTCTGCCAGAAGACCTTGACATTTTGTTAGGATATGTGTCATCAGATATTGAATGAACACCTGACTGCCTCTGCCAGAAAGCTTAAATTGGGCCGTGGTTGGATCTTCCATCATGACAATGATCCAAAATATACATCAAAATTAACACAAAAATGGTTTACTAACCACAAAATCAAAGTCCTACCATGTGGCCATCCCAGTCCACTGACTTGATCCCCATAAAAAAAAACCATGAGGTAAACTGAAGATGAGATTCCACCAGCCTCGATCTCAAAATTTAAAGTATCTGGAGTGATTCTGTATACAGGAATGGTCTCAGATGCCTTCTTGTGTATTCTCCAACATCATTAAGTATTATAGGAGAGGAATTTTCTTGGCAAAAGGTGGTAGCACAAAATATTGACTAAAAGGGTGTCAATAATTGTGCCACACATATATTTAACATTTTTGTGTTGTGTTTGCAATTGTTTGATATCCATGAAAGCATAAAAGGCATAGACATTTAGATTCCCGGGCTGCTGCTAGACAATGACCAATAAGTACACAAAACAAAGCAAGAATTTAATGCATACTCAGAATCTGAATGAATCTGAATGAAATATGCATACCTGAGAACTTCCTAGGGTAGGCTGTGCAGTACTCTCTCTCCTCTAGGGAAGTGGCTTCATGAAGGGGAGGGATTATTCCCAGACAGCCTTTAGTTGGTTGGAAGTGCGAATAAAGCAGGTGAGTAGTAGTGACATATCCAGGGCCGGCCCAAGACATAATGCCGCCGGGGCGAAGTTTAAAATGACGCTCTCCCCCCCCCGCCGATGCCAGGGGTCATTATGTACCCTTCCTCTCCCTCCCTATTATCTACTCTATCCCCCTCCCTTTTGCACTTACCTTTCAGCAGTCCTGCTGCGAGTCTCCCTGCTCTGCCACGGTGTGTGCTGCTTTACTGCTGAGCGCCGGAAATTACATCATTTTCCGGCGCTCAGCATTACAAGCCGGCACCGAGACCGAGCTAGAGGGCTCGCAGAGGAGAGAGACGGGCGCCGAGCGGATAAGCTAAAAACCAGGGCCGGCCCTGGACATATCCTAGGTCAATTAGGGCCTCGGATAGCACCAAAGGCAAATGCTTTGCTGGTGGTGAGCAGACAAAATGGTGGGGGGAGGAAGCATTGCCAATGCCACTTCCTGCCCAGATAAATAAGAAACTAACCTGGAGACCAGGGAGGCAGGGGGACCTCATCTAGAGACTAGGGTCAAAGCCGTAGAGTTCCCAGTAATGGAAATATGGTATTAAGATCCAATCTCTTCAAGTCATTGACAGCCAGCAGGAATATGGACAGTCATCTGCACCCTATTTTGTACTAGAAACTAAGGACATTGTCAGTCTTGCCAAACTATCAAGAATATAATTATATGTGTATGAGGTATATGAGTTTACAGGTGCAACCATGCCAGCTTCTAATTATTTAATTTAGCTTTTTGTTAATAGTGAAGCAATCATCACAATGTCTTAACAGATTATGCTAAGAGTCATAAAGTCATGGTTATTTATAGCAAAACATTCCCATGGGTTCATTATGAAGCTGAATGTACTAAACAACCTTATGATGTTAATGCCATAGCATTTAAAATGTATCTAAACACGGTAAGAACACTACAACGATTGTACAGCATTAAAAATGGAATCATATCACATAATGAACATACCTAGAAGGAGAATTGGGTTTCTTTCACAAGCCTGTAGTAACAGAGATCAGGGCCGGCCTTTGGGGTGTGCGACCTGTGCGACCGCACAGGGCGCCACACTTCAGGGGGCGCCGCCGCGGGGTCCGACGCTGCCGCGGGGTCCGCCGCCGCCGCGGGGTCCTACGCCGCCAACGTAGCATACCGCTGCCACCAGCAGCATACCTAGCGGGTAATGTCCGCCGCTGGAGGAGCAGGCTCGCAAGGGAGCGGTATCGGAGGTCTTTAACAGACCTCCGGCTCCCTTGAGTGATTTTAATCCGGTTCAAGGTTTCTTTCACAAGCCTGTAGTAACAGAGATCAGGGCCGGCCTTTGGGGTGTGCGACCTGTGCGACCGCACAGGGCGCCACACTTCAGGGGACGCCGCCGCGGGGTCCGACGCTGCCGCGGGGTCCTACGCCGCCAACGTAGCATACCGCTGCCGCCAGCAGCATACCTAGCGGGTAATGTCCGCCGCTGGAGGAGCAGGCTCGCAAGGGAGCGGTATCGGAGGTCTTTAACAGACCTCCGGCTCCCTTGAGTGATTTTAATCCGGTTCAAGGTTTCTTTCACAAGCCTGTAGTAACAGAGATCAGGGCCGGCCTTTGGGGTGTGCGACCTGTGCGACCGCACAGGGCGCCACACTTCAGGGGGCGCCGCCGCGGGGTCCTACGCCGCCAACGTAGCATACCGCTGCCGCCAGCAGCATACCTAGCGGGTAATGTCCGCCGCTGGAGGAGCAGGCTCGCAAGGGAGCGGTATCGGAGGTCTTTAACAGACCTCCGGCTCCCTTGAGTGATTTTAAGCCGGGTTCAAGGGAGATCCTTGAACCGGATTAAAATCACTCAAGGGAGCCGGAGGTCTGTTAAAGACCTCCGATACCGCTCCCTTGTGATCCGCGCGGCAACAGCTGCTGTGCGCCGGGGTTTGTTGTCAGATCCCGGCGCACAACACTGAAGCCGCGCCCACCGCTGTCCGTGCCCTCTGAGCTGGAAGAAGACAGAAGAACTGAAGAAGAGGAGCGAAGAGAAGGAAAAGAGCTGTAAGGAGAAAAGAGGAAAGGTAAGAAAGCATTCAGTGAGAGTGAGAGTGGATTGGTATATGTGTGGATTAGTGTATGTGTGGATTGGTATATGTGTGGATTGGTATGTGTGTGGATTGGTATGTGTGTGGATTAGTGTATATGTGTGGATTGGTATATATGTGTGGATTAGTGTATATGTGTGGATTGGTAAGTGTGGATTGGTATATATGTGTGGATTGGTATACGTGTGGATTGGTATACGTGTGGATTGGTATACGTGTGGATTGGTATGTGTGGATTGGTATATATGTGTGGATTAGTGTATATGTGTAGATTGGTATACGTGTGGATTGGTATATGTGTGGATTAGTATATGTGTGGATTGGTAAGTGTGTGAGAGTGATGGGTGTTATGCTGTACCATTTCCAATGTCTTTTTCATTATCTAATTATGCTCTAAAAGTACATCATAACTCCCATCATTCTATACTGTTCCATACAGAGCTGGGAGGCAGAGGCCTTGCACCCCCACCGCAGGACTCCTGAAAGGTAAGTGAACTTCAAAGAGGGAAAGGGTAGATAGTTAGGAGGGGGTAGATAGGGAGAAGGGAGTGAGACAGGGGAAAGGGGGTAGATAGGGAGAAGGGAGTGAGAAGGGGTAGATAGGGCAGAAGAGAGTGAGAAGGGGTAGATAGGGCAATCATACTCCTATCATGCCAAGTCTGTGAGTAAATCCTGGAATCTGGGTATGCCTGGGCATGATAGGAATGTGATTGCTGTTAATCATATATATATATATATATATATATATATATATATATATAATATTATTTAATTGTTTTGTCCTATTTTGGTGTGTTACTTACTTTAAATAAAAGTGTTAGATTTTTTTATGGTGTGTGGGGGGTCATATTCGGTTTTGGCCAGGTAAATGCTGCACTTTCGGTTTCAGTCCAGAATTTGTTTCGGTGCATCCCTACTACTAAGCCAGACAATGAAGTGGTTTTGTTACAAGTTTTTATTCCTTTCTTTTTTGGGGATGGGGGGGGCGCCAGAGGAGTAGTCTGCACAGGGCGCCAGAACACCTAAGGCCGGCTCTGACAGAGATAACAGGGTAGTTAAATGAATGAATTAAATTACTTTTTATACATATGGGGGTTTTTTTGGGGGGGGGTTCAGTAAACACTAAATTCCATGAGGTTAACAAAATTGCGCATTTACAAAGTAAAAAATGGGGACCAGAACAAAAACTTCTCCCAGGTAACCATGGACCTTAATGGAAAAATCCCACCAAATATTTTGTATTACTAGATAAAAAATGTTTTTTTAAGTATTGTGCCGCTTCCTCAACTCAAATGCACTTTACTTTGATAGGTGCTTGCTCCCTTTAACTGTTCATGTTGTCTGTTGTATGGGAATTCTCTCTAACAGCCGGGGAAGGTCTGCGCGATGGACACAGACAACCCCTGCTGCTAACCGCACCTCCTTCCGGCTGCAGCGGAAGTTGCCTATTATGTTTCCAGGCAGCTACATATTAGTAATTTGTACATGTTCTGGCTATGTTATCTTAGCCCAGTCTACACATGTAGTATTTTCTATTCTTGGGGCATTATTGTGGTCCTAATGTTTTATTGCAGCTAATCCTAAAAGGTCATGCAAGGGGGGCTGCAGCTGTTGAAATACTATTTATGACAATATTTTAAAGATAAATGAAGGAAGTTATACCATTATTTTAATAGACTATGAATGTTAACGCTACCTAAGTTTATCTAGCTAGGAAAGCAAATTCTGTCTCATTTTATTGAATAAGCCCATTTGGCATGGATTATTGAGTAACTGTATATGAACACATACTATCTCCTAGTACATTAATTGTATATCAGAATCTAGATAAAAGGGGCATTTTAATATATATATATATATATATATATATATATATATATATATATATACTAGTGCTCCTTTATGTTATGTTGAGGATTGCTTTTACATAGTTCCAGGAGACAAGTTAGTTACTGAAATAAATTGGTTGATTTTTTTATTAGTTTTGTTTTTGTTTTCAATTTGTACAGAACGTTTCCTGCACATGCAACATTACTTTACAATAATCTGTCAAAAATGTGAAGCACACTCTGACCTCTATACAGCAGGTGGACTGACATAATCTTCCCAGTCTTTAGCAATACTTTTAATGGCTTATTTAGGCTTAAAATACTGTTTACATGTTTCTGCGTTGTTCAAGGGCCAAGACAGTGGTCATCCATAAAACCTTCACTACCATGAAGTCGATGTAGCTTGAAGCAAACTAATGCCTCTTTCCAAAAGCTGTAGTCGTGACTAGCACTTCACGAATGACATTTTTCAATGCAATGACCTGCTTCAATAACCTTTTATTTCCAAACATTTATTTTCAAAACAAAATTGTGTCGAATTATCTGAAAAATATCATACAGAGCATAAAATAGTCTTGAGAAATACAAAAGATAGTTCTGGGATGAAGCTGAGCAATGTGCAAATATAAATGGATTTTAAGAAATGATATATATTATATCGCTAAAGACAAAATATTGAGTATGAAAGAGAGACCCTTAGCTAGCATGGCCTTTCAACATTGGAGCAGTGGCTTCACATCAGTTGGAAAGTTACACCAATTTAAAAGCATCGGCCCAGGTTTCATCAATAATACTGTGCTTTTGGAACATTTTGGTGTAATTTCCAAATTTTTAATTGTTGGTGTTAATGGTATGTATACACATACGAAAAAATATATGTTTTTTATTTTTAGAAGAATTGTGTCCAAGTAAGTTCTTAGAGTTGTTTTTTGTATTTTAAGATTATAAAATAGCTCCTTCCTTCGAGAAGAAACTGACAGGTTTAGAAAAGTTATAAAAGTAATATAATTACTTAAGAGATTGCTTTCTTTAACAATAGGGAAAGAAAGCCACACTGCAAATAATAAAAACAATACATCTTTAAGACAAGGTTCACAGATAAATTCAAAGTTTAAGGTCATGTTGTGCAGGTCTGCAAATTATTTCATCAATGATAAGAACTGGAGAAAAGCCCACAGAAATAATCCAGTAAAATATAAAAAGTGAAACAACTGTTGTGAGGGAGAATAATAGTGGAGTCTTCAACACTCTGGAATTGTATTCTTATAGAACATTGTGTATTAAGGTCTTGTGACCCTCACAAGGTGTCAACCTGACAAGACCCTACTGAAAACCAACCCTATTTGTCTCTGTTCTGGTATGTGTTCTACTCTTTTTCCTCCTGACTTTAGGCAATTGCTCATTAGCACAGCACTTGTAGGACTTTTATGAAACAGACTGGTCTTAAGAACCACAGATCAGATCTTCTGATGATCATTAGCCATTATGCTGCTATGAGCACCTGTAATTATATCATTACATATGTTATTTACAGTATGTAGAGGCTGTTCCTGCATCAAGAATAGAATCATAACTTAAGAAACATTGGGCTTGGAGTCTGCTTTGGAGACTCAAACCTTAATTAGCTCTTGGGTTCAGGATAGCCAAATGCCTATAGGATGAGTGTTTAAATCTCCCTATTGTGCTAATCTCTGCCACTACCACTTCTCCAGGGGTTGTTTCATCATCAAAGAAAAGTAACTTCATGACAAATGTATGTTATGATTCAACAATTCTCTGATTTTTAAGATGGAGATTATCATCACATTAATAAATAAGTCAATCTTGTCTCTTTGCTGTCCGTACATTTACCCATCCATCACTTTTGGATAAAAAACTGGAGTATTATCTGCAATTCTCTATCTTCCCTAAAACATAATAATACTTGGTCAGAAGTGGATTGTACATCATCAGACACAATATAAAAGGGTAAAATCCAGGTTAATTAGTGTAATTAGCTGTTGAATACCCATATGAAATTTGAAGTCTCCTACAAGATGAAATAAATATGCTAGTGCTAGCTTTTGTTAACATGGGTTATGTATGATATGGTACCATTATAATCATTACAGTCAGTGCTTAAAGGCCATAAACAAAGCTGCAGACAAGATAGAGGGCAAAGAAGAATGTGTGTGAGAGGTAAGAGAGGGAGTGAGCATGTATGTGTAAGTATGTGTTAGCATGAATGTAAGTGTGTATTTACGTGTGTGTTAGTGAGTATATCTAAGTATGTGTGTTAGCATGAGTGTGTTAGCATGAGTGTGTATGCATGTGTAAATATGCGTTAAAGTCCGTATGTGAGTTACCAAGGGGGTGAATAGGGGCCACTTGGCCATATCTGCCCCCTAGGCCATAAGGTGCCAGACCTCCACTGAAAATCATCCATCATAGAACAGGTGTTTCCCTTTAAGTCAACAACAAGTAAATGAATTCATTTTTATGTTATATAGTATACAAAGCCAAATTATTACACTTTTATCCGTTCTCTCATTGTACAGTATTGTAAAGCATAGTGGCAGTTTTATAAATAATAATCACACATGCTAATTCCATGTATTTTAGACATATGCACAACAACAGCGTCTTTCCTTTTCTGTCCCTTCAGTTCGGACAAAATTCAGAGGGCTATTTCCATTCGGAAAAAAAAATGATTTGCCACTAACTTTCTTACACTCTCTCAAATGCAGAAATCTAATATATTTACAGTAAGGATGGTGAATTTAACTTTGAAGGCTGATAAGCATACCTGAGAACAAGTGGGCTTTGGCTACTCGGAGCCTAACCTTGGGGGATGCGGCCAGGACTGCCCACTAATGTCCTACTGACATCATTGGTCGGTCCCACTGACATCAGTGGGCAGTCCCAGTGACATCGGAGACAGTCTCGGGTACGTCAGTGGGTGGGGAATGGGCAGGGAGTGGGGCATGTCAAGACCCTGCTTTTGCGACCTTGGGGATTTAGGTGTAGACCAAGAGAACAAGTGCTTCTCCTGGTCAAGCCCAGAGATAAGTACCGTCTCGTTCCCATCTGGCCTGCACCATTTTCCTGCTGTAAAGACTTAAACCTAAATTAGTCATAAGAAGCCCTGCAGGAGGCATCACTGAAGTCTTCAAGGGAAGGCAAGAACTGAACTTGCCTCCCCCACCAAGGACCAAATTTTCAGAGGATCCAGCTTGACTGGTGCCATTTTGAGGGTCAGAAAAAAAAATAATCAAACATGGACAGTACAATAAAAATTAGGGCATACATGAGGGCAAATAACTAAATATTGCCATACAGCCCCAGCCCAAAAGCTGCCATCCTTGTCAACAAATACAGTTGTTAACAAATAATGTTTCCGATGCTATGCAGAGTATTTCTATGTAAAATCCTCTTTAATGCCACTTGGCACCTCCATCACAGGTTGCCTGTTAGGCTAGGGTGCTGAGTGCCGTTGATTCAGACATCTGGTATCAACCCTATGGGATTTTAAAGCTGCTGTTCCACTTAGACAAACCATTACTTGACCTCTTTAGCAGGTCAAGCAAATAAACATAAGTAGATGAGTCATTTTTCAGTTTCTATGGCAACAATCTACCTTATCTACTACTATCTATGTTTTTTGCTATTTATTGTTATATATATATATATATATATATATATATATATATATATATATATATATATATACTGTATATACTGTAAAGGTGCCAGCAAAAATACATTGATTCCAGGGGTGTTTTCAAAAAAACATGAATTGGGCAACTGTTTATACAACTGGTAAATTATTTCTGAGAATGGTTTGGGTATGCAACTGTACTAGGAATTATGTTTCCAAAGCTACATTTGGTTATATAAGTGATTCAGTAGAGGAGATTTTAATATGAATTTGACTATATCTGTATAGATGTGAAAAACTAGCATATAACTAGTTACATTTTTTAAAAAATCTGCTCATTTTATTTTTTTATGTTTCCAGAATTGCTTTGTATTTTTCGTGAACAATATTTTCTTTGAAACATTTTTAAGTTAAATGAAAAGGTTATTCATCTGTGTTTTATACAAACAAGTATATTAAAATATTGTAGCACACATATATATATATATATATCAATTTTTGGTAAATTAAATTTTAAAAAATTCTAATACCAATGGATTTTTGAATTAGCATTTGTATTTTTAAATTGAACTTGACAAAAAGAAACAAGAAACAGCAATGGTGAATCAATACCTGAAAAGAAGGAGCTTTGATACTATCCTCTGTTATATGAAGCCAGACAGAAACATGCATTACAGTACAATAACTAATCAATATGGTGACTTAGCAAAGCAGCAGTAATGTGCATCTATGAAGACTGGTACAACAGCATCACCAACAGGACACCACATGCAACTACAATTAAACAAAGCATTCAGAAATATCTGATTTAGATATAACACCGCTGTAGTGGTTGGGCCTTTGCTATACAATGAAAGCAGACACAGATAACATTTTAGAGCAGGCATGCTCATGGCAATCTAGGGTCCTATCACATTAACAAACTTGTGGGGCAGAATCATAAATATAAAAAAAAATGTATGATGCCATGTAGGACTTTTTGCCTCAAAGTAAACACTGTAAATAGTTATATGGAATGATTCTTGCCATTGCTGGGGCCAATAGTTAAACTGGAACTGACGAGGCGAAGATAAAGTAAAAAAATTAGCATAAGAGACTCTTCTCTTTCAGTATGGCAGCAGAGCGGACAGCAGAACGGCCTCCCACTCGCCCTCCCCATTCATCACATTGTGTTTGGTTGGTGTGTTGCTGCTTGCTGTAGAAGTGGGTTTTTTAGTTATAGACACCTGGTGGGAGGCTCGGGGAGATGCTGATGGTACCTAGACAAAAAGCACTTGGTAATGTTTAGTGTTTTGCTTGTCCGGGTCAACTGTCAGCTGGCAGGTTCTTCATCATTGTTATGTGCTGGCTTGTGTTATGTTATAAAAGCTGTGCCCACCACGCTTACCCATAATTCCTGTGTTGGGTAGGGCAGAGGCTGTGTGTAGGATGGGTACTAGGCTACAGACCTAGGCGGTCATAGTCACTGCTGTTTTGCTTCAAGTCAAATGCTAAGCTTATGTACATTGACTTTCACACTACCCATAGAAAAAATTAAAATCAGATCATTAAATTAACCTATTTGCGATTTATGGCGTACCAGGTATGACAAAACTTGATCTTACAGGACCTGTGACGTACTTGGTAGGTCATTGGCTAAAATTGCTCCCATGACACTGCAATTGTGGGGTCACCACTTTTGCTGACCATACCATGACAGAAGCTATCGGTCCACAGCTGATCCCCTGCATCCAGTGCTTTTGATTGCTTCTAGAGCAAATGAAATGCATTGTTTTTAGTTAGTGTGGTAAGTGATTAGTTAGTGGGGAATTTGATATGGTTAGATACGGTAAAACAATGAAAATAAAGGGAAAAAAAGAAAAAATATTAGAAAACTTAAAATAATTGAAATTCATATAACATACAAAGTGCTGTCCAAATCAGGGCATGTTAATCAATATATTTTTTGGTATTAGTCCCATTTGCAGTAGCAAATGAACATTTAAAAAAATGTATATCTTACATATATGAATATATGTGGTTTCAAAAGAAAGTCCTATTTGTGAAAAAATGTAATAAAAATAAAATATATAATTTGTGTGAGTGCACCAAATGACAAAGAGGGAAATTACAGTTGAAGAAAGACATATCAAACACATAAAAATTGTTCTGTAGTATAAAATAGCCCTGGCCGTTAAGGGGTTAAAAAAAATAATATATATATATATATATATATGTGTAAAACCAACAAAAAATATATATATGTGGTATTTTGTTGCCCTATACAATCATCTAAAAGAGAAAAACTATTCAGCAACTTATATGATCAGGTCTGTTACATGTGGATTTATTTACTAGACACTAATTGTGTTTAAATCTCATTAAATTATCTGCAACTAGAGGGCTAACCCTGGCATGTTCCTCTGCAGAAAAGGGCATGATGCCCTCCATTATGAATAGTGACAGCTGTATTTTCAAATTCTTCATCTAACCTACAACTCACCTTCAGTTTCATCTACAAGGAAAAGTTTCCCTAATAAGAAATCATTATGCCATTCAAATTCTGATCTATACAGTTTGCATAGTACAGTCAGTAAAGTTATTTTAAGGATTTATACAACACTCGTGAACATGTTGCAAATCACAGCAACCACTATATTACATTTCAAGCCAAAAGTGTTGACGTAATAATGTTATACGGGCGGCCAAAGTAACTCATCATCTGCGTATAAAAAGAAAGAAAATAAATGCAGTCATCTCTCAGTAATCACGATTAAACAAGTAACCCAAAGGGTTAAATATTTGATTCTTTTGTACCCATAAAGAGAGTGCATTTTCTGGAATTTGCCGAATGTTTGTATTGGTAAATCCATGTGCTTCTGATTTCAAACCATTGCACGAATCCCTTGTAGCTGCAGGCAGAAACACACAAGCACACAGCAACCTCATTATCCATGTATAAGTATGCTACCTTCGAGCAAAAGCAATCAATAGTCTCGCAGTGATAAATCTCAGCCGTAATAAATAGGTTTTTCTATATTTACATCTTTCATGCCAGTTCGTTATTTGAAGACAAGTGGAATTGCTTGATACACTGCGAATACACTGTATATCCATTTCCAAGTATATACAATTTTGCACAGCAGGTAACAAAATAGTAAATTTAGGTATGGTCATACTTTTTACTTTTTTAGAGTAAAATAATGAATACATCTTTAAAGTATACAAGGCTGGTCCTTGACCCCACATAAGTAAGCGCCTTTGTCCCCCTAACACCAGTACATGCATTTCTCTGTTATACAGCTATAACGTCAATGTCAGCAACACAATGTGGAGGCGTCCGTTGCACCCCTGTGTATTACAAGACTGACTTCTATATATCATAATTTTATGAGGTGAGTGCTGTTCCTCCCCGGTCCATCCACGCAGTTTGCTGCCTTAGTCACCTGGCCCTGGTAGTCTATCTTCTTTTATAATATCTGTAGAAGTAATTCACGTTGTGGACCTCTGCTGTATAGTACTGTCAACTTTTAGAATAATATATTTATTGGTTCATAAAACAAAATAGAGATCCACAATGGTTAGGCCTGATAATGTTTAGTTGATGAAATGATCTCTCCTAAATCAATTGACAGAACCTATTGCCCTCCACGAAGGCCTTGGAGTGGGAATATTGGAGGTTTTTACCTTAACAGTTTATTTTATGTGTTTTAACATTGATTATTTGCACTTCTAGCTTTTTTTCTGCTTCTTTGGTGATCATCGTGTCCACGTGACGATTGGCCGTGTCCTTTATGTAACCGACAGACTGTTCAGCATAGCCAGAGACAGATGCCTTAGCTCATGGCATGAAAAATATTTAAAAAACAAATTTAACATTAGCTAGCTAATGGCACAGGAAAGCATATAATACTCGAGATGACCACCTAATTTCGCTGATGAAAAGGCTGGCTCTGATACGAGTGCAGTTTAAATTAATTAATTTTACTTACACTGACCTATATGTTCCAAATTTCGCAGATACAGGATATAGCCAGTAAATGTGATTATTTGCTCTTTACAATACAAACTTGCAAGCTAACATCATATTTGAGGTGAATGTTCTAGAGCAGAGAACATGTACCACTCCAGCTTAAGCTACCATACTCGTGATGGTTGGCTAGACGTATCATTCTGAGCATCATGTAACTCATGTATCATGTAATTTGATGACCCACTTCCCACATGTGTCTAGGTAGCCTTGTTTTAAGACTTAAGTGTTTTACTGTAGCCACATCAACTCCCATTGAAACTCTATTAATTACTTTCAGTCCATTTCCTATATGGTTTTTGTGCATATTGTCCATTTTATGCACACATTCTTCTAAAGACTTTTTTTATTTTGAGAGTATATTTTTTTTATTAATCTTATGTGTTAGATGTGTGTATATGTTTGATGAAATCATTACAATATCTCGAAATTGTGGTCAAACAAATTACTTGCTGCAGAACTTCCTTTAATACTTATATGTTGTGAAAACACTGGTTAGCTCAATTGAAACTTCATCATCAGTATATTCCTTTTATGGGATCAGTTGAGCCTTTTATAACACTGTTTATATTATTGTAGTTTCTTTTTTATCCCCAATGACCTCTGGCCTTCTTTTGAGTTCTTGTAGATATAGAATCTGTAGAATGTGTATTGAGTTATCCTAATATTTTCCTAGAAAATAGTTAGAAATAGTAGAAAATAGTTAATGAAACTAATTTATATTTGTATATACATTTAACATGAAAATTCATACTTTCAATAGGTTGAAAACGGGTAGGAAGCATATAGGGCCAAGCAGACAAAAGTGCGAGTACAGGCAAAAACATGAAGGGTGACTAGATAGGGATGTATCTGGGAGTACGGTCACGGGCAGTTTTAAGCTTTGCACAAAAAAAAACTGATAAAGGGTGACAGAAAATAGAAACTGCAGTCTGAAATCACACTGATAAACAGATCAATAGCCCAGGGACATGTATGCTGAATCACGGACAGAGGCTTAAACAACCACAGGATTAAATATGCCTCTGCAGAAAAGGCTGCAGGTGGAACAATCAGCCTCAGAGTCCACAGGGAACATCAGAGCAAGGATAACGGCAGTGTATTAATTCCCGACACCTTGGTTCAAGGTAAAACATGTATTGTCAACATAGAATACAGTATATTGTGTATGATTTCCCTTAGAATGTTACAAAGCTTTTGAACTCTGTATTTACCCAGAAGTGACCCATAGTCTTCTCTAACTATAGCCATTTTACTCAAACTGAAGAATTATTTTACGTACAGATGGATCAGATGAAACACTTTCCTCAAAGCTCAGTGAATAAGCCAAGGCAGAAGATTTCATGTCATCAGAGGAATTTGAGGTCTGTCTTGTGTGTTAAAATAGGCCTACCTACCGATGGGTTCTTCTAGTGGATGCAAGCCTGGACTGGCCAACTGGCACACCTAGTGGGCCGCTAGTTGAAAGTGGATTTATCATTCTCATTATAACTACTTTACATTAAACAACAGACCATTACGTTGTCCATGTGTTTTTTTTTGGGGGGGGGGGTTTACCACATGTCAAGATTTTTTTGTAATAACATGTACTTTTGCATGGAATTCATTTTTGCTGGCGGCACGTATAATTATCACATTACTCCAACAAGAAAGACTTCCTATCTGCAAAGGACAGTTTTAAGCATAACATTAGTTACAAAATAGATTATTTAAAAAATAAACATTAAAATAAGCAAGAGTAAGTAAAGTATGGCAGTAATCCACAGCTAAAAAGGTGCAAAGTGAAGTAATGAGCTCTAAGGCACGTAAATGAAAATGTGGACCTTAAACACTTTTTTTTTACTTTTGTGAATCCTTTCATGTATTATTTATGTTTCAAAATATCTGAATCAATTAAAATATGTGAATCAATGACCTTAAAAAACCCTAAACTGTTGTATTGATTAAAGCAGTATTTTCTTGGTTTTTAAATTATGCACAAACAACCAAAACAATTCCAAATCTATAGATATGTTTACATTTTAGTCAGCTGTCCAGCTTACACTTATAAACCATGTTAGACAATTGCCCGTTGAGAGCATTGAGATCAATACTCAAAGAAGGATGCCATACATCCTCCAGCAAGGCAAAATGAAAATTGGTTACTCATTTTTCTTGTTTTTTTTATTTTAATTTTACAGTAACATTATTTTATTTGATATCTCACAGTATAGGGAAAGATGGCACCATATTTCTCCCAAGGTTTTTTCTCCCCATTTCTCTTAGGTTTAATTTTGAGGCCTTCTACTGCAAACTAGTTGCGCCTTCTACTTTGGGTAACAGAGGTCGTAGGGTCCTCTTGTATGTTAGTTTATTTTTGTGTTATGAAAGTAATCTTCCATAAACTTAACTACATCATGCACTTGTATCAGCTCACAAATAACCTTATGTATTATATAGTATATATTAAGTTCTTAGTGATTGCTTAAAGTCTTAAAGAATTGTGAATGAGTATGGCACCAGAAACCATTTATCACCAGTTTTGACTGGTAACTTAGAGCTGATGATCGAACCCTGAGACTGATCATGTATTCTCACTAAAGTAAACGTAGGATCGACTGTAGGATCAACTTTGGGTTTTTGCCTATGAGATACATGGATTTTAGTAGAGGTTACACATACAGTAAATGTATTTTCCCTGTGGGAGTTCTACGTAGTTATAAAGCGTATTTTTTATTGTGTGCATTTTCATAAAAGAGAATAAACAAATTTGACAATGTTCAGGCAGAGGGCTGATTTCATCCCAGTAGGATACTTCATGTCAGCCGAAGCAACATCCATCATTATGTTTGCTAAGTTAACAAATCATATCCTAGGATACATTTGAAAAACCAAGCTGCACTTTACAGCTTTAACACAGCTTGACTAAGCAAAGTTGATGGTGTCTCTGAGAAAATCTCCCTTTGTCATACTTTAAATCTAAATGAATGACACAAACCATAAATGAAGACACCAAAAAACATAATTGGATGATTTGGTCACAGCATTTATTGATATAACACTGCAACATTTCTCTATTCAAACCAATTACATTACATGGTTACATAATCACATTACACTCAACACAACATCTATAAACCACCATCGGTATCTCTATTCCCTCCATCACCGGTCATTCCTCAATTAGGTCACCTTGTTTTTAGGACTTTACTCTAACATCTATCACTTTAAAGCAAAACATGTGACACTGAGTGTCTAAACATTATATTCCCCACGGACTCCTTGGGCCACCTAAAACTCGAACCTCATAACTGTTATTTAACATACTCCAGGGTGGAAATCTCCAGCTGTGAGGAAGGTTCAAAGAGGCCTAGCACCATGTGCTCAGCCTATTTCATCCCTTGGCCCTTCCTCAACTTCCAGCAAAGCCAACCCAATTCCTTCATATTCACTTCCCACCAGCATCAGCCTTTTGTGGGGGTCACTTTATTACTGGGCAGCCAAGGGTCTCCAAGGGTCTCCAGGGGTCTCAGAACAGGTTGTCTGTCCTAGGATTGTTTCCTTTCCGTTGTAGAAAGTGTAAAATTGAGAAAAAGGGACAAATCAGACTTACAAGCAATTTCAAGAAATTCATGTTTTATTTAGATAAGACATTTTAATTTTATATTTGGAATTTTTTAAACAAATGTCACGAAGACATTTTGGACTGCAATGTCATAAAAGTCCCTGTTGGTGTAATGGTCAGGCGTCCCAATACTTTTGTCCATATAGTGTATATGTCTTATAAGATTTATTAACAAGTTATTTATGAAAGACTTTAAAAGTTAATAAGAAAGCTCATTGACACCTAACATAGGTTAATGTGTTGCATGTCTGCAAACCTTTTTGTTTATCTCCTTTATGAACCATGAAATAATAAAACTAACTGTACCCAGTGTGACCTTTGCAAGAGTTTTAGAAAGAAATAACTAAAGCGTTGCGCTAGTAATTTAGAAGTCCTGCAGTGACAGATGAAGCTCCCAAGGTCTGAGTACACAGAAAAATAGCCCCATATTTCAAACTACAGACCAGAAATAGCATGCAATCATGGAAAATACAGGTTAGCTCATAATCACTTATCATAAAATGTTAGAAATCATTTTTGTAGATCTGGATTTAGTGATGAGCAATTTGAGCATCTTGAAAAGTAATTTTACAAAATTTATAGAGCTGGTTACCAAAGCCATGGAAAGAAATATAAATGAAGTTTCAAAATAACACAATTTTAAATAACCTTCTATGTGCCAGAAAGCTTTTGTAAAAATTTTGTAAATGACCGTTAACTGGTTAAACCTTCTATAGCAGGGGTGTCCAAGTTTTTTCTTGGGCCACTTCATCAGAATTGTATACGTGCGAGGCCCGCACTCATTTTTCACTGTATATTATATGGGACTGTGATTGCTGTTAGCAATCACACTTCTATCATCCCAAGTCAGCCAGTACATGCTGGAACAGGGTGGCTGTAAGTGATGTGCAGACCACATACTGCTGGCAGCATCAATACACAAGGGGGGCAGCTAGCCAGGTTTCAGCATGTACTGGCTGACTTGGCATGATAGGACTTACACATCCATTATATCACACACACACTCATTCACCCCCTTACCCGCACTGCAGCTCCTCGATGCCGCTCAAAGACTTCAGCAGGGGGCGCGGCTTCCCTCTGCGTTCTCTGGTACTGCACAGAGGAAGCAGGACTGGAGCGGAGTCATGTGATGTCACGTGAACTCTGCTGGGTTCCGCTTCCTCTTTGCAGTACAAAAGACCCTCCCACTGGTAAGTAGCAGGGCTCTTGTTGTAGCAGGGCTTGACATACGGCCCGCGTAAGATCGGTTGCCCTGGCTGCCGATCTTACGCGGGCCGCACCTCGAGGTCCGCATGTTGGACACCCCTGTTCTATAGGCTACCCCGTGACAGCTGCCAGCCTAGCTTTCAGAATTAGTCACAAACTGGGCCAGACTATAGCTCACCAGATAACACAAGACCTTAGAAGCAAGCTTCCAGGAGTATATAAGGGCCAAGAGAATAAATGGTAGAAAATATTATAGCTGGATCAGCTCTAGTTCTCCTGACAAGCCACGCAGATTCCGGCTCATATGAGGGTCAAGCTCGCATTGACTTGCCATGGGCATTCACAAAGTTTTCCAGCGGGGAAAACTATAAGCTTTATCTAAGGGATTGAGCCTAGGCAGATAAGGGTATTATTGTCAGGGAATTTCCAGGGGGGTATTGGATTCCCACTTGATTCACCATGTTCTTGATGTTTATATGCATTGAAGGTCAGTGGGCAGATGGTAACTACATAGAGAAATAGCCCCATATTTAAACCTACATACCAGAAATATTATTGCTTGGTACAACAATGTAGCAAATGTTTGGCTTTCCTTGTGGTTTCCTTGTTTTTGCTCTTTGAATGCCCACGTTTCAATATTACAGGCATATTACTTGTATACAAAACAAATACAAGACAGAAGTAGCATATGTATTGCTTCTGCATTGAGTAAGATACACCTTGTAAATCTAAGACACGAATCTGAACGTGGCGGGTGAATAAAATTACCATCCATTTACTTTAAAACCACTTCAATATAGAGCATAGCTGCTTGATTTTCATTTACTGGAGAAAAAAAAAGATTGTTTTAAAGGACTGACTAGAGGACTATACTTCCGTGGAAATAGCAGTTTGAATGACCAGGGCAAGTGACGTGGTCAGGCTTTGGGGGTAGACATATACAAATTGGTGGTTGTTACGATCTGTATGGAGGGGTATAATATTTAATCGTTCTGAGGCACAGTGATAATTGCACTTTAACCATAACCTAACATGTCTATTGGCTATCGAATGGTTGATTATGTGTTATTAGTAGTGAAACAATTTGCAGAGAGCTTTAGTATATACATTTAGGAACAGGGACAGCACTGAATACAAGCATCGATGCACTGTGATTAAATGACACATTCCCTTCTGACGTGCCACAAGCATCCTCATTGTAGCAGAGAACCTGCTAAGGTTTCTGCCCCTGCTGCTGATCACACATACCGAAATTGCAATTTGCAAAATGTAAAGTCCCAAGCAACTTGCATTTTAGTGAATGTTCAAGTTTTTCTCCAAGTGTTAGCTTATGAGGACATGCAACCTCAGTTGATTCTGGTTAGTCAAGATAACCCTTAACTCAACTGATTACTTGTCTTGTGAGTGAATTAAACCAAATGCGGCAAACTCAGACTTATCATATTGTCTTTTTCTGTATTATGGTTTTTGACTTAAGAAAAGATAATCCATACACTGTGTTGTTATGGACATTTTCTATAAAATATACTGTTTTGCCTTGTTTAACTGTGACTGAATTCACATTACACTGTTCAATATCTTGTATAACCTTAGATATTTTGAACAAACTTCGTATACTTGGTTATTTCTATATAAAGGAGAGATATATATATATATATATATATATATATATATAATTTGCATCAATTCAAACTAGGCTTGACTTGCTTGGCTTGACTTGCATCAGGTTAGTTCCCAATATGGTATTAATGAAAGACCAGCACTTAGGTCATAGGGGAAGATAATTTTACTGATTCTCTGAACATTGTACTGTTCGGTACCAGCTTGTCACTCCTGCAGCAGATCTATTGCCCTCCTAATATGCCTACAGGAACAGGGAAGATTGATTGTTTAAGCTTTTAAAGGAATTGGTGTCAAGGAACATGTCACATTTCTACTCAAGGTATTAGAGGGAGTGGTGTTTATTTATTCAAGTCAAAGGGCCATTGATTGGGGAGATGCTGAACATCACTTGTTAGCAAAATTAAGCAAAACACAACAGCCCGTCATTCAGTTCCTTGGTATGTTGCCTAGTCAAAACTGGATATTTGTTTAGTATTTTTATTGATGGATATAGTATGGGTAATGGATATCTCTGCTATCCATCAAAGGGTTAAGCTCATATAGTTATTTCTCCTTTTTTACTGTGGCAGGAAATTTTACTTTTTAAGTAAAATTACTTATTGTTTTAAATCTAAAAAAATGAAAATTATTATTATTTATTGCTTTATATAGGGCAGCACTGCACAACTGGTGAAGAGGACATAACAAGTAATATATAAATTAACAATTTGACTTATGGAAACAAGAGGTAAAAAGGCCCCTGCTCAAACGAGCTTAAAATCTAGAGGGAGGGTGTATTACACACAATGTAAAAGTGCCACTGTTTGGGATGACCAGCCATGCTAGTATAAGTATTGTCCAAAAGTAGGAGAGGGACTAGGAAAAGTAGGCTAAGGAAGATCTGAGGAAGGGCATTACGGCATAGGCATCCTTAAAAAAGTAGGTCTTAGGGGTCTTTTTGAAGGGCCAAAGGCAGGGGGAAAGACGAATAGGCCAGGAGAGGCATTCCAGAGGATAGGGGCAGTCCCTGAGAAACCTTGCAAGCATGCATGAAAGCTAGAAAGTGAAGGAGATGACAGACAGAGGCCGTCGGGTGAGCGGGGAGGCCGAGTAGGAGTGTATTTGGAGATGAGTGAGGAGACGTAAGTAGGGGAATCGCAATGAAGAGCTTTGAAAGTAAGAATCAGGATTGAAATGAATGCTGAAGCGCAGAGGCAGCAGGTAAAAAGACTGACAGCGGGGAGAGGTGCTAGTAAAGTGATGAGCAAAGAAGATAAGTCTGGCAGCAGACGGGTATGAGAGAGACCAGCGAAGACAAGGTTACAATAGTCAAGGAGAGAGATAAGAGCCTTAATTGTATCTTGTGTTACACAGGGACGCATGCAGGCAATGTTTTAAAGATGGAAACAGCAGATTTTTGAGGCAGAATGGGGTGAATGAGAGGTCAGAGTCAAGGGTGAAACCAAGGCAGCTAGCCTGAGGGGACAGGGAGATGATTGCACCATTGACATTGAGGGAAATGGTTGATGGAATATTAGCATTGGACTGGGAGAAGATAAGAAGTTCAATTTTAGATTGAGATTGAGTTTTAGGAATTGTGCAGACATCCAGGAACAGAGGCAGTCAGTTACACGATCATAGAGGGAGGTAGCAAGATGATCAAGAGATGATAGTGAGGTAGTGTATATCCATTATTTTTTAAAAAGAGGGGAAAAATTTTAATTGTTTAATTGATTGTCCCTGATGCCAAAGTTTACCATGGCAAGCCCACTTTGTTTTGTTATGCCTCTTCCATTTTGCATTGGCATACTGATGGTGATCTTATTTCTAAACAGGTGGGAATTTATTTGTAAGGTTATAGATATAAATCATTATTTGCCGTTTAATGCATATGTTACCTTATATACTACCATATTTTGCATCCAAATATATAAGCAAACCAAATATCCAGCATAAGCAAACAAATATAAATGAAGGTAATCTATTATATTTTGCATCTTGAAACATTATAACAGAGTTGAACAGGAGATATTTCACCACTTTTGATAATAAAAATGATTACTTTAACTGATGTGTTATATATTCTGCCAAAAGTCCATGAATTCAATTTAGACATGGTGTAAAACACATGAAAGAAGACAATTTTTTTAAAAAAAAATACCGTATTTGATCTCTATGTTTTAGCATTCAGTCTTAGTTTAACAAGGGTAAACCTGAGTTTAGACAGGTTGTTCAATTGCAAACCATGTTTTTTTATGCAGGTCTGACCCCAGAAGGGGGTTAATTCACCTTGGTACTTCATAAGGCATTTTTTCATGTCTGGGTCCATAGCATATGGACAATTGCAAAAGAAATAGAACATTTCCCAAATGCCATTCCGGTGGCCGGAACAGTTGTAAGAAATTGTGACAGGATGACGCAGAGCTTTGAGGGTTTCTTTGTACCCAGATAGAGTTTTTACAGGGAGCAATCTAATCCAAGTTCAACTTCTTATCTCAGGAAAGATGCCATAATTAGATGTTGTGTTTGGTATTCTTCAAACCGTAACTCAATTTGTAGACTTTCAACTAATGATGGAAGAATCAAACAAAACACTAGCTTGTTTCAGACAGTCTGATTCAATAGTCATTAATTCAGAGCGATTAAAATGTTCATTGGCAATGACCAACAGTCCTCAAATGAGTCATGCATTAGGAAAAGCTCAAGTAGCCCTTGCTGAAATCAATCTATAGCTGTATGTTGTAGGTCTAGAGCTTTATATTAATTGGAATTTTGGTTTCCCATGGGATTTCCTCTGTTTCTCTGAGCAACTTGGTGTTTTTCCACCCCAGACACGCCTAATTGTTGCTTTTATTAATGCAGAATGTCTAGTACGCTTATTGATAATGTACACCAAGTCCTTATGGTAGAACATTTTCTGACACTAACCAAGAATGTGGAAATATATTGGGAGATATATCTTGAAGAATTCTAGACGAACTTCCTGAAGAAGCAGTATAAGCCAGACAGGATGATGACCAGGGCTGGACTGAGGATGACTAAGAAGCCCTGGCACTTTGAGTCAAGCAGCCATTAAATGGCCACAAAGAGTAGTTAATCATTGAAGCATAGCTTTTAGGAAACAAAAAAGGGGCAAAATCCTTACTCTTACTTGGAGTGCTAACTAACCACAGGATTTGTACTTCTGGCTGTGTTGGCCAGCTAGCCTCCTTTCCAATATCTAAAACCTTAGCCTCTTTGAATATATATGCCGCTATTACAACTTCCAGCCACTCAACCAGGAATAAAGCTAAGAACATACTTTTCCCTAGATACCTCCCCTCTAAGACTGAATCAGTATCGCAATGTATTAACTGATTTTTCAGGAGCAGATCCCTACCAAGATGCCACACATTGACCATATGCTTAACATTAATATTAATCTTTTTGTGAATTTGGGAGCTCCTGGGGTCTGAGTTTGGCTCCTATCGCAACAGCTAGTTGATAAAAAAATATAAATGTTTTTATAATGTCATAGTATATTTCTAAAATGTTATTCATATAACTAAATAGCATAGGTTACATACCTGACAGTGCTTGGCATCTGTTGAGATGTCTAATGGACAAAATAAACAAATACATATATATCGGATTCATCCAGGAAAAGATTTGGTCCTAAATCAACCATATACATATATATATACCATTATTTATAGTGTTTGTATCTGCTTTATAATATTTTGTAATGTAGGCAGAAGCAAACCTTGGATATCAGATATAGCAAAAATGACCAGCACAAACTGAGTGAATGCCAGAGATTCCACAGATTCTACCGAACCTTCTTGATTCTTTTCATCTAGATGTTAATAAAAATATCAAGCATGTTGATAAAAGCTGTGATATACAATATGCAGAAGGAAAAAGCTAGACCCAAGGGTATAAAGGGCCCCTGTCTTACTCACCTGGAGCCTGTCAAAGATACTTAAAAAAATAATGGAAGGGAACCTACTTAAAAACTTCACCTGAAGCAAACACAGGGAAACAAGTATCGATAACGAAGGGGTACACATAAACCTAGGATGTGATTATTTACACCCCAAGGAAGATTAAGCTGCCATTGCATATTGAACATAGAACCAAGAGCACTTGACCAAAAAAACTCTGTATATTGGACATTGTTTTTAAAATGTTATCGCTTAATTCCTAAGACTATTTTATTCTACATCTTGCTCAGAACCTCTCACTATCTCACTTCTACATTCTCACATGTAATTAATTTAAAATGAATGGAAATACAATGTACATCAGACTGCATATCATTCAAGTCAGGTATAATCCATTAGGTCAGAATGTCTGTGCATAGCATGAAACAGCTGTGATATTGATCCTTTCCCCATTTTGTTCAATTCCTTTGCTCAGAAAGCTGGTTGGATTTAATTTGTAAAATGTGTATGCCAATTAACTTGCAACTAAAGTTCTCCGCTGTCAGTTCTATTGAGGAATGTTCCTGGAGTTTGTTAAACTCGTATGTGTCATGTGAATTATATTTTTTATATTTTATAGAGTTTATTTATCAAGATGAAAGCACTAACTTATTTATTCATACTTAGTAGTAAGGGAGAAGAAATGGCTAGAAGGCCATATGCTGCGTGACTCCTTTCCCACGACATTAATGTAGATAAATGTTCTAGATATTTTAAGCGTAGGTGGCTAGGGATATTTAAACCATTAACCCATGCAAATCAATCGCCTCTTCTCTGTAGCTTCTTTGCGCTTTCCATACATTTATGTGGGGTTGAATTTGTACTGGCCAATGTGCCATAATGGTATGCATATATACACAAACACACATCACTATACTATGACAGATGTCTGATCTATATTAGCCAATGTAATGTACATCTGTGTGAGTCCAAAAATACAGTTTTTTTGCTACATAATAATCATACAATATATTGCTTAACCCACCACTATGTCAAAATTCTAATCTTGACGATTCCTTCCTAGCACCAACATGGTTATATTGCTTACTATCGGAATACATTGCATTTTAACCCACTGTCCTGCAATTTAAAGCCCTCTCTGGACACCATTGATGAATCACATGTGTAGAAAGAGGGATACATAACTCAGACCAAGACCTAAAAATATATTCATACCTGGAAACTCTCCAGGTTTTGCCTGGAGACACCTAAATCCGGGTCACGGGAGCAGGATCCGTGTGTGTCCCATGATGTCTGCAGGAGCGCCCACCAACATCTGCAGGAGTGCCCACCAACATCTATGTACATGATGGTAATTTCAGTAGCACCACAACATTTGTATTTCTATTCTCGTTAACTTGTGTTTCTCTTTCTGAATTTTAGTGTATATTTTGAGATCTTGATCAGACTTCTGGGTTAAGTACCCATCTACCACATAGCCCGCTGAAAATGCTGTTATAAAATTGTCTTCTCGTGCTATTTTTCTGGCCAGTATAAACTCCTTTACACCAGTGGCCCCATTGACTTGAAAGGGAGTAAATTTCACCAAAATAATTATGTAATCATGTACATTTTTTACTGAATGAATAATGGCAGGTCTAGGTTTTTTAAAAGTTGTTTAAACCTAAAGAAGCTTCTTAGGGTTACTTGCTTAGCATGCAAGAATAAGAAGAGGATGTTTTGTCTCAATTAAGAGAGTATGAAGGCCAGTGTCTATATGCACCTCATTATGGATACTGCCAACACCAGTATTTTCAGAGAGAGAAAGCAAGTAGCAGGAACAGATCAGTTGCATGAAAGTAATAAGGGATTTTCAGTCAAGCACTTAATATAAAAGCTTATTGCCACAGCAGTTATGTGGAATGGTCCTGATGAAACAATCCTATGTTCCTGACAGATTGTAAGCTCACAGGAGCTGGGCCCTCTTCTTCTTTGGTGCCATGTCACCGTTACTCATCTGCTGCTCCACTGTGCCAATCACTCCATTGGTTCCCATACCCCTCGGAATCAAATTCAAATTTCTGACCCTGACCTACAGAGCCCTTAACAACTCTGCACCCCCTGTATATCTCTACCCTCCTATCCAAATACACCCCTAACCTCTTTCTTCAATCCTCTCATGACTTGTGTCTCTCTTCTACCGTCATTACCTCTTCTCACCCCCGTAGTAAGGATTTGACTTGTGCTGTACTCCTTCCCCATTCTGTCAGACTTTCTCGCTCGTACGCAGCCATCATCCTAATCAAGCCATCTGAACATTCAACAACTTCAACAGATGATCAGGGCCCTATTAATCCATCCCCATCCAAGCCATCGTCTCCTACTATTTCACTTCCCTATCAACCACCAACTACAAGAGCAGGGTCCTCTTCTTTTATTCCAATTTGTTATTGTGTGTGACTTTAAATTATTCCACTGATTGTAACAGCGCTACAGAATCTGCTGGTGCTATATAATGTAATGCACCAGTATATCTTAACATGTGTTAATCTTGGTGTGAAATTGTATCTTATTGTTATTTTCAGCATCTGCCTATTGGAATAGCACCATAGAATCCGCTGGAGCGTTGTAGATAAATGTAATGTAATGCAGCAATTGAACCCGTCCGTTGGTTAATATGGCAGTAAGGCTATTTCTCAAAGTTTGCACCAGAATCACTTTTTATACCTAACCAATTCGATGTCAGAGATATAAATATCAAGTCATTAAATACCTACAATTGCAATGAAAACCAGAGATATATTGTCCCAGGTTCATATATCAAGATAAAAGTCATCACTGGTTTTTTTTTTTATCTAATTTTTTCCATTCCAATCTACAAGGGGATTTCTGTTCAATCACTAGTGATGGATATGTCTGGTTGGACAGGTCTACTGTATACAGAAAACGGTGAGTGAGTAGATGCTCGCAGAAACTCAGCACAATCACGGGTTGAACTAAAGTCCAACTTGCAAACTTTGGCATTTGCATTCACATAACTTAACACTGAACTTATGTACACTCAACTACAAAAAGCAATGGAATCATTTGCCCTCATGGGTATGTGAGGTTACATGCAATGTCGCTATTAATTATTTTAAAAAATAACCAAAGGGTCTAGTGATCATCATCTAGTGAGAGGATATATATGTCAGTGCTATCCGTCTGTGGGTTATAGGTATGCTCTATACCTGAGAGGGCTCAAGGGGTGTAGTAATCACCATTTCCATGTTTTTAATAAGTAAATAAGTGTTTGTGAACCAACATATTTGTTAAAAGCGTTTGGTGAGTTTACAATCATTTGCTTGTTCTTGCAAGCAACATGTATTTTGGTGAATATACCTGTTTTACAAGTGTTAGCAAACAGGGGTATGCAAATGAAGTCCAGTGTGGTCAGTGAATGGTCCCCTTTAAATCCCGGCCATTTTGTCATATGCACGAAAGACTAGTAATACAATTTAATAAATTAGGCACATATGTGTATATACTTTATAGAAAGAGTGTCTATATATTGTATAGACAAAATTCATTAACATTAAATTAAGTTTTTTTTTGATGATGGGTCAATTTGAATTTAATAAATACAATAACTCATTTATCAACCCAACATATAATGCATATTTCCTTATGGCAATTTTTTTAACCCCATACCATGTGATTCAGGGAACAAGATTTAGCCTTCCAAAGCTTACTGTTGATATCTAGTGTTATTTTTTGCCGTTTTAACACAATCATGAATATCATGTATACACAAATGAATTTTAACTACAATAAACCCAATAATCCAATATCTCAAGCTTCATGTTTTTTGGGGGTTTTTTTACCTAACACCAGGACTTTTCAGAAAGAACATTAGATAAAGCATCAAGCATGGCTGCATGCACAATAGAGGTAGAAAACAAACTCCATTTTCTATTACTCTACCTTGATTTTCTGCATGATGTCCAATCACAATTAATCTCGCCAAGACAAATAATATATATAGTAAAATAGAAAATGAGAAATAGTATAGGTAGGCAGTAAGGTTGCACCAAACCATGATTATCATTACAAGTGCAATTACTGGTCATAAAGGGTAAGATGCAACAAATTAGTCAGCCACAGGAACTTCTGATACGATAGAAATCTATATGATTAATGAGAAAATGACAACAAGGCTATACCCAATAGATAATAGTGTAATTCATAGAAAGAAGGGCAGAAGGCTGCGTGCAGGGGAGTTACACGCAGCTACGTTACCTGTAGCTTTCAAGCAAAAGAGATTTCCCAGGTATGAGTATATGTATTTTAGGGCATCTTAGGTTCTCAGAAATATAGAACAGCCAGGACATTGACATATATTACGTTTCTGGTTGCTCTCCCTATAAATTTTACAATCTCAGCCTTTATTTGCAATAAACAAGCATGAGCGTCTTTTATCTCTTTAGAGAGGATATTTTTCACTTTTGGGGGGCTATTCATCAAATAGAGAACTGTTACCTGTGGTTTCAACTCCATCACTTCACGATTCATTATGAAGGACTAACACTGCTAGGTTTTTTCCAGCAAGAAGGGCTGGGCTGGCCCTGTATAATGCATAGTTCATTGGGTTAGGAGACTGCAGACCCCATCGACTTCTCTGCTTCCAGTCATGTTAGGCACGAGGTGAATTTTATCATAGCTATTCAGTATTAGGTTTATTTCTGAAATTTCTGAGCTGAATACATACCTAAATCTACATACCTAGAAATTATTTTAGTTTGGGCAGTAGTGTCTTGACACGCCTCGCTCCCCACCCATTTTCCTTTTAAAAGGGGGTGTTTCCCGCTGCCATCAGTGGGACAGAACCTGACGTCAGCGGGAACGCCCACCGACGTCACGGGACCGCCCGCTGACGTCAGTGGGCAGTCCTGGGCGCGTCCCGCAAGGGAAGTCTCCGGGGAGACCAGAAGTTCCTAGGTATGTGTTACAACACAAAGTGATTGCACCGCACGCAGTTCCAAAATCATAGTTTTAAATTTAAGGCAAACCTTTGCACCCCGTTCTTCTATGTGGCTGTTATAAAAAGCTTTTTATGTATTAAACAATAAAGACTTGAAGTAATTTTAAGTCCTGCTTTTTACATTTTCCCAACACCGGTAACTTTAAACTCACTTATCAACCAATAAATTAGGCAAACTACCACTATGCATACTGCATAACAAAGAAAGTCCAAGCTCTGCAAGCATAAAGGAGCTCAATCCAAAGGTCCAATAACAAAACAACGTGATAGATAATATAATTTTCTCGCCTTCGGGAAGTCAAAGTGGAAAAGGAAAATATACAGACGCAGAAATCAAGGGGAAAACGCAGAAGAAATGCACTACTGTATTAAAATGTCAAAAGACTAAATAAAAGAATGGAATTTAATAGATATTGTATCAGTGATCCTTCATCCGTACATTTGGTGTCGTATCCACTTAGATGAGCCGAGCAGGAATCTGCTCACAGCAGGCTACGAGATGCGCTTCTTTATTTCAAAAAGGGTTTTGGAAAGCTCAACAAAGAATAATTCCAGGTGAATAAATTCAACGCCGTTAAAATACTAAAGTATAATCAGTAAAATTAAAGTCGAGAAAAAATATGTTAATCTTGATATTAACCTTGGTAATTCCAAATTGACTAGCATATCATACAAGAGCATGTTGGGATTGTCCTCATGTGTGGCTAAATAATGCAGCCCGTTTATTCAAGGATTTAAGGTAATAAAATGTGAGTTTGCGGGTGTGTTGTTTCTTGATGAAATAACAAACTCAGCTTGGTATGGGGCCCGGGGGGGTCTTCACTGAGCCCCCAATGCATGTTGCCCTTTCTAGCAGGAGAGACCTTGTTGGTCGGCACTTCAACCTGACTGGTCAATGACGTCAGCCGGACCACCCATAAATATCAGCGGGGCTTCCTACCCACATCCCACAAGGAGGGCTAGTGCACAATAGCATCTCTCCTACTTTTCAAGCCGCTCGCTTGTGATTTGTCAGCAGATGGCCTTAAAGTGCCAGGGACAATTTTATGTTTTTAACCCTGACAGGGCTTGAACCTTTCCTTATTTAAATCTAGCACAGCTGTGTGTGGTTTTTATAACTCTTGTAATGCATATGATCTTGATATATTTTTGTGAATGCAATCTTGTCCCAAAAACTTGCACTTTAATCATGTGAAGGGAAACAATATTATTATCGGTGAGATATCCTTATCGATGCATATTGACTGACACATATTTAGTAGTACACCTGGTTGTGACTGTCACAGTATATTCTAATCATACGAATGGCGTGACCTTTAGAAGTGGACTAAAAGCTAACAAAAAAAACCCAATACAGCTATCACACAATCCAGAAATAATAACTGAACCTTTTTTTGTAATAATTTCTGCAAAGCGATAAGGAAAGATTGTTTTTACAAAAACACAGTAGGGCTTTGCTTAACAGAAAAGTGAAAGGGATACTTTAGAAAAATAGATACCACAGGGCAGCACAGGATAATGTGACATGTACAACTGGAGCAGAAAAATGATCTGTTATTTCATTAAATACGCCTTTTAGGAAGGTTTCTGTTGTGCTTTTAATACGGTGACTTTTATACAGCGTTCCTGAAAATAAATACACAGTCTGTTGATTTAAGATTCACATTCTCCATTATATTTGTTGTAGTATTATTATTATTTTTTATTGTTTTATATAGCGCCATCAAATTCTGTAGGGCTGTACAATGGGTGTATGGAGATTCCACTCCAAGGGATTCGATGGGAGATGATGATTTCAAGCAGAGGCTTTAAACCCACAGGTGACCCACCCTGGGGTGAATTAATTCAACAAAAGGTGCCAGGTTTACCCAGTTTGGGTTTGTTTGAAGTTCTGTGGTTCTATCTTCACGTGAATTGACTGATGTCCAAAAGCATTAAGGCTTAGAAATCCCAGTCCTTCATTTCGAGATCGACCCAAACCACTCTTTCCCTCTTTGCCCCTGCCTTGTCTTTTCTTTGAACTCAGTCTTTTACTGTTTTTTTGAAAAATATATATTAACTATACATTATACTGTTTTAGTGGCATCACTGTCTGATCACTTGCAGACCAATTAAACGACCAATTTGTATATCACTACTAGGAGTTAACTAAGCCAATAACAAATTATACCATGGGTATCTTTCCTAAGTCCTGTATAGAATAGGTGTCCCTATATTCTAATGAATGGTAACCCTAGCTGTGGGAGTTGGTTTATCAGCTGTAGTAATTTGTTAAACACAGACCTCAGAGGTCTCTTCCTCTAATCAGACCAATAATCAGTTCTTCAGATTACGAATAGTAAAAATCAAATCAATGAAGGCAATACGTTGCAGAGAGGGCTCAGTTTGTGCAGTAGTTCCCCAGTCCATCTGAGAAAGACACCTCTGAATTCCAAAAGGCTCATGTAACTTTACATTCTTTACCTTTATGCTGGCCCAATAAAATTTGATTGAATGCTACATTTTTGTATGAGCTGATAGGACTATATGCATTTTTCTTAATAGTGACCCCTACAGTTTGCACACCCCCATGTTAAGTTTTACTGCTTGGCCCTTTCCATTCTTCCAATGACGTCACATTTTGTGGGGATCATTATATGGTTGTGGTTAGTTTTGGAAGGTCATATGTGAAGAAGCTGATGTCCAAGAATTGCTGCACCGAGGACTGTGTGGGTTCCTAGATGGGCAAATATTTAGAAGAAACGAGACCAGGCTGCTTTCTCCTTTCCACCTTTCTTTTTAATGAATAGCTGCAAAGACTGGACATATCATTACATTTTAGCACAAATAGAATAAAAAAAAAACTCTGCCTTCACAATAAGGGTTCCCGTTCATAGCAAGGAAAAAACCAATCGCCATACCTGGGGTCAGGAAGGAATTTTTCCCCCTTATGAAACACAATTGGCCAAAGTTTCAAAAGGGTTTTTCTTCGCCTTCCTCTTGATCAACCCGTTAATAAATATATTTATACCTGTAATGCTTATATCGCAGCTCTGCTTATTGCTGCCAAAAAAATAAAGACAAAAGTAAAAGCAAATGATTTCATTGTCATTGTGATTTCTTTCACTGCATGTAACACACTGTACATCGGCATCTTGTTTATCAGGTTTAATGAAGAAAAGAGTTGTATGAATAGTCAAGGCTTCTTCCAAATTTACATGAATAAATCGCTCTGATCGAAATAAAATATTGGTATGGGAGGAGTGAAACTATTACATACGGCAATAAAAGCGGTATTTAAAAATCTAGTGGTAAAATAACGTCTATGCATTTGGTCTACCATGTATCTCATAGGTCATATAACAAAAATATTCTACTACAACTAATAAAACGATTTCATAATGTGGAAAATGTATTCTATGTCTAGATTATGCTCCTTTGGTATCACATTTAACTTGTGTTTGCCTACCCTGCCATATGTTTCTATTGTCACCTACCTGGGCTTTATGAGAACAGCCCCGGAGGGAAAGAATTGGACAGAGGGGCCACATGAATGTAGTGCGGACGAGGTACCCATGGTCAAGCCTGTTTAAGGGGTTAAGGCATGACTAAGCGGAATTTTTGGCACTGAAAGTGTTAAGTATTGGTGGCACATGCAGGGCCAGAGGGGAGGGGGTAATTACCCTCCCTGGAGGGTATATAAGAAAGGGTCGTGGCCTATAGGGGCAATCATTTTAAAGAAAATTTTCCCACCCATCCCTCCCCTAATTTTGGCATTTGCCGGGTACTCTGGTTTTTAAGCTGGTACGGTGCAGGAGTTAACCATCTAGGTATGGTTACTTGTGATGCACAGAGGTGTAAGTGCAGGACACTCCAGGGGCAGGCGGCCCTGTGAATCGTATGGTCATGTGACTGCCGCGCTAGGGGACGCCGGCAGTTTCAGCAGGGATACAGGTGGTTACGCCCATACCAGCAGGTTACTTATTTGGTTATTAATTTGGTTATTAAGTGGTTATTAAATGGTTACAATTGGTTATGTTTGCTTTCATTTTACAATAAATTATTGATATATATTGTGTCAAATTGGTTGTGTTAATAATATTTGACACTTTGTAACATATTAATAAAGGTTGAGTGTCGCGGTGCTGAAGTTATTTTAAGTCCGCACCGTGGACAAATAATTCCATATCTGACGTTTAATAACATTTTTGAAATAAAGAAGTGTCTCTTGTTTTATTTGTAAAAGAGGTACCGAAACTGAACGCTACTTCATTCATGCGAACTATATGTATGTTCAACCACATTTAGAGATTTTAAGAAAAAACATTTTGCCATATATTGAAAATAATGGGGACTAATATTTTTTTTCTATTACCTTTTTTTCTTAATTTCCAGTTTTCTTGAAAGCCTAAAAGAGACACACAAACATCACAATTCCACCACAGTTAACAGAAGGAAAAAAACTTCCACATACATATATTTTTGATTCATGATTCATGTTTTTCTATACATTCTACAGAGCAGAGCTCTCTGCTGATTCAATCAACACGGCTCGTAACTACAACATTCTGTGTCCATTTTGTAGCAAATATACAGAATCGTCTAATACATTTCTATAAGGTTTGTGACAATGGGCTGCATGTACCTTTGGATATGTTGTGTTAAGTATATTAGTTTTAGAGCTCGGGCATTTTTTCTTTTGTTAAGTAAATCTCATAAAGTGAGCATGTAGTCCTCGTGGAGAACATAGAAGGATCTCCACTGGGAGCAAAATAAAAGCAGATGGGTGAGAATGTTCATCTTCAGTGATTTGATGTCCATGGCATGTGGTAAGAATTTCATTTCAGGAAAGCTGATTTGATTTAGTTGGATAAAGAAAACTGGTTTGTGTAGTTCTTTATTACTAGAAGATATATAAGATCAAATAACAAGAGACACCGATGACACCCATAAAACATATATATTTGGCCCAATTAAGTCATCAGTATTACTAACAAATTTATGTTGTATTTTGTTCTTAGAAGAACATGCAAAAATGTTGTTACGTGCCTGAAAAATGTTACGTTTTCTAGGATATTTCCTGGCCCTGGTTTATTACATTACATTTTAGTTATAAAGTGCCAGTAGTTTTAACAATAAATATACATCATTACTGCCAACTTGGCCTATTGAAAGCTCACCCATCTCATAATAAAATAGTATACGGGAACCCAACTTTTTAACCATCACCATGACTTGTGTTTAATCAGTCATTAATTATCGTCATGATGTCTGACCGTCTCTACCACCTTCGTCTGTTTATAGTGTACTAATGTAATCGGCTGGCCGGCGGTTGGATCTTTAAAGTGATACATGCGTTGAACGAGACGTTGTGATCGGCCAACAGTTGAAATCACTGCTCCATATATTTATAATACATAACACTCAAATAAGGATATAATAGCTAATATATACATCATCACTGCTATCTACAGTAAATATCCACTTTCATAAATGTTCATACAAAAATCAATATAAACATAAATTAGAGTGTAAATACATAATAACGATAATTAATATGTTCCTTAATATGTGCAGCATTCTGTAATAACATTGCATTTAATAACACATTGCGCTTATTACCACAAGTTTGGTTCTGAAACTGCAATTTACCTGCCCAGAGCATCCAACCATGTGTGCGTAGTTTCCTCGCAGTCCGTTGCTCCCTGTATGTGAGAGGTGTATAGGGGAGTGAATGTTGCGTATGTACCAGGCCATTGGACGCCAATGCTGGGGTCACTATGTCGAAGGAGAAGATAAGGGCATAGGGAGTTGTTTTGCACTGGTGAGCGCTTGTAGCTGGTGTTCAGATTTTATGGGGGTCAGTTGTATCTCAGCTCTTTTGTTTGTGCCCCAAAAAGGCAACTTTCTATAGTTTTTATCCTGTGTTCTGGATGTAACCCTTGGCTTGTTTATATTCTGCTCATGGTTGCTCTGTATGGACCTCATAATTATCTGTTTTCTGACCTTTGACATGATTCCCAAATTGCCTCTGGCTTCTGATTTGGATATGATAAACTCTGCTTGATGCTTGGCAGGATTTCTGATTTGGCTACAAAGGACTTCTTTGGTTTGACTGTTTAATAGTCTGGCTTTGGTTATCAATTAAGCCAAGATCTATCTTTTTGATCCCACTCCTGAGGTTGCTTCTTATTTACCTCTGTGGTCCCTCCACAGCTGTTATCTACAGTTCAGGTCCGGCCTTAGAGTTTTACTACCCGAAGTCTACAATAGTAATGACAGATTTAAACAGAAACGGAAATTATGGAAGACCCTTTTCATTAGAACTTAAACCTAAAGGGTATCATCCCTTAAAAAACAACTATTTATTTTTTCGGTATATCCATAGTTCTTTAAAGCTGTTTGGTAGGAGGCTCAAGTTACCAGATGTGAAAATAAATAAAATATATGAGGATCAACTAAAAAAGAACAAGTATGCTTTCTGGAGGCTTATCACAAAATGCAATCAGTACTGATCTTAACCGAAAAGTATATATTTCAATATATTTACCAAATCACTAATTTCACGTAATATTTTCTTCACTTTGAAATTATATTAGAAAATGAGATTCAGAATGTACAGTGCTTTATCCATTAGAAAAAAAAAAGCTTCTCAAAATTCAATTACATTCTCTGTTTCTATCTGAGAATGTCCTTGCGATTCCCAAAGGAAATAATGTGAAATCTTTTAAAGGGTAATAGATTCAATTGATTTCCGACTACTGCCCAAATAACAGAGAAGGTTCTTACTCAAGTGTAACCTCTGTGACAGCAGTGTTTTTAATGGCAAATTTCTTGGTTCCCGGTGGTTACTAAGATATCAGCTAACAAAAGCTGAAACTCTGTCCAACTTGAAAAAGTATTTAGTCAGGAATTGCTGGCTGTTTTGTATGTATTGCAACATGGGTCCATTCAGTATTTAGCATGGCAATGAATGCAATTATGAAGTTGGGTATTTTAATACAACATTGACACAATAAAAAGGAGTGATTATGCCACCTAATCACTACAAGAGGGACCATAAAATGGTTGTCTTTAATTAAAAAGGCATTTGTTGCACAACTGTTGGGCAAACACACATAACACACTTGAGCTAAGGGACCCATACAACGTAATTCAGTGTCTACCATCATAACGTTACATATTATTTTGCTCTTGACCTCTGTTCAGTGGAATATTCTTGCTAAGGCCTAGCGAGGCAGGTTTAGGGGGTGGCACAGCCTCCATAGTTCTCTTCTGCTTGGCACAGCGCATCCTTAAATGGCTGGAGTGACGAGATATGACATCATACCCTGGTTCACAGAAGATGGATGGTGGCGCAGAGGGTGGGGGGTGCTGGTGGCCAAAGATTATTACACCACAATCTTTGTTCATTGGTAAGCACAGCATACTCATAGTCAGAGTGGGTGATTCAGAAAGAAAACATAGGGGGTAAATTATAAAATAGGACAGAAAGTGAGAATCCGACAGTCAAGCTGAAAGCACATCTGAGAAAGAAAAGCAGCACAATTGTGCTGTAAAAAGTAAAACAATAGTTAGGCTCTTACACCATAAAACAACAACCGCATCACATGTCACTATTTTATCCATAAAAGACTTATGGATAAAGTATGGTAATTTATTTCATACATATTGTCATTGCACAAGCTCACTCTATTTTGTCTTTCACATACAATGTTTATGAATAACTATCATAGTAACAACGGTTCATCATCTTTTCAAATTCTTCCACTACCGAGTGCAGGTTTAGCACTTAAGACCGTCCTCGACTAAATTGCACTCCAGCTGAGAATTCTCTTTGGTGTCCCCCATATTTTTCCCAAATTACACAGCATTATGGTTTTTACAAAATCCCAGTGTTTACACAATTGTAGTAGTGAGTACTGGGTTTGATACACTCACATCCAACATTGTTAGTTGAAAGATAAGGATGCAGCTCCATAATTAGTTCTTGAGACTCAGACAACCACTCTGAGCAACTTGGCGTGGGAGGAACAGGGATTTTGGCCCAGGATTTAAAGGTCCATAAGAGCAACTCTGTTGGTTGATGCCAGAGCCCCCTGCCAGCGACCAATAGAGTCGCTCTTACGAACCTTTAAATCCTGGCGCGATCCTATTGAGTTTTTTGATGCCTAAGTAGAATGCTGGATATAATGAACATTACAAATGTAAACATATTTATACTGTATCACTCATTTACAATTGTGGGAAAAAACTAGAGATGATTAATTAAAAAGCATACATTTCATGGATCCAATACTCAGTAACTCTCTGCCTCCTTTCTAACATGCATCCTCTTGGTGGAATTACATAGAAACATAGCATTTGATGGCAGATAAGAACCATTCAGCTCATCTAGACGGCCCGCTTTTCCTGATGTAAAGACTGTAATCGTTTCTTGATCTTGTCTTAGATTCCTAACCATATGCCTATCCGATGCATGTGTAAATTACTATATCTACTATACATTACTATACATCTAGCACTTAATGAGATAGATAGATAGATAGATAGATAGATGATAGAGAGATATACTTCCGTTTCCTAAGAAACTAATAGCAACAAAAATAAAATTCTGCTGAAATTCAAATGTTTCCTGCTGTAAAGCGTTCCATGCTTATGATGAAATTACGTCTTTGTGTAATCCTGTTCAAAGGAGAATTATTCATTGCAAAGGGCAAAGGGAGAATGGACTTTAGAAGTTCCTTATCTCAGCACTAATGAAATAATTGCCACATTACATTTAACCCCTTCTGTGCTGCAAAAAACTATTTCAATGTCAATGCAAAAACAGGGAAAAGCAAAATAGACAACTATTAGCTAAATTACATCATGCATATCAATGAATTTTAGATTTATTTCACACTTTTAAAGGATTTTTTTACATTTTTAACATTTATGGAATCTCGGCTCTTATTTATACTTCTGAAAACATTAAAAAATTGTTGGTGTGACAAAAATTTTAAGTTGTTGAATAAAACTAATCCGAGAGTATCAGCCAGGGCCGGCCCTACAATGGAGCCGACTGGGGCAATTGCCCCAGGCGGCACTTCAGAAGGAGCGGCACTTTGCCGCCCCAAGCGGTTTTTTTTTTTGTTTTTTTTGAAGCGGAGGAGAGAGAGAGGGGCACCGAGTGGTTTTCGCTTACCCGCTCGGCGCCCCTCTCTCTCTCCTCTGCGGCGAGTTTCCCTGTTCGGTCTCTGTGCCGGCTTGTAATGCAGAGCGCCGGAAGTGACGTGAATTTCCGGCGCTCAGCATTACAAGCCGGCACCGTGGCAGCACAGGGAGACTCGCCGCAGGACTGTTTAAGGGTAAGTACCGGTGGTGGTGGTGGTGGTGGTGGTGGGGTGGGGGGTAGATAATGCCGCCCCCCCCCCTCGGCGGGGGGCGGCATTTTAAACTTCGCCCCAGGCGGCGTTAAGTCTTCGGCCGGCCCTGGTATCAGCCTTTAACCGTTTATCCCAGGTAGCGATACTTGGATAAGAGATGAAATTGGATAAGTGAATTGAAATCTATTATACCCAGGACTGGGGATGAATAAGCAATCAGCCTTGGTAAGTATGGGGCACCATTGACCAGCAGACCGCTGGGCATTTGCCCAGTGTTCCAATCCGTGCCTGATTATTCTAAGTATTAAGAAAATAGATACTGGCTGTGTGTTTGCATAACACGAAGTAATATTTTAATTGGCAATACTCAAGTATTAATTGTGAAAACCCTTCCACGCATTGATCCATTTATCAAACTGTGCGATAAGTATGAAAAATGGCAACTATGTGGTATGCCATCCATAATAGTTTGCTGTGTGAAAGCACATCATTCATTCTTTCTTTGCTAGCCAAGAATTTATATCTCATCAATTCACATTCCAAAGTTTGCTGCAAATACCCAACTGTGAACATTTTACAAAATAAGAAAAATAAAAAATAAAACACAGCAGTGAACTATATTTTTTTCGTTGCTTGTATTTACCAGCCATAAAAATAATAAAACTCATAATAGTGTTTTGAGTAGGATGATGGCCATATTATATTCTTGTTTTTGAGAAATATAGTAAAGATAATCAGAGTAGCAGACATTGCACCTGTTCATGGATGTTAGTATCTACATTAAATCTGTCTAAATAAAATTAATCTGCTTTATCATGGTTCACCTCTTTATCCTTATGAACCAGTTTAGCGTTACCCATGAAAATGGAAAGATATGTGCTTTTTAGTCACCATTGGTTTTAGATCCCTTGTACATGATGTTTTATTGTAATGTAAAAGACAAAAAGAAAAAAAAATGTCCATGAAAAATAATATTGTTTTAAAGTTAAACCACAAACTATTTCCATGAGATTTGAATCATCTTTCCATATGGAATGGAATATTTTCATTTTTGTAATTGTCTTGAGTGCACAGTCCTTATAAAAGACACATTGTACGAAGGCTTGGTAGTGCTCATGGAAATTATCAATCAGTCAACAATATAAACAGGGTGATTTTTGCTAGGATAGAAATGAAACTGAAGCATTTCGTCGAGAAATAATCTATGCCAATAAATGATAACTTTACCTGGGGTTTTTCCTCTGGAACTCTGGCTATCATAGCTTTGACTTCTCAGGGGCAGGTTAATGTAATGGGGCTAGTTATGTTATTATTATTTTTTATTGTTTTATATAGCGTCATCATATTCAAACATTAATGAAATCTTTCATGTGTAGTAGATAAGGTATTATGAGGATCTGTGAAAGCCGTTTAAACTATGAATTGGTTTTATGCATGAAATACATTAATATCCAATATACTGTAGTATAGTCAAATTTTCGTCCTTGTCGTTGCTATGGGTTATCCCATCTCGCGTTATTTTCCTAAACATACAATTAATATTAAATCTAAAACCTCAAATCTATATTTTTTATCAATTCTACAAACATAGTTAAAAATTAAAATGTATTTTGATTTATAGTACAGATGAACAGAAGTGTGTTAATGGGAGCCCATTTAACAACTGCCTTCACCTGGCAAATCGTTATTTGAATAAGACATGAAACAAAAATGCAAACCCTTCATTTTAAGACGAGGTCATACATTGCAGTTACATTCTTTTATCTTTATCTATTTTAAATAATAATGAAGAATAGATATTTAAAGGTGATGACTATTAATCTTTCTATTATGTGCTGCACATTCAAGGAGAAAATGTTGCAATTATGGATATATATATATATAGTATTTGAGCTCAACAACTCTGCCAGCACTTTATATACACTATATGGACAAAAGTGGACCTGACCATTACCCCAACAAGGGATTTTATGGTGTTGTATTCTAAATACATAGAGATTAATATGTAGTTGGTCCTCTCCTTTGCAGCTATAACAGCTGTCGCTCTTCTGGAAAGGCTTTCCACAAGACTTTGGAGTGTTTCTGTGGGAATGTTTGCTCATTCATCCAGTTGAGAATCTGTGAGGTCAGTACGAGAAGGCCCGGCTCGCAATCTCTGTTCCAGTTCATCCCAAAGGTGTTTGATGGGGTTGAGATCAGGGTTTTGTGTGGTCCGGTCAAGTCCTTCCACACCAAACTCATCCAACCATGTCTTTATGGACCTTGCTTTGTGCCTAGGGGCACAGTAACTCTGGAACAGAAAACGGCCTTCCCCAAACTGTTTCCACAAAGTTGGAAGAATAGCATTGTCCAAAATGTCTTGGTATATTCCCTTCAGCATATACAAGATCCCAATAGGTGCTTTTGCTAACAGTTTGTTATGGCTGATATCCTTGCTAGAATTCAGGTGTGTGAGTGTATTTTTATTAAGACAAGAAAAGAATATTAGACAAGTCAAGTTTCCCACGAAGACAGGATTTAGTGAGTCACTAAACAGAATTTTCGCAATGGGCTATTAGAGGGATCTTATTTCAAGAGTCTCAGGTCCGCTCATTTAGAAAGTTCTCAGCTCAGATTCAGAGTTAGCTTCGAATAACCTGAAATTATTGTTTTTGCTGTGTTGAGACGATAGAGATCTGGAGAATGCTTATATAATTTAAAACAGGAGACAGTATGGTTAAGTAGTATTTGAGCAGATGTGGGGGTAAATCCTTGACCTAGAATAGGGTCACCTAACTGCTATTACAGTTTCCCTAAAGGTTCTTCACATGCATGAAGTTCCCATAATGTTTCATGAACCACTAACATCTACCTAGAGTGGCTGGATAAACAGGGTCCTGTACCTGCATGATACAAACTGGAACAAGGTCTCTTGCACTTTAGTAGATATGGAGACCCTTGTGACCCAAGGAAATGTCTTATCCCACTGTTATCTGGATAAAGTAATGTTGAGGTCCTTTTCAAGGTATTTAGTATAGTAAGGGGGGATTACTGTAGGTATACGCAACAGAACGATCTGATTTAAAAAAAAATATAAGGTGTTCCTGCCATTTCCCAATTAAAACATTACCTTTCGAAAATCATAATGTATTTGTGAACCAAAGAAAATTAACCTTAATGTGAATGTTAAGTGAAAAAGCTGTGTGTTAAATAAAATAAATTGTATTTGTAATATAATACTGGATTCCATTCAACAATAATGAAAAGTGCCAGTAACAAACCACTACGTACTAGTATTTGAGTTACTTGTAAAATGTGTCTGTGTGTCTGCTTTCCGTCTGTCACAATTAGACTGATAGGCAAATTACCCTCATGGTAAGGTCATGGCCAGAGGTGACAGTCCATTTCAGGGCAACAAGCCTAATTGCCACCTCGGCTACTAAATACCATCCTCGATTTTCTAAAGACTTTAATTAGAACTTGCTTTAACTTAATTGCTTTCATTCTTGTTTGCGCATAATGATTACTGTGTTTACAAATGGAAAACAAGTACAACTGCAGTCGGATTAATTTTCATTTATCCTAAAAGCTCGTATTTTCACAATGGGTGTCAGGGTAGCACATAATTTTTAGAGCCTAAACTCAATAGCAAATCATAATACATACATACAATGCACTCAAAGTCAATCAGCTCCCTAAAGCACCACACTGATACTATCTACATTCAAACCATTGGTTTATATTTATACAGAGCTCAAAATCATTCATTTTATAACTGTTTTTAATCTGATGGTGACTTTTTAGCATTGCTGTTTAAGGTTTTGTCCCTGTTGCTTGTTTTTGTTGCAAGCATGATTATTTAACATTGTATAAAATATGATTTTCTGATGGAGTAAACTATATGGGACTGGATAAATACAGTAACTTATATAATGCTGGCTTCTTTACAAGCTGCTTTGGTTAAGCTGTCATGTCCAGAGGGCCTTGCTAAGTCTACATGGGCTACAGTTGTGGTAAATTCAGGGCCAGTCGGGGATGAATGGGCAGCCCTGACACTTTAAGGTCAGCAGCTGCATAATGATGTAAGTGTGGCCGTGGGGTGGATATGCATGGTCGCGCTTTATGTTTTCACACTCACGTATCCTATGACCTGGTGTATTCAGTCAGCTGCCAAACACTGCAGCACCCAATCTGCTGCTGGAGTGTGATGTGCTGTCAGCCAATGGCCCCCCAGGCATTTGCCCAGTGTGCCAGATGGCCAATCTGTGCCTGGGAACAGAAGACCAATACTACAATGTAACCAAAATATAGATTTTTTTAATATAGTATTTGCATATAAATTTGCACACCTGGACACTTAATGCATAAGAACATGTAATATAGCAATTTTAACAGATCTCTCCACTGAAAAAGATCACTCAATTAGACAATAAGGAGCAGTGGGATTCTAGTTTTCACGCTTACCCTTGTCTGTACCAATGAAACAAATGACCCTCAGAATGTTTGTGTCATCAATCACTTCCAAAACATCAATTTAACAAATACTCCTTAAATCAGGCAGTCTTTGTGAAACAACTTCATTGATTTATCATCCGATAAACAAAGTTAATTAGTTTATGGATAATTTAGCCAGGTAATCTGGTGCTATGATAGATGGTGGGACAGGTGATAGTTTATCCGATTTTGGTTTTCAGTAACAGAAGGACTTCCTTTTAGATTTGTCAATTATAGATTAATTGGTTCCGCTTCTCACCCTTATCAGAGCAGTGATTTAAGCAAACTAGGAAAATCCATAAGAAGTTTTTACTTCGCTGAGAGGATGACCGATTTTATGTCAAGAAAATTGGGCAGACAAGGTGGTCCGGATGTGTTTAGGTAATGCAAAGCATATTGTTGCTACGGGTCCTCTTTGTTAAGGTAGGGGGTAGTTTGCTGTTATCCCAAACAATGAGTAATATCAACATGTGTCTCCATGCTGTGTGAAAAGGGTTAGAATGTCCAGTTGGGGCAGGGTAGTTGTAATTTATGTAATGAAATATCATAGACCATGGTGGATGGCCTTGTTATCAGGGAAAATCTACCATAAAGGAACACAATGTAGGTTCGCAAGGAGGCCTGTGAGTATATTCTGTCTATGCCTTACAGTTCGCTTTAACTACAAAGTCTTCACTTTTATTTTTTGTGGGAAAGTGCCTCTCATCATTACGCTTGTGGTCATCTGAAATGTAAATCCAACCCTGATTGGGGACATCATAAGCCATGTTTGTCAACCCTATACGGTCCACTACGGACACCCACAACTTATAACTTTGTCAAAACTCAACCATCCATCACACAGACCTTTACTAGATCACACTATGGGTAGTAGGGTTGCCATCTTTGTATTAAAAATTATTATTGGCTCATATGGTGTTTTTTTAATTAATACAATTTCTTGGTATCATTTAATCATTTGAATATATGTATTGAGCCATGTTAAAAGAGACATCAGTTAATATCTAGCGATAAAAGTATATTATTTCCAGTACCAAGTGAGTCACTATTAACCTAACATCACTGACACCATTTACAAAAACAAATTTCTGAAACCCTGCCTAATGCAGATGTTTCAGTAAATATCTAATATTAATGTAAATGTTTTACTGGCAAAAATGTTAAGCCATCACAAGCAGGATCACAGATTTCTGAAAATGTTACTTCCCCAAAAATATGTAGTTTTATGCAAATTAGGGGAATCAAAGCAATATTCATCAAAGCAGACATCTGGGTGGGACATTCTCTGATCTAGACACAAGGTAAGTTTGCCTTGTGGAAAGCCCAGCCCAGTCTATGGCATCATCAAGGCAGCGATGTATTTATAAGTGCCCTCCGCCACCCCTTAACACTGCTCTTGTTGCTTAGCACTGGGATTTGACATCATAACCTGGTGCCCTGCCTATTAAATATCCGTGGTATCTGGGAACCTCAGCCCTAGCCGACCTAGACCAGAATATGCCTCTGAACCAAAGTTTAAACATATGGGTTGGCAGAGATATTAATAACTGAGTACAGAGTTAAATTACACTAGGGCGACAGAAAATGTAAAACTTAGAAACCATACAATCAGACTGAAACAGCCTTTAAACCGAGTACCTTGGAGAGACAAGAACTGATAGAAACATTACCAGCAGAAGGATTATGTTATCAAATTCATAAACCAAAACCAAAGTAATTGTAGCCTATAGATGCCTTAAGTAGATTAGTATTTGGCGCCACCTAGTGTTTTTTCAAAGAAAATCTAGCTAAAAATACACAGGTTAAAATCACTGGGGATTATTATTATTATTTATTGTTTTATTTAGCACCACCATATTCCATAGTGCTCAGGGCCGGCCTTAGTGGTGTGCGACCTGTGCGGCCGCACTGGGCGCCATGCCAACAGGGTCGTCTGCCCGGGACTTAAATTAAAGCATCGGTTTTTTGTTGTTGTTTTTTTTTTTACTTTATTTAACATCCTCCATATTAAATAAAGGGTTTTTTTTTACTTTATTTTAACATGGAGGATGTTAAATAAAGTTAAAACAAACAAAAAAAACAATGTTTCAATTTAAGTCCCGGGTAGGGGCACTGAGTGGTCGCTTGTGAAGTTTTGCAGCAACCTCTCTGCGCCCCTCACTCTCCGTGACTCCGTCGCGGTGCCGGCATTTCATGCTGAGCGCCGGAAGACGGACGCCTCCCGCTCCCACCGCAGGACTCCGGCAATGAGGTAAGTAAGGATAGGGAGAGGGGGCAGTGAGAAGGGGCAGAGGACGGGGGGCAGTGAGAAGGGGCAGAGGACGGGCGGCAGTGAGAAGGGGCAGGGGGGGGCAGTGAGAAGGGGCAGAGTGGGGGGCACCAGAGGAGTAGTCCACACAGGGAGCCAGAACACTTAAGGCTGGCTCTGATAGCGCTGTACAATGGGTAGACAGGACATAACAAGTACATAATAATTTGACGTATGCCCTGGTCAAACGAGTTTACACTTATGCAAAATAGTGATTTTATGCAAATAATTTTTATAAAAAATGGACTCGCCACCATAACAGCTAATGGAATGGTCCTATTGAATGGAGAATTTTTTTTTATCATACTTTCTGTGTTGTTTCACTCCAGATGGGATTTATAGAAATTGTATTATATATATATATATATATATATATATACAGTAAATGTACTTGTTATTAAGTAAAGGAAACAGAACCAAAATCCAACAAACTTCACCTGTAATTGCAAGAAAAAAAATAATGAATGGTGCAATGTCATGTCCTGAAACCTTCACCTGGAACCGTGAGGAGGACAGTAGAAAAGGTAGTTGTCACATGAGCGAGAGTTAAACATCTCAAAAGTGTTTTTACTAAGTGTTAAGAATGGCCTACCCCAGTGACCTCCTACTGCAAAAATGGCTGAGCTGGTCTTGAATAATGCCAAGCATACCTTCTTGCAAGGGAAGCTTACAGAGACTGGCCCTTCATAATACATTAGTCTACCATTTTGAACTATTGAGTGTTTACACAGTTTAATTTATAAACACATTTTCTTCTTTGACTTATATCTAAACATTATTGTGACTCTTGGGGCTGTGGAACACTGTGATTCGCTTGTACCCAACCAACATTCTGATTTCTTGGTAAAGAGGAACATCTGAGTAGGAAAGAATAGCACTCGAGATCGGTGCGATCTGTACCAAGTAAAGTGACCCATGGACTGCCACCAGTTCAGACCCATCATCCTAGGAAGGATATGACACTGCCTGGTGCCCACTTTTTTCAGAAGACCCCAGAAACTGCCAGGGATGCCCTTCCTGAATTTTTTACATATCCTTCAAGACATCTTGAAATTTCAAGTAAGTTTAATAATTTCAAATAAGTTTTCTAAATTTAACATAACTTCAGTATAAATTCCCTGCAGCAGGCTTCTCTGTTTCTGGATGTGTGTTTGAGTTGTGTTTAACTTGGAGAAGTGTTCAGACACCTGTATTTGGCAGTACATGCTGCTCTCTCAGCTGCTTAAATATTTTTAATTTGTTCTATTAGAGTAAATATGTTATGAATGGTTATCTACCCACAGCCAAAAAAGACTCCATAAACAAGAATAAAGAATTCTATGTAAAAATAATTTTGTAAAGTTCTAAGCTACATCTATGAAGCAGGGCATGAGCCCAGGACCCAACCAGCCAATGGGGCCACTTGGCTTTACCTGCCCTCCAGGCCATAAGTTACAGGACTCCCCCGTAGAAGTAACGCAACACGAGGTAGTGGAGCACCTGTACAGGACAGGTATTGGTGGTGCAACCCACCAACAGTGAGCGGAGCGAAAGAAGTAAATATAAACGTAACTCACCCTCACACCAATGGGTTATATAGAATAAATGACATGAAAAAAAAAATAATAATAATAATAGTGCACTCTGTATGATAAAATATAGCAAAAAATATTTTAAGAAATGTATAAAAAAACTCTTCATTCTGATGAGTCAGACAAAGACTGACTCAAATCATCAAACCGACTTGAGGAAGCCCACGGGCGAAACGTGTATCGGAGGATTCACAGAGACACTTAAATAGAGTATATTTTATGATAGTGTTGTTATTTATGTAATAAAGTATTTATTCTACATTTTACATCACTTTTTATATTATATTTATATACATATACTCCATACACTCTGCTGGATCCACTCTGCTGTCCTTCACCTTAAAGGGAGAGTACTGCCCTAAGTCAGTACCGTGTTCTTTATCCCTGGAGCCAGGTTACTGACTCTAGGCAAGGTGAGCGGCTAACTGTAGCCACCTGTTTCTGGTCCATTTTGGATGTGTTGCAATACTGCTCTATGTGATTTTATCCATTTGAAGATCTCTCCATTCAAATACAGTTGGGTGTGTGATCCCTAATCGCACTAGGCGTTGATGATTTGAGTCAGTCTTTGATACATTTTTAAAAATATTTTTGCTATATTTTATCATACAGAGTGCACTATTATTATTTAATTTCTTTTCATGTCATTTATTCTATATAACCCATTGGGGTGAGGGTGAGTTACGTTTATATTTACTTCTGTCGCTCCGCTCACTGTTGGTGGGTTGCACCACCAATACCTGTTTTTTATCTTGTTGACGTTTGGGAGAGTGGGATTCCCACAGAGTGTTGTAGAGCATGTACACTTTTACCTATTGTTTTTTCAGTTTTGAGCACCTGTACAGGGACACCACATAACTACAGAATGCTGACCACTATGCACCTCCTTTCTATGCCACTATATCATTAATTATTGGTTTATATAGCTTTAAAATACTTGCCTGCAATGCACAACAGGTAAACAGGGCCCTGCTGATGAATGACTTTATAAACTTACTTGCCATAGAATCATAGGATCTGTAGTTTATCATTAGCTGAGGTTTCCTACTCACTGGATGATAAATGCAGGAATTGGCTCTAAATACGGATTGTAAGTAGAAGATGAAAGAACTCAGACAAGTTACCCTGAAATATGTGTGGACTGATCTAGTTTATTACAAACACAGAAACAGATCTCCGTGACATTCCACTAAAGGACTGCTTTTCACACAATGCTTTTAGGTAGAGGTCGAGGAAAACCCCAAAGTCGAATTCTGCTCACGCCGCCATCTGGAGCAATTGTAATCTTCACATGGGTTATAACCTCTTGTAGTGTCAATAAAGTGGCATCAAAAAAATGTCTCTTGTGAGGATGCATCTGAAAGTAAAAAAAATAAGGTACTTACTATGTTATCTGGATGCAACTTGGAGTACAGTATGTAATATATACTACAGATACACATGGTTTTGTTTTATGTATAAAAGAAACCGTATTCATACCTGGGTGAGCGGGAGAAGAGGTTTCCATTTAAGTCCTTGTTGAGCAGCCCACTTGTTATTGATCTCACGTTCCTCTTTTGGCTGCAATATACAAGCATCAATTCTGCAAGAGTTTGGGGCATTACCTGTTGTAATATAAAATATTGATACAATGAATAAAACACAATGGAAAGGAAAGAGATCCTATAGAAAACATGCATTATCTATGTCGTTACCTTTGAAGTGATTGGTATCTATTTCTATATGTGTGATTAAACCTGGATGGCCAAGTCTGAATATTGTCCATTCACTCCCAGGAACTTGGAGGATGCCTTTACTGTCAGCCTGAGAGAAAATAGACATCATTTTGTTACTTAAGTGAACGTATAGTCACAGCACTTTTTTTCTGCTTTACCGATAATGTGTTATGGAGAACATAAGCAGTTGGAGTTGTCCAAACAACAGAAGAGGTTCCAACATCAAGTGAGCGCCAAAGTTCCTTGAACACTAGAACGTAAACTAGAGGAGCTGCAAGAAAGCTGTAGACTAAATGTCTACCATAACTCTGTCAAAACTCTCTATCTTTTAAAAGATTGTCTTTTCTGATAACGGGTAACTGCAGCGACAGATTCACATCCATTCTATCCCACACATACATGCTGTACATAACATTCTAAGTAAATTCATGCTGTATATGGTTTTAAATCCAGCTCTGAGCATATACTCAAACAAATAAGGTAAGTAACATGAAGGATGTTAAATAAAGTTAAAAAAAAAACAAAAACCCAGATGTTTTAATTTAAGCCCTGGGCAGGTGCCCGGAAGTAAGTAATTCAATACATTGTATCCCTGGTTGGCTAGCAGCATGCAGTAAAAGCAAAAGACACTTTATATATTAGTACAGTTGCAAGCTTGAAGGTTCACCTTTAAGATGGGTGGCCTGTCAAGCCGTCTTGCTGTCTCCCAGCCATCCCCCATGTCCTCAGCTCTTCCCGAACCTACAAAAGTCAATCAGAACTTTCAAACTTATAACAAAAAAAGTAAAAATAAAAAACCACTCCAGTGTTTCTTATAAAATTTAAAAGTTGGCTGGATACCAAATAAAACAGACTCACTTGATCTATTCAATAATAATCACAAGCTCTGCCTGCAACTGGCATTCACTTCTCTTTAATTTCCTAGTTTGTTTCCTCTCATTCAAATAATTATCTATGGAGTAGTTTAATTTAAAAAATGTAGTTTTGTAGGTTAACAAATGTTTAATATGTTCCTTCGTTGTACCGATGAGATTCCTGGGATGTCCAAAATGTGCATCACTGTAACCGAGGCAGACACCTCCATTGGCCATCGACAGTAAGTCTTCTAATTCATTAGGACCACATGAGGACCATTCTCTTTGTCCAGTCCCATACACTTTAAAGCGGGCTATTCCGCCATCTAAACCAAAATGAACACAAACACATTAGCTGCCTGTGACACGGTACCAAGACAGCTTACATTATTATGTGCTGGTCATCTAAATTAGACTTTTAGGAAACATTGGAAAAATCTAACTTCCTGAAATAAAAAAAACAAAACATAATTACACTGTGTTCCGTTCATTGTTATTGACTTACCTTAACACATCGGGTCATGTTTAATAGGGCAAACACAAAGTCAGTTTAAAGGAAAATGCTACATTTGGAGCCACCCATAACACTGTGATAATTCCAGAACATTCCCTATAATTTCTACCGTTTTGGGTCTCTATAACTGGGGCTTTTTCCTGTTTACTGTCCATATGCATATAAGTAGTCATTCATAACATTTTTAACACTGATCAAATAAAATGGCATTAATGCTGCGTACATGTATGAAATTTAATTGTTTATTCCATTGGGGCAACTAACTTTGTAGAACCTATGCAAATCCATTAACCCGGAGCAGACACATACCTGCTTAATTGTACTAACATGAATGATGGCATTGTAATTACCTGGGTACATATTAAGCCGGATATGAGTCCACCTCTCTCTGGAAGTGACATGAAAGTAGTTGTGATTTGATTCTGCGTACCCTGGCCTGAGCTTCGTCATTTTAAGCAGGTAATCCCACTTTTCTGAATTAAGCTAATACAGAATTATAGAAAAGATAGAAATTACTATATTATTTGATATTATTTGGTCTTGGCAGTAGATGCTACAACCCATCCATCTATCTATATATCCATAAATCCATATATCTATATATCTAAATATAATGTGCATTGCAGTAAAGGACTGCAGACCTGGATCTTACTAGCGTGGGACACATATGCTCTTGGTAATGGAATGATAAAATAGCTATTCTGTTTGTGAGATATTTATTAAAACTTAAATTCCTTCTTTTCAACAATCGCCTACAATATATTTGTATACATTCCATTTTTTACTTGTTTATATGTGTTGCTTTATACTTGTTCTGGCTATATTTACAACGACGCTGTACCTTTTCAGCAGCATTAAATTCTTCAACTGTCGCAGCAGTTCCAGTTTTGTTCATCCTTGGAGGCAATGTTATCTTTTCTATATAAGGGACAAAAACTTGTTGTATTCAAGTAAAAAGAAAACGGTTCAGCGGTAAATAGTTTCACAAAATCTTCTGACTGTACCCAAGTGGAGTGGATGTATGAAGCAAGTACATATTACATAGATCATGTGATCATGTAGAAGGTCTGCAATTGATACATGTCAAAACAGGTCACCTGGTTTTAAGCAAGCTGCTTGGACAGAAATTCGGGGAGCGTGGTTTCCGGTAAAGAAATGGGTATCCACATCAAGTCCGTGAATAACCCCGGGTATACCCAACTGAATTATACACCAGTCATGTCCTAGATGAAAGGAACATATAATTTAAAGCTCACAAAAAAAGTAGGCAGTCAAGGCTAGGTTTCAAACAAGGCCAATGCTTCTACACATGCCTGACATAATTTGAAATGTGTTTTGTTCAGTAAAGTGTGAGATTGCACATGGGAATTTGCAGAAAAGGCTCAACTTAAAGACTTTACTATGCATTATAAAGAATCAGCCCCAATGAGAATGTAGTTGTTGATGGACCTGTATAATGCATATACATTATAAATATATGCATACATGGTCCAAGCAAGGTTCTTGAAAGCCTCCTTATGAATTGTGCTGGCTCTTCATAAAGCATACACGTGATAAGGAAAGGCAAAACCTCCCCAACCAATTCACCCTTCGGTGAATAAACCCTATTAAACTCAATGTAAACTTAACAATGGAGGAAGAGCTTATAGTATATGTGTTAGTACAGCCCTGCCTTAGCAGTATGTTACAAATATTTGTCTCTTAGTTAATTAAAAAGTGTCTCTCTTCACCTGGGATTCTCTTTCTTCTGGTTTCCCAACCATCCATCCATTTTCCAAACTCCGTAAACAGACCTACTTTGAACTCTGGATCAGATTTCTGAAAAGTATAAATATGTACATGGAGCAGAGTGCGGCATTAGTACTTATTCCTACAGACAAGAATTCTTGGTGTTACTCACTTTTAAAAGATTTTCCGCAGGGGCAAACCAGTCGTCTGTTGCAAATAGCACCTGCAGTCATAAAAATGTACATTTTTTTTTTTTGGAAATGTATACAAAGGTTATGGCCAATGGTTTTAATTTCAGTTTTGTTTCCTGAAAATATGTATGGCATGTAAGAGATTGTGATAAGAGGAAATCTAAATTAATATTTACAATGGAAACTCTGATAACATCATGGAGGACATAAAGAAGAGAGGAAACGGCACATCATCTCCAAGCATGCAGCACTTTAAATTGTAGAACATGTTGAGAGGCATCTGGCTGACATCTAATATATTGAACATAAAGGTTGGCATAGTAAACACAAGTTTATAAGACACAAGTGATTGTTTAATGGTGGCTTTTATTCTATGCGGCTGGGGACCACTTTACAAGTATACTGTGCTCCAAGGACCACGTTCCTACTCTGTGCCAAATGTAATCAATAAATAGTTATCATAAAACTGACACAAAACTCCTTCTGCTTCATACCTCAGTACTATAGACACAAACATTTCCATTAAAGACAAATGGGCCTCCTTGTATCAATGTAAGGGCCATCCTGGAACCCCCAAGGTGGTCAAAAACACAGAGTCTAAAACCACAGTGACATGTTTAAAAAAAGGTTCCCCCACAGTAAGGACGATCAAGGACTAGTGGTAGGGCACTGGGCCTGGGCAGGCAGATAATGGCGGATGATAGGAACATGCAGCCCCGTGGAGCAGGACTAAATTTCCCCAATATTATATACATATTATATTGTCACCAATATGTATTTATCGATGAAGAATAATAGATGACATGATAGTAAGAACTTGTCCACAAATTACAGGTTTGGCTAGTAGCGTAAATGGCCAGCTGTCTTTATCAACTAAACTCTACTCAGAAACAGAGGAGAAAATATCTGCTGCAGTCCCTGTAATCCCTACAGCAGTCACTACAGCTTCTCCAATCCACCCACAACAGTACATTTTCTGCACTAAAATAAACTATTCATTGACTTGCAGTATTGTATATGAGTAATGAGCATTAATCTCAGTCTCTCATAAGCTGTCACTGTCTCCACACTCCAACATAACCATCAATGACATTATCCCCATTTTGGCTACTTCTACCTACCTATCATTAATATGTACCATCCTACACATACAGTCCCTCACACTTTACCTCATCAACGAGCAACAAAACGGCTTGTAATGACACCAAAACAGCTTGCAATGGCGGCTACATGTGGTAAGGAATGGGCGAATCATGCCGAATTTTCAGAAGTTTTGCAGTATGTTTCTTAGTTTCGTCGGCAATCACCCTCGTTTTCGTTGATTCGTATGAACACACGAAACAGGCAAATTTAGTTCAAAAATAAAGTTTGCATGAAAGCAAGTGCACAAGTCGAATGAACAGTGACATTCATCGACAATAGCAAGGTTCAATCATGACCAATTTAAGATGTGCTAAACGCACAGCTTCACCAGCCAAATCATAGCACTCAATGGCCGGTTAGAAAAACATTGATAGATGAAATGGTTGGTCTTCCAGACCAAGCAGATTTCTATGATAACATATATACGTCTACTGATATTCTGTGCCTTTCAGCATATTCATTAATAATTCACTGTACTTTTGGATTAATTTTAACTGCTTTACCGATTTCATTTACTAATTTATATTAAATTACCATACTAAATAATATTCCACTGATTCTGATACCTGGGGGATTTTGCCCATCCATTTAAAGTATTAATTTAAGTAAAGGTCAACCAACATTGAACAAGCTGCATTTCAAAATTGTTAATGTTCAACTAAACAAATATCTTGTTTGCTCTTTGGGATCACTGAGCTGGGATCGCTGAGCTGAGAAAATTGTCCTCTTGCAATATTTCTAAATACCAATAATTCTTTAAAAAGTAAAATCAGCGTTTACGTGCTTTCTTGCAAAGATGTTGACAACAAAATGATGCCAACTTGGGTGAAATAGTGCAAACCAATCCAGCTGTGCCCATGATTTCACCCATGCTATGCATCTTCCTCAGACTTCCCTACTTGTTACAACTTGCCCTCCTATAATACACATTCTATATCCTGAAGAAGTCTTCCTTCCCACCTAAGAAATCCGCTGACTTCTCCACATCACCCTCTCTAGGATAAAATCATCCTCACCCAAGCTGTCTATCTTCACACTAACCCTCAGCCTCCTAATAGATTGTAAGCTCTCAAGAGCAGGGCTCTCTATCTGTACTAGTATGTCTTAACGTGTTAATCTTTTTGTCAAATTTAGGTGTTATCACTAGTTAGTAAGTGTCATGCCGGCTTATACTCAACATTTCTATCTTCAAAGTTACACTCATAGCAGGATCCCACCACCCCAGATCCCCTGTAACCAATATCACACTATGACTCCACATCTACACTAGACTTGCGCATTCATTTTTGTACAAATGCGTTTTCATGCCGAATTTGTCTGAATAGCAGACAAACGAATAAAACATTGGACTAAAGAAATGGGGGAAAAAATTCTTGTTTCCATTGCAACTGGAAAACATGGACACGAACTTTCCGCCATCGCCCAAGTCTAATCTACACTGCAGCACAGTCCGGTACACAATCTAAAACATCACAACATTCTCAATCACACTGGCTGAGACTCAGCATGAACATCCGATACTTTAAGTAAAGCGTGTCCACCAGGAATGAACGTTCACCATAGGCCTCAGCCAGCATAACTCATAATAACCACGGCGACAGTGCTCAAAAACATCTGATCCATTGATATAAATCTCTGAGGGGACAAATCACAAAATAAGATTTTATTATCCTACTTATTTATGATCCTACCAGAGTGTAAGGTGTCACAAGCCACATTATTTACTTTACATCAGAGATGTGCAAAACAAAAGAATAGTTTGAAAAGTCACTGCTGTTCTATTGCACTAACATTGAAGGTCTGTCATTGTATTACATTTAAAATCACGTTCTTTTAGCTGGTTGTTACCTTTCCACCGACATTCTCACCAGTAAGATTGTTCATCTGCACAAAATCAGGTGGAGACTGAAATTCTTTATCTTTTGTAGAAGAATCCATAATCTTCGTGTGTCACAAACGCCGTTATTCTATTAAATGAATGAAAACATTACAAAAGTGTTCCACTTATTAAACTATAAATAATGCAATAAACAAAGAAGATTTTGGTATTTGAATCCCTGGAATAAATTATTGGGTTTTTTTAGCCAAGCCTCCACTTTTAATTAAATGCCCTTTTACTTCATTATCTCCTAAAACAGTAATAACTTACATAAATATCCACAAAAATAACGGTATAGTACTTACCTTCCGTTAACTTCTGACCTAGGAAGTTCAATGATTATACCATTTCTACCAATACTCTGAAAATTCTAATTTCATAAATGGAATTCAAGAAAATGTGTGTTAATATGTCTTAAAGAATGAATAAGTAGGGAGTGTTTACTGTGTATGTATTTGTATCTGTATTTAAATCTGGCTAAGCAGCACTTGTCTAGAAGAAAAGGTTTTGAGAACTGCTGTGTGTAAATTATCTGCTCCATTTTAATTTCGTCACCAAACAGTGGCCTACTGCCTGTAAGGAGTTATTCTATATGTTTGGCTTGATATACAGTTTGAATTCAATGGTTTTATATATCAGAACATAACAATCATCTTTTCCTTAGCAGGTCTAAACGTTAGGCAAATACAACCTCAGATGAACAATACATTCAATATTACATCGTGTCATGATTTATTCAACAAAAATAAGGCCAGAATGGAGAAGCTATGTTTGAGAAACTGAGTACCTAATTTGTAGAAACAGATCATCGCTATAATATCCTGATATCTAAAACTATAGAATTCAAAGAGGATGTACTTTCTTTTTCACATGACTGTATTTATATTTTTCACAAGTGTAAAAAGATGAGATAAAGCAAAGTAAAAATACTGTATTCTATGTAATTATAACTCCCCTACATTTCATGGTTTAATAAATAAACCAGTTTTGTTTTCTGTTTGAAGTTCACATTGTGTAATTGTTTTATCTCAAAGCCCTGGGTTGGTTCTCAATTATTTCCCAGTTGGAAGATATATATAATTATTATAGCTAATTCTTTTGCAGTTTCAATTTAAGATTCTCATTGTCAGCTCATTTAGAATGTTTCTGGTTATGAGTGTTAGCATCAAAATCTATTAATTTTACTTTAATCCAGAATGCTGTTAAAGACAGAGCTGAAAATCAAAAATATTTTTCTTACCTTTAGGATATTCCCTCTTAGAACTAATAAAAAATATATGACTTCCAATCTCTTACGTTGATTTTTCTGGACTTCTTTCCAAAAAGTGTATCTGCATCCAGGCTCATAAAGTGTTAGTTCTCTCTTCAGTGAAAGTCCAGGTTTTGGCATGGATTTTATCAGTATGGTTAAATAAAAACAAGTTAAGTGTATTTCATAACCAGCCAGTAAATCAATTACTTTGTAAATTGATTTTTCTTGCTCTTTTTGTTAAAGATACAGCGCTCTACTTACTATCCTAAAACAAACAAATATCTTTATTAATTTCTGCAGTAGCTTAAATAGTTAAGTTTGCAATAATACACCAACAATGGTGGGTGTCATCAAATCAAATGGTTCATTCTAGCTGATTTTCTCAAATTTGGAGTTCCTTCTAAGTGAGATACATTATAAATTTGCACATCTTTGTGGCTGAGCTGTTACTTAGATAACACTTACATTTGACACTAATTACAGTAGACCAGGGCAGATCTAGCAGGGCAGAAATTTCACAAAAGGTGACATCTTATGACAGTACCAAGTTTAAAGTCACTGAGCGCTTCAGTACAACCCATTCTACTACCAAGGTTTTATATTTCTTCTATACTGTGCAGGTAATCCTGAAGAACTTAAAAAAAGCTATAGATGTCCACAGCTTTGCTCAGAATACAGCTGAGGCTGAAAGTATGCACCTAGGCTAAAGACTACACATTTATCACAAATCCACACATTTCATGTTACCATACATTTCTTTTGACAAGTCCATTAAGGAATGTACTCATGTATACATCAGAGATAACTTTGAAAGAAATCTGCCTGTAATTAATTGTTCTAGTTTTAATTCACTATATCAGAATTCCAGTTGGTCAAATGCTCTATGGCACAATCATAGGGCCTATGCGGAGGTAGGGAATCAGCCCAAACTTTGTCAAAGACATCAGCATAGTCCTTTTGGCAAGCGGGTGACCAGGCTAACACCTCAGATTGCCACACGTCACAGGTAGGATTATGTTTTTATAGGATAAATACCACAGGTAGGTGAGGAGATGAGATCATCTGGAACTGAATCTTCTCCTGATGGAGAGCTCCGATGGACACGGAGAGAGGAACTGTCTCCTTAGTAATGAGCAAAGGCAGCAGGGATCTACCATTAATGGCCTGGAAGACCAAGGGCATTTCCTGGTTGGTCACAAAGGAGGTGTCAATAAAGGCATTAGCAGCACCTGAGTCTATGACCGCTTTGGCGGCCACCCAAGAGAGAACAACCATAATCAGAGCCCGCCTAGAGTTTATCCCTGGCAAGTTAGGAAGGAATGTAGCAAATGCTCACTCTGGCCACATAGTATAGACATAGGCCCTCCCTCCTGTGGTACACTCTCTCCGCCTCAGACAGCCAGGTAGCCCCCACTTGCAGAACGTCTACATGAGGCACAGAACGAGAGGGAGGGACGGGTGAATTGGGAAATGACGTATAAATGAAGGCATATCTGGAATCAAGAGAATCAAACTGGCACTTAGTGTGCAGACATGAAATGCATATAAATATTTAAGTGATCCTATACAGATTTATAAAAGTATATATTTCTCCATAGATGAATCCCGTTTCAGTCTTGAAACCTAATTTAATTTTAGAAATGTACCAGTGCTTAATAAAGAAACAAAGATAATTGGTTTTTAACCTATTGAGCACTATGAGGTCATGTATTGTTTATCTGGATAAGAACGCACGGATTTGCCAATTAGTGCTATCAGCATTCTGTACTCATCATATAAGAATTCCAAAGGATCTGCAATCCTATTATGAGATAAAAATGTTAATGAAGGACACACGCATTGTCAACATTTACTTCATCAACAAACTATTTATGCCGCCCTTAGTCACAATGAGAGTTTCTTTTCTCACAGATGTTTAATGCACATATCAAGTTCCAACACAGACATTTACACCAACACAGTAGAACTAAATAAAAAGGACGAATATGAAAAACAAATAATCAGACATACAGTTACATCAAAAACAAACATGACTTGAAACTCGTAACTGGACAGAAATAAATCTACATACCACTTTTGTCTGCTTGTAAGATAAGAGAGGGGTTTGTAACCTTGAAGAGAAAGCTTTGTATATTCATAGATGGCTTATAATTTACAGAAAACACTTGAACCCCTTAACCACCAAGCATGTCAGTTAACGACCAATGACGTGCCTGGCACCCCATTGCATTACTGTATGATGGTGGACGCCTGATTTAAAAGACCTTAGGAGGTGTCGCCGAATGCCTCGCTGTCGAGAGCGGTCACAAGCGCTGCTGCAAGAGATTTTGCCTCTCACAAGATGGCGTCCTTTAAAAAAATTCTCAAGAGGGTCTCTCCAGACACATAGCTTCATTAACAGAAACTTCCTTTCTGTCTTGTCAATATCAGAAAGATTACAACACTAGATAGATATCGCCTGGTCGAAGCTCTAATGGGCAAAACATCTTTGAGGAGAATGTGAGTGCATAGATTAAGCACAACCAATAATATTTAGCTGTGATAATATTACACTATTGTATTGTTTCTTTGTTTGTTCTGCTATATTGCTGAATGTCCATATACAAGATACATTGTCCTTTTAACCCCACAATAACTTGCATCGCTCCAACATGTTAAATTGCTTATTGCGCAATAATTTATGTTTAGTAATATACTTCTTCTTCATCTCTGTTTTACAGCTCAATAAGATTCTGCATTACTGTGGATTGCATATAATTTAATAGAAATAACCTTAAATTAGAGAAGCAGTCATGGCCGGATTTTTTCCCCAGAGATCACGGACCATGGCACATCGGGGTACATTGCCTGGTAATCATACCTGGGAACTTTCCTAATGAGCTGACCCAGAGACTCTTGAAATATTAATCCTTTATTAAAAGTCTATTGTATAGCTTCTGTGTAGTTACTCACCAAATATGTTAAGCAAAAGACTCTAATACAATTCCTAATGGAAACCTTTATACATTTAATTGAGTCACCTGCATTCAAGAAGGGATATCAACTTTAACATACTGGCAGCAAAAGCACCAATTGGAATAGGAAGACGTCAGCTCCCTGAGAATCTGCCCCTTCCCCCTGAGATCCTAAGATTGGGGCAAAAACCCTGAGAGTTCCCAGGTATGATGGCATGCTAACATACCATTAAATTGAATGAGGCATAGTTTATGTGGCCATTAAAGTTTTTTTTAAATGATGTGGCTGTTCTTTTAAAACGTGCAAATACAAGAAAACATTCATACCTAAGATTAGTCTTGGCAACAACATCTCTCCTTTGATTGGCTGTTCCCTAATGTCTTCGAATCCTTTATAACCAGTGAAGGGGAGGTATTTCAGGTTAACATACGAGTTAAAAGGCACGTAGGTTTTAGAAAATAATAATAATTAAAAAAATGTTTTAAAATATCAACTCAGTGCATAGACATTTTTCTGCTATACTGGTCAACATAAAGTGTTTTTGGAATACAGGATTGCTTTAAAAGAAGCAACATTACAAGCTTTCTTTATCAAACTCACAAATAAAATACATTGTAATGAGGCAAGGAACATCGTTCCAACCTCCAGAGGAAACCATTTCAGCACAGTCCTCTTCATCGTATGCATTGTTAGGTTCTCCCTGGCGCCATTTGTTGAAGGTCTGCAACGGGGATCGGTCAGAATATACAAAATGGCCTTCCTTTTCCAAGTCATTGATCCCAATGAAGACTCTGTTGAGGCCAGCTTGGTTAATGTATGAGGCAATCAGGCTGTTGGTAGACTCGTCTTTTGGCATGCTGAGTGTCCCGCCTCTGCCTTGGCAGTACGCTTGGGCATCAATGTACTTCTTTTCTTCCTTCACAAGTAGGTAGATCTTATTATCTGTCTCACGCACTCCGGCAACAACTGCGGGGGAGGGCAGTGCTGAAAAGTGAGCACTCGTATTTCCATAACAAGCTTTTTTTGCACATTACAACAGTTTAATAGCAGATTTTTAGGAGGAGAAATGCCAAGTATTACAAAAAAAATTAGGTTTATTTTGTGTTTGTGATGTTGTTGTGATGGTTTTGTTTACTAAAGACGTTGGTCAGAAACTAAAAACGATTGTATGTATAATCAAGAATAACAAAACATACTGTATATACATATAATATATACACATATATACACATTATATAACCAAAAGTATGTGGACATATAAACTTTTGGCCATCCCATTCCAAAACCGCCGGCATTAATATATTCTGGGAAGACTTTCCACAAGATTTTTGAGTGGAATTTTTGCCCATTCATTCAAAAGAGTATATGTGAGAACGAGAAGGCCTGGATTACAATCAGAGTTTCATTTCATCCCAAAGGTGTTTGATGAGGTTGTGGCTCTGTGCAGGCAACTGCAATTCTACACCAAGCTCATCAAACCATGTCTTTATGGACGTTGTTTGTGCTCATGGACACAGTTATGATAAAATAGAAAAGGGCCCTCCCCATACCGGTGCTACAAAGTTGGAATCATACAATTGTCTAAAATCTCTTTGTTTGCTGTAGCATTAACACCGGAACTAAGGGATCTAGCGCAAACTCGGAAAAAGTGTCCCCAGACCATTATCCCTCCTTCACCAATGTTTATGGCAGGCACTATACATTCTGGTGGGTAGCATTCTCTTGGCGTCTACCAAACCAAGATTTATCCATCAGACTGCCAGGTAGTGAATCATTATTCATTAATCCAGAGTCCAGTGGCGGTCTGCTTTACACCAGTACAGCCAGTGCTTGGGTTTGTGTGCAGCTGCTTGACCATGGAATCCCATTTCATGAAGCTCTCGATGATTGTGCTGTTGCTGATTCCAAAAGCAGTTTGGAACTCTGTAGTAAGTGACGCTACATTTTAAGTCACTGATCTTTTCTGTTACTGCCAGTGTCTGTCTATGGAGATGGCTGCCTATGTGCTTGATTTTATAACCTGTGTGCAATGGCGGTGGCTGAAAAACCTAAACTCAATAGTTAGGAGGGGTTTCCACATACTTTTGAAACTTTCTTTTACTTCTGCAGTGCACAAAATATGTCTATACGACCAATAAGAAAGATTATGGGCTACATTATAAATGTAGCTTAAACTAGAAACTAAGCAGAAAATACATACCATTTTTTATAAATTTCAGTTCTGTTGTCAGTTGGGCCACTTGGATATCCATTTCGCCAACAGCTTTTCTAAGATGTCCACACTCACAGGGGATGCCTGAAGAATCAACGGCCAGATAGTTATGACCCGTTCCAGTTGTGACAATTGTTTGGGAGGGTTGGGTTACTAGGGATTGAATTAAACAGCTACCAAATTGCATTTGTCAATGCAACATAGTTCTATAATTTCATAACAGGTTTATGGAATGTATTTGTGTTGTTTCATAATAGCATATGTGAAAATCTGATGCTATTATATCACCACCTAGTGATTTTAATTTGAATTATCCCTTTAAATTGATAAAAATCTATCAAGACAGTTTAGCTAAAAAATGTGTTGGATGCCATTCAAAATAAGTTCCATTGTGTATGTATCAAACATATAAACTGTAATGAGCAGCGACGAGAATATAGCCTGCATGCCCTGACTTAAGCCTACTGGTCGTAGACCTAGGGTGGCAACTCCAGGAGACTAGCAGCCCTTCTCCTGCATAACTGGGGTAAATCACCTTATTGGGCATTCTGGCTTCTCAGCATGTCCCTCCTCCCTGGGCTCATTGGGGATATTATTTGGAAGTGGCTCATATACACTAAGGAGGACCGTGCCTGGCCGCCCAGGCCGCCCGAAATCTAATCTAAACGGCTGCTAGGTGCTGATGCCGCCGGCCGGCGCTACTTTAATACTTTTTTTAAAATTTAATATGACAAGCCGGATCGGCTATTAAATGAAAAAAAAATAGTATTAAAGCAGCGCCGGCTGGCGGCATCAGCACCCAGCGGCCGTATGCGATGGCCGCCAAGTGATGGGAGCAGCGTGAGGGGTGAAAGCTCCTCGCACTCACCTTTCACCCCTCACGCTGCTCCCATCACTATGCGGCCATCAGAATGTTGGAAATCGAATCTAAACGGCCGCTGGCTGCTGATGCTGCCGGCCGGCGCTACTTTAATACTTTATTTTTAATATGGTAAGCAGATTCGGCATATTAAATAAATAAAAAAAAGGATTAAAGTAGCTCCGGCCGGTGGCATCAGCACCCAGCGGCCGTTTAGATATGTTTTCCAGCAGTCTGATGGCCGCATAGTGATGGGAGCAGCGTGAGGGGTGAAAGGTGAGTGCGAGGGGGCGGAGCCACTTCACTTGACTTGCCCCCCAGGCCTTAGGCTGCCAGCCCTCCCCTGCTGGCCGCAGTGTGTCCGTAGAGTGCAGTGCACTGGATGTAACCGCATATCCCAGCCCTCAGCATGGAGAACATGTAAGGGGCTGAGATACGTCACAACATGTGGGTACTAAAGCTTTATTTATGATTATATATTGTAGAAAATGTTGGAATTCTCTTACCCTTTGAGTGCCGAGGGTTGGAACATATGTTTTGTTCCCATGGTAAGCTGGGCCAACCTTCATAGTTTTGATACAGTTAGATTTATCATATAAAACAGTTTGCATCTATGTATAACTTGGCAAACCATATATCACATATGTAGTTGGCACTGAAAACGTTTTTTGTTTTTTAAAAAAGCACTAAAGATTGTTTTTTTAACACTAGTATCACTTAGAAACATTGAAAATATCTAGTTTTTTTGTTTCAACAATGACTTTTGAATTAATACAATGTTTGCACCTTAATCCAGTAGACAAGAACACTAAGTTCTTATCATATTGACTTGTTATAAACAACAGAAAGTCTGACCCTCAGACCCTCAGTTAAGGTCTTCAGGGACTGCAGTGTGGAGTTTGAAATGTAACTAAAATATTGCAACTTTCTACAATGATGACCTACAGGTCTTCAGAAAAATAATAATGCTTATAGGAATAGTGTGAAAGGCATTGCTACTCAATACAACATTGTATTTAATTATATCTGTATTTTCTTAATTATTAATAAGTTGTGCTTTGATACAGTTTGAGAAAAAAAAAGTTTTATGTTTGTCTTTAATTCACTAGGTTTAGCAATAATATATACCTGGATCTCCATTTGGCCCAGGTGGGCCCATTTCACCAACATCTCCCTTTTCACCTGAAAAAGAAACAATATTGTTAATAGCTTTTAATTTAGCACTTTTCATTATTATTTTTTTCCTTGTGGCTATTTTCTCAAAAGACCAACATTTTAAACCTCCTGGTTGGTGGGAGTAGATACACTTTTGCTGAAATATAATGCTTGGTTTTTTGTGGAAAAGTCTGCTTAAAATGTTCTGTATTTTATGAATATTCCTAAATAGCTGCTCAATTAGTATGAAGGCTGGTTCTAGACAGGTGCCACAGATGCATTGAACCTGGTGTCATAGTGGTAATTCTTCTTCCCATTCCCCGAACTTCATCCAACCATACTAGACCTTCAATCTCCAGCAATTCTCGACCTACTATAACATTTTCTCTCTACCTCTAGAACATCTCCTGTCTGAACATAACTATGTCTCCATCTTTGTATAAGCTCTCAAGCTCAAAGGGCCACACAATAGCATCCTCAACATTGCTCATGAACTGCTGAAAGTAGTTAGATGATCTGCATCAGACTTTGTGCACTATAAACTAAATGAATGCTTCTATTACTCAGCCCCATCCTTTGCCAAGCAATCATACTCTCATCTTCTTACAACCCTAAACATCTCACCCATATCTTATATCCACAATTGTCACCACCCACTCTAATCTTACTGCCTCTGATCTTGCAGACTCTGTCAGTACTCTCATTCTTTCCTCTCACCTCTAAGCTTCTTGAACAACCTGTACGTATCCCCCCTAACTAACTTGATTTAAACTCTCTACCTGATGTTCAATCTATATTCAACATTCTACTTAGACTGATTTTACTAAAATGAGCAGCAATTTACTCATTGCTAAATTCAAAGTTCACTACTACACACTACTTTGCTAATCCTTCTCTACCTTTCTGCCACCTTTGACGCTGTGGTATACCCATAGGGTCAGTTCTAGGACCCCTTCTCTTTTCACCTTACGCCTATCACTTGGCAATCATATTTCATTCCTTGGCATACAGTACCACCTGTACACTGATAACACTCAGCTCTACCATTCTTCCCCTGATCTATCACCTTCTGTCCTTGAATGTACTGCTTACTGCCTTGCCTTTATTCAAATTGGAAGTCTGCATGATCCCTAAAGCTCAATTTCTCTAGAACATAACTTCTTATCTCCCATCCAACACTCCAAGCTTCCCTCCAAGCTCTAGTCTACAACTCTCATGCTCACATACAAGGACTGACTATCTTTTGGAATGCCCTACCTCATCTTATCAGACTCTCTACTTCTCTCCAGTTCTTCCAAAATCTATCAACTAACAGGTTAGCTCCCCTCCTCCCACTTACCACTGCCTTAATCTTTCCTAGCTTCAGTCCTGCTGTGAAATTCCTCCCACCATACCATTTTACTCTTCAGTCATTCTGTACATATTTATTTAAACAATGTTGACACTGAGATACAGTTGTGTGGCTGGTCCAACGCAAACATTTGTACTTTCACTTTAATATATTCCCACCACCTTCTAGATGTAAGCTCGTTTGAACAGGGCCCTTCTTATGGTTTATTTCTGGAAATCCAAATTGTTATATGATACACTAATTTTTACATTCTCTTTACCCATTCAACAGGAAAATAATAGCGCTATATATATCAATAAATAAGAATTCCCACTCCTGATTCATCTGGACATACCTTTGGAGCCAATAGGGCCAATTTTCCCATGGCGGCCCATGCTTCCCTTCATTCCTTTATCACCCATTTCTCCTGTTAAAAAAATTAATTTATAATACACAATATACAACATAAGATTTGGGTAAACATTTCAATATACATTGCTGGAAATGGTAGTTTCTCACATCACTCTACGTAGCTCATCAAGGTGCAGCTACTCTGAAAAACAGGACACATTGACTTACCGTATTTGCTCGATTATAAGACGACCCTGATTATAAGACGACCCCCCAAAATCTGAATATTAACTTAGGAAAAAAAGAAAAAGCCTGAATATAAGACGACCCTAAAGGAAAAAAGTTTTACCAGTAAATGTTAATTCATGTAAACTATTTTTTTTAATAAAAGCTATGATTGAGAAAAATATTTTTTTTGTTTTTATTTCTTGTATTTTCCAACCTGTCCCCCAGTTACGCACATCTGCCCCCAGGCTTGCCACTCCAATATGGCACTGTGGCCCATGATATGCCTTTTAACCCTCTATATGCCACTGTGCCCCATGGTATGCCTTTTGACCCCCTATGTGCCACTCTGCCTCCAGAAATGCCTTATACCCCTATATGCCACTCTGCCTCCAGAAATGCCTTATACCCCTATATCCCATTCTGGCATTTAGGGGGTTAAAATGCATATTATGGGGCAGAGTGGCATATAGGGAGGTATAAGGCATTTCAGGAGGCAGAGTGGCATTAAGGGAGTTAAAAGGCATTGTATAGAGCACTCTGCCTCCAGAAATGCCTTATACCCCTATATGCCACTCTGGCATTTAGGGGGTTAAAATGCATATTATGGGGCAGAGTGGCATATAGGTGTATAAGGCATTTCAGGAGGCAGAGTGCTCTATTAAATGCCCCCTTAACGCCACTCCAGAAATGCCCTATGCCCCCATTTAACACACACACACACACACACACACACACTCTCCCCTCCCCTCCCCTCTCAGCCCTCTCTTACCGGTGCTTCCAGCCGGGGCAGCGGGTTGACGTCGCCTTCTGCTGCAGCCGGAAGGAGGTGGAGTTGGCAGCGGGGGTTTGTATCCGTCCGTCGCGTATACTTTCCCCGGCTGTCAGAGATCAGAGTTCCCCGCACCGGTGCGGGGAACTCTGATCTCTGACAGTCGGGGAAGGTTTGCGCGACGGACGCAGACAACCCCCGCTGCTAGCCACACCTCCTTCCGGCTGCAGCGGACGTTGTCTACGCGGATCGCGTAGACGTCAACCCGCTGCCCCGGCAATACAGCAGGAAGCACCGGTAAGTGTGTGTATGATGAGGGGGGGGGGTGAGACAGGAGGATCCAGGTCCCCTGCAGCGGTGCGGGGGATCTGGATCTTAGTCTCCTAATCAGACTCTATTTGAGGTCTGATTAGAAGACGACCCCGATTAGAAGACGAGGGGTATTTTTCAGAGCATTTGCTCTGAAAAAAACCTCGTCTTATAATCGAGCAAATACGGTACTATATCAAACCACTACATTCTTAGTTTATCCAAATGTGACGGAAGCCTCCATCACTGGGGCCACTGGAGAGGCCTGACAGCCAGCCTCCTCCCTATTGACTATGGGCCCTGGCTTTGTAAAGATTTCTATGTCTACCCCCAGAAGTATATCATCTCATCACTTGCTGAGGGGGTTATCTCTAGCACACCCACCCCATGGCACACTACTATGTTGTATAAGTCAGTCCCCACCCCCCCCAGTTCCACCACTACAGACATTTACCCCAGCCAAACCTTGGAACTGATTCCGGCCAGTCATAGATACTGGAGGTTGGGACCTCATTGTATTGTTAATCACGTTACTGCCCCTGTTGTCTCTGGGAGGCAGATTAAGTATCCCAATATCTTGATTTATGTTAATGTGTGCTTTGCTGGCCATATCCAGCCATGTGTGTGAAAAATAAAGCAGTATTCGTTTGGTTATACCCTACACTGAGTCTCGGCTAGTGACTGGGAAACAGGGGAAAGAGTGTGTTGTCCCAGGCCGAGGGAGCACAAGTCAGCGGAGGTAGTTGGTCGGACTATCCAGCTCCGTGACACCAAATATCACTGATTTTGCACAGCTTATATTTTTAGGTAGGGGTAATCTTGGCAGTTTTTTCAAGAATATGTAACCAAACCATGTTTGCTTCCATGTTCCTGTTTCCATAACCCACAAGACTTCAGGTGTCCAATCCAGAACACCTTTGTTGGGAGCTAATGTCTCACGGCCAGGATCGCCATCAGAAATCTTGGGGCCCAGTAAAGGTTTATAGCCTGGTCCTCCATATTCACCCCAATGACCCATATATCACTCTGCCCATGTTCCATCCATCACCTTGTAGACACACTAACACCATACACTCACGTACATGCATGCTAACTCTATATGATGACATACACATGCTAATGTCATATGGTAAAATACACAACACCATACGCTCACACTCGCTTACGCCACACACTTATACACATGCACACACTATCCAAAAACATATATTAAAATACACAGTGACTATACATATACACTAAACATACTATACATATACAGTATACACACACAAACACACAGACTAACACTATATATATATATATATATATATATATATATATATATATATATATATATAGATAGATAGATAGATATTTTACTTTGTTAGCTTTGGAATAATCACACAAGTTAAACACGCAACACGTTTTATTCACTTATTAAAATGTTCTTTAACTATATAAATAGTAAAAAGGTTAACAATGAAAGCGTTGGCCCCTTAAAAAGTAATGAGGGAGAAGTTATAGACGGGGATCAGGAAAAAGCTAATCTATTAAATATATTCTTCTCTGCTGTATTCACAGAGGAAAATGAAATGCCAGGTAATATACAGCAGGATGAGATAAATGCCCCAGTACATGTCGCCTGTCTAACGCAGGAAGAAGTGCAGTGCCGCCTAAAAAAAATCAAAATAGACAAATCACCAGGTCCAGATGGCATTCACCCCCGCGTTCTAAGGGAGTTAAGTAATGTAATAGACAGACCCCTATTTCTAATATTCAAGGACTCTATAGTGACAGGGTCTGTTCCCCAGGACTGGCGCATAGCAAATGTTGTGCCAATATTCAAAAAGGGGACAAAAAGTGACCCGGGGAATTATAGGCCTGTTAGTTTAACTTCTGTTGTGTGTAAACTGTTTGAGGGTTTCCTAAGAGATGCTATTTTGGAGTATCTCAATGAAAATAAGTGTATGACTCCATATCAGCATGGGTTTACAAGGGATCGGTCCTGTCAAACTAACCTGATCAGCTTTTATGAGGAGGTGAGCTCAAGACTGGATCGGGGTGAATCGCTGGATGTCGTATATCTTGATTTTTCCAAAGCATTTGATATGGTGCCACATAAAAGGCTCGTACATAAAATGAGAATGCTTGGGCTGGGGGAGAATGTGTGTATGTGGGTAAGTAACTGGCTCAGTGATAGGAAACAGAGGGTGGTTATTAATGGTACATACTCTGAGTGGGTGACTGTTGCTAGTGGGGTACCACAGGGGTCAGTTTTGGGTCCTATTCTTTTTAATATATTTATTAATGACCTTGTAGAGGGATTGCATAGTAAAGTATCAATCTTTGCAGACGATACTAAGCTCTGTAACGTGGTTAACACAATAGAGGACAGCGCACGATTACAAATGGATCTGCATAGGTTGGAGGCTTGGGCTGGGATGTGGCAGATGAGGTTCAACACAGATAAATGTAAGGTTATGCACATGGGGAAGAAAAATCCAGGCTGGGAATATGTATTAAATGGGAAAACACTGGGGACGACTGACATGGAAAAGGACTTAGGAGTTTTAGTTAACAGTAAATTTACCTGTAGCGACCAGTGTCAGGCAGCTGCTGCTAAGGCAAATAAAATCATGGGGTGCATCAAAAGGGGCATAGATGCCCACGACAAGGAAATAATTCTACCCCTGTACAAGTCACTAGTCAGACCACACATGGAATACTGTGTACAGTACTGGGCACCAGTGTACAAGAAAGATATAGTGGAGCTGGAGAGGGTTCAAAGACGGGCAACCAGAGTAATAAGGGGAATGGGAGGACTACAGTACCCAGAAAGATTATCAGAATTGGGGTTATTTAGTTTGGAAAAAAGACGGCTTAGGGGGGACTTAATAACTATGTATAAATATATAAGGGGACAGTACAGAGATCACTCCCAGGACCTATTTATACCCAGGACTGTATCTATAACAAGGGGACATCCTCTACGGCTGGAGGAAAGAAGGTTTCTACACCAGCACAGACGGGGGTTCTTTACAGTAAGAGCGGTGAGATTATGGAACTCTCTGCCAGAGGAAGTGGTGATGGTAAACTCAATAAAAGAGTTCAAATGGAGCCTGGACGTGTTTCTTGAAAGCAATAATATTACAAGTTATGGATATTAGATTAATAGGGACAGAACGTTGATCCAGGGATTTATTCTGATTGCCATATTTGGAGTCGGGAAGGAATTTTCCCCCTGGTATGGGGCAATTGGCATCTGCTTCATAAGGGTTTTTTGCCTTCCTCTGGATCAACACAGTAGGGACACAATATGTATATAGGTTGAACTTGATGGACTTTGGTCTTTTTTCAACCTTATGAACTATGTTACTATGTTACTATGTTACTATTTTGCTCATTTTGAAAGATTATTATTGTGTTTGCTGCACTTTTTTGTGCAAATCACTTGCATCACTTACTTATTATATATTTTCTACACTATGTGATGCTAGTTGTCTGTGTATTTATGTCTCCCTGTGCTTACCAAGATTCACAATAAATTGTAGGTCATTTTCATTTTTTTTTTTCAAATAAAGTTTCCACGCACATGGTCGCATATGTCATACTGACAGACTATAAAGATATAATGGCTGGCCAGGTGCAAGAATGACTTTTCTTGTTAATTCGATGTATGAAATGTCGCTGTTTATAGATGTCGGAAAAAAATATTCATTGCATGGAATCAGTTCAGTTCATAAAATACTTCTGCGTTTTTACAATTACAGAGACACGTGCGTCATCGGTGAAGTAGTAAAGTTTCTGTCTTGCATTAATCTAAACATACGGTACAGGCTCGAACCTTGGTGCAGATTATAGGTGAACATGAATTTTGATTAAGTGTTATCTGTAATTATGGGAACTTGCGCTAAACCTTGTGGGCATCATTTATTTCAAGCTCATTCTAATTCATACAATTTATAGTGTCAGAAGGGAAAGCATAGCTTAATTGGCCTTAATTGGCTCTTATATCAGACAGGATTGGTCATAATTAAGGTCCAATTGAAATTGTTAATTAACCTTACTAATACAAAAAGGAGTTCTAATAGTAATCAAAATAAAAACAACAGGGGTGCTCTTGGTAAGCAAACTGATGTGGATCAGGGATTCAGGGTTTTACAGTTTCTACTCTTCATTTTTGGTTAAAACTCCTCGCCTTCTGGTTCCCAGATATGGATTTTCCAAAAATAATAATTTCCAAGCCTTTTAAAGTGACTCCTTTCCCTAGACAACTGTGAGGTTAGAGTAAAATCATGGACAAAGCCTGAAAATAAAGTGTGGCTTGGAGGGGAAACCCAACTACTATTACTGCACCCTCAGAGTAACATATTTAACGAATAAAATATAAAATTACTCAATACCAAGTTGTATTTTGGATATTGCCTTGCTATTTGTAATTGGGAAAAAGCATAACATGTTTAAATGTATAAAATTTATTTTTAGCATAAAAAATGGACACGTTGATTCTACCGAATCTTTTCAATTTTATAGTTAGGGAAATTGAATAGCTCAAGGGGGTTTCAAATCACCCCAATTATAAAAATCTATAGTGATATTTACAGCACTTACCTTTTTCACCAGGTGGGCCAACTCTTCCTGGTCTTCCTGGGGCACCCTTTTCTCCTTTCTCACCATCATCACCTAAAAGAGCAATATTGCTACAGGTTTTGAGTCTACCGTGTAACTCACCTCTGGACGATCTACAATAAGCATTATGTATTTGTGTACAGGTGTTATGTGGCATGAATGTAACATTTCTGGTTTGAGCCAAACATCTTGACAGTAGTAGAAGGAATATAAATAGCCTTATAGTACTGACAAGCTTATTTCTCTTTTTTTATTTCGTCATATGTTAAATTGTACTTATATGGTTATTTTTTGGTTTTGCAAGTTTAAGACGAGGTCATGCGATTCGGCATTCAACTCGTATGCCCAGCTGGAACCCTTGAAATTCACACACACATTAGATTAGATTAGCCAGTGTCAACTCATCAGGTGTGTGATGGTCAGCATTAACATTAGTTCTAACATTAGACGTGTAATGCATGCTGACTATATATATGACAAGTCAAACAATCTTAAAAATAACCTTTTCAGCAGTTATTTTTCATGTCAAGTAGCTAAAAAAAAAACCATTGACTTTTGAAAAGGTTTGGAAAAGCACACATGTCTCTGGGTAAGAAGAGCAATTATTAGTGGGAAATAGACCATTTTTATATGTATATCAGAAGTTGACACCCAAGACTTTTATCTGACACAGAATATTTTTTGTAGATTCGATTACAGGGTATATTGTAAGACTTCTTGCATTCACAGATAAAAGGCATTAATTAAAATGATAATTTTTAATCCAACAGCACAATCAACATGTATGGGGTGTTAAGTCCAGGTATCACACTTACAGTCGAAGATACATTGGTGGAAAAGATAACAGGCAAACTACAGCTTTACCTTTCAGACCAGGCACAAGTATCTGCACAGAACAAGCCTCCTCCGTTATATGTTGAGAATATCCAGATGCCAACAATGTCAGGAAGACCAGAGTGACGGAGAAAACCAGATCTTGCTTCATAATGAGGGCCAGCAAGTCATTGACTCCTGAATGAAAGAATGTATAAACACAAAGCGGAATCAAGACATTTCCAGCAGATTGTCAACATTCATTAGATGTGTGTATTTCCTGGACACATCACGATCGACTCATAAAAATGATATATATAGTTATTTGTAAAATAAAGTGTTAAGAGCAAATTCTTTCATATAACACGTTATATAAACATGTTTATTCTTAGAGGAAACCAAATGAGGCCTTAGAGATTGTCAGACATTGCATTTGAGGTATCTGGGCTGTTTTGGGATACCAAACAAAACATTCTACTTCCACTTAGGAGTGGATAGGTTGTGTGTGCGAGCATTGATGTGTATGCGTAAGCGTTTGTGTGTAAGCATGGGCATGTGTGTGTTTGTGTGTTAGCATAGATGCGTATGTGTAAGTGTTTGTGTGTTAGCATGGATGTCTGATGTAAGTGGCAATGGTCCGCCATATATATCCTTGTAGTAATAGCTAAGTCACTATCATTTTGTTCTGCACGAGACTTTATCGAGATGGTTCTTTCTAGTGCAAAGTCTTATCGGAGAATTGTTACTCAGGTTTTTTCTGCACACACATCAGGTTCGGTAAACTTATAGTTAAGCAAAAATTGATGAAAGTTTCTCTGTACATATAAAATATATTTAGGTCAGGGTGGCTACCTTTAAAACCAATTTGTCTCTGAATCCAGTATCCCTTAAGAATTCTAGGTGGAGACAAGCAAATAAAGACACAAGGTATGTGTTTAGAAAACAAATCACAAAAGTGGCCAGAAATAAGCACCAAGGTCACACTGAAATGTTTACAGGCAGTATCAATGTTTTCCTAGGGTGGGAACTACTATTTCCTGCCCATTTTTGGAGATGGGTAACATATTTCACTCCAACTCTACTAAGGAATCAAAAAAGTTACTTGGAAACAGTTACAATCAACATTGAGGATTGTGTTAAATACTATTTTGGGATACTCGCTTGATAAAGGTGCTCTCGTCAAGGCATTGAGTTGTATCCCAGGTCCTGGTTTCTTGTTTTACATGGTGGGTTTTTTTGCGGTTTTCTTTGACACATAATGAAGTATGTTCACTAAATGGAGAGTTGACAGGTGAGTTTGCACAAAAGTTGTAGTTCTGAAATTTGCATTATGCAGGGCCAGTTCAGCCTTCCTGCTGGAATATCTTGCCAGTGTTAGCCCTTCATAATGAATAGTGAAGTGTGGGAGTTGAAACCAGACTCTCCTGCAAACTCTTTTGGCAACGCTGCCTTTAGTGAATATCCCACAGGGACCTGCTTATGTCTTTGATGTACATCTATGTAAGACACGATTGATTTAGGTTTTCTATACTCACATTTAAAATGAAATGTTTATTGCCTCATATAGATTGTTTGATCCTTTATGTATAATTCATTCTTTATTTAGTTTTTTGGGGTGATAAACGGTCGCCTGTACCTGCTAATCATTTTCCAGTTTCTGTTGTTTCTATCAGTTTTGGGAAATAAGTAGGATTCTGATCACCTGTTATCTTTACAGCTCCAAAGACGGAAGGTAGACAGAACCAAAAAAAACACCCAGATAAATGAATGAATACTCTCGGAGCCAGAATTCCAGGATGTTTTGCTGTCTGTCCAGATGTTTTAACTTAGGATAAAATTTGACTTGATTATTCAATTCAAATCTGGCCTCCGAGGCTTCAACTGACTGACTTGTTTTCCTTTTACCCCCCTTTACTCTTCATTTGAAAATGTCAAAGAGAGAGAGTCAAAGGATCGGAAATAGTTCTTTGGAATTTCTACTAGGTACTCTGTTTAGGGTGCAGTCCAAGTGCAACACAAGGGTCAAAGCAAACAAGCGGCTTCTGACTGCAAGAACTGGAGAGACATCAGACAAAGATTTCAGCCGAGATTCCCAAAATATTTTTCAAATAAGAGAAGACTTAATCTAATGGCGTCCAGGCAGGAAATTTCTTCATGGATTAGGAATCTCACATGGGTTCTGTCATATGATCCCATATTTTACAGTGGAATACATCTAATGTTTACAGATTCAGATAAGCAATAAGTATGTATTAATGATCACCTCATTCACTTATCTGTTACCTTTTTTAAGTTACTAATTATGGTTGGCTGGTTTGGGCAGCCTTTGTAAGGACGGGGGGGGAGATAACTTTTGATTAGATAATCCCAGCTCTGCCAGATCCTCATACGGATCTCATCTTACAGCAAGGTATATTTAAAACCTAACTTAGAGGAGTTCTATTTTATTTGGCAAATGTGTGTAGTCATAGATTTATTGTTTGCACTTGACCATGCGCTATGTACCAAGCCATGTTCTATATTTACCGTAACACAAAAAAGGCTATTGAGCCGAGTCCTGTGTTCCAGGGCATGAAACAGACCTCTAATGTTTCAGCTCTGTGATTACTGGCAACATCGACAATCCAACCGAAAGGCCGTCTTCACACCTTAACCTTAACCCCTTTTGTGCTCCTTAAGCGGTAACATTTTATGTGCAATAACATGGTTCTCTGTATGCATGGATGAGCACACGTTGAACATCATTAAATAATTATTAGTCTCTTTCATAAAGCAACATAACGCTCCATATCATTCAGGGGACAGACCGTACAGGTTATGCGACCACAGAAACAGATGTTGCGGAAAGCACTCTTTGACTGGGTTGGGTGAGTAAGTGGCCTTGGGACCAGCAATAGACTGGATCTAAAGTAGGACACATTTGAATTGTGGACCAATTACTCAGATCATATAAGGTGTCCAGCTGAGTTTCTACACCTAAACACAACGTACCAACAGAACAACAGAATTATCTGACCAAAAAACACACATGCCCCAACCGTATCCCAATTAGAAGAGGAAAGCCTAGGCCGGCACAAGCCAATGCTGGAAATGCCCAGGGGGGGTTAATAGCAGTCTGTCCGTGCTGTTAAGCTTCAGCTTGGCGTACACATGATGGCTACGTTATTAACCTGACACTGTTTTGAAACATCTCCCCCAAACAATGCATGGACACAGGCAGCGTACAAGTGGTACATGATATTGTTGGAAAAATACTTATGTTATCGAAAATATTATTTGCTTACATATAAGGAAGTAGAAAATGTCATGATATATGCACCAGTCCCCGCCAACACGCTTCCTCTATAATATTCTATATATATATATAGAATAAAAGGTCAAGTCTGGGCCATTTTTAATTATGCAGCTTAATAGGTGTAACCTGCTTGAAAAGTAACCAATCATAATGATGCATGCTATTACAAGTAGATAAGATGCTATATAAACCATGTAATCTAAACATATAATCAGACAATGCTTCGACTTTTGTGTGTTATGTGCCTTGTCTCGATTATGCGCATGATCTAAATAAAGGAAAACTCTTTCTCAAGAGAATTCGACCATTAATTCGACCAACAGATATACATATTACTTTTCTAGACAAGAATTAGGAGATACAGAATTTCTCTATATGGTTATAAATCCAGAACATATGACGCATACATTTTAAGGGGAACCATCATGAACACTATAAGACGTTTATTAGAGTGCATACTCACCTTACTGGTGGAGGACAGTATTAGAAAGAAAAAACATTTCCACTGTCGGTAGGGTGTTGCCACCACTACCTTTTCTTACTGTGGAAAACTCTAACGCTTTGAGCTTTAGAAATATGAGCGTCTCTGCCCTCTGTAGGGTGCCCACGTGACCTTGGCCATGAAGAACATGAAATCTGGAGGGCTTTATTGTGGAATTAGCTTTTTTTTGGGACACCGTGCGTCACCAGTAAGTAAATATGAACTTTACATAACAATAAACTAATACATCATTATTTTGAATAATGATTAATACGCTGACAAACTATTGAATGCAGATGTATAACTACATACATATATCTATGTTTTCTTTCAGTTAATACCCCAGATAGCTTTAAGGGGCTTTTTGCAGAATTTTTGGCAACAGACCAGGTTACCTTGGGCTTATAAGGCCGTCTCATTACGAGATGATTATTATAGAATAGTAGACAGTGTTAGAGGATATGGGGATCTTCACGGTTATCAATATATTGCAGTTATACGTGATGTTCTTAAAGCTAACCTGTTGAATTAACCCTTTATAATGCAGTGTTTTGTACATTCCATAGTAAAGTCTTGATGGGATGTAGGGAACCTACACGTTATCTTAACACTGTAAATGTCAAAGAGATGTGCTTCTCTCCTCTTAGGCTCTAAGGTGCCTGTAAAAAAATGTGTTACATATATATATAAATTTTATTTTGCATACTTGAAATGTAACTACATTTCTTTTAATATTGTAGACTACTTAAAAGCACCAACATAGTCTGCAGCTCTGTACAACAGGCAGATACAGCCTCCAAGTAATTGATGACCTTACCCACATTGAAATAAGACAGGAAAACAGCCCAGAAAAAAAAAAAAGATTCTCAAAGCCTGTCTGCGACCAAGTCTGTGGTTTAAAGCCCAGCAATAAAGACTCAAATTTCACACTGGATAGAATTCTAAACTCATGAATAGTGGACTACATGGGACGGATCTCTTACCTTACGCTTCCCAAGAGATGTGGAGCTGGATGTGACTTGTGGTTTGCAGTACACTCCAATCTCATTTCTGCTGTTTACAGAAGTCTGACAGATCTTAATTGAAAAAGATACCTTCAGCTTCCAAACTCAAATAGACCGGAGTGTTATCTGTAAACAGCTTCCTGCTTGATACTTTTCAGCTGCTCCGCGGGATAATTAGGGACTAAGTGTGGGAAAGCTGGAAACGCCACGTGACGCACAGATGCTTTGGGGGTATGTCCTATTTTTCTGAATTTTTTAGTCCAAAAAATACGAATAATGTAGACGGTCAGGCTGGTTCTGGTCAGGATTAACATTTAGAGCAGAAGACCTGCCTCAACATGATGCTCATCTATAAAGGGGAAACATTTTGGAGAGGGTTACATGCATTTCAATGCATTGAGGGAAGTTTATTTCAAAGAAAGAGAAATGTTAGAGGTTGTAATCTAAAACTAGAGGATCCGTGGTTTAGATGTCATGTAAGAATGTTTTATTTCACTGAGAAGGTGGTACATAAATGGAACAGCCTTCCAGCAGTGGTAGAGCCTTGAGACCAAAGTCTGATTAAGGTCATCAGGAAGAACAAGCAGACTAGATGGGCTGGATGGTTCTTATCTGCCCTCAATTCTGTTTCTATGAAATATACAGAAGTATTTGTTTAAAGCTTATGGAACTTGCCTGCGTTATTTTTTTACACCAATATGATTGCAGTCCAGAAGAAGAATTGGATTTCCACACGTCTAAATTCTGTACTAGCAACATTATTCCTGACATTTTTTTTGCCTTTTATTGACTGTAATTCCCAGCTCTTATTTATTGCACCCACACAAGCAATATACTGTTTTCAGGAAAAAACTGAAGCCATTTATATACACTAGAATTTAGTATGGAAAAAAAAATAAGTAGGTAAAATATGAAAAAAAAATCCACATTATTGCAGTTGGTTGCTTGTAAGTACAGAAAAGAAACTTTGTTTTTAATCAAAATGTCAAGCTTTTGGGATGTTATATGGTCTCAATTAGAACAGACACAACTGCACATTTCGAGTTTTAAAACTTGGAAATGTTTCCAATGGATTTACTGGCCCCACGTCTCATTTGAATCAGTAAGAAGTGGCCAAATGGATATCTGAGCTCCAAACTAGGGATTCAATTCAGAATTGGGTGTGCTTTTTTTGTATAATAGTATAATTGGTTTCTAACTGAAATATTAAATTAATTTATTTATTTGCATGTTCATAAATTATTTGATTACAATTTTTAGATGGTTCAGTGTTGCAATATGTATTTTTGCATAAAGGGGTCTGAATATGCTGCAGAATGCACAATGTTTTTATAAATGTTCTCAACAAATAGTATATATATTTTTTTTACTTTGTGTATATTTGCTTATAAACACTAGTTTATAATGAGGGTGTGATTTTCTATCAATTATCCCTCTCTCTCTTCTTTCCTAGTTGGATCAAATAAGTTGGGGAGCTACTTACAATATCACAAAAATGAGTACACCCCTCACATTTGTGTAAATATTTTATATTTTCATGTGACAATGCTGAAGAAATGACACTCTGCTACAATGTAAAGTAGTGAGGGTACACCCTGTATAACAGTGTAAATTTGCTGTCCCCTCCAATATAACTCAACACACAGCCATTAATGTCTAAACCTTGGTGGAAATGTCCAAATTGGGCCCAAATTGTCAATATTTTGTGTGGCCATCATTATTTTCCAGCACTGCCTTAACCCTCTTAGGCATGAAGTTCACCAGAGCTTCACAGGTGGCCACATCTCAAAGCTCACTTCTTCAGAGATGCATACCATCTTAGCTGCTAGAAATTCATTGTCATTGATACAACCCCCACACTACCTCTGACCCTTTCTCTGTGCCTTATGTTTGTCACCCCATTCCCTCAAGATTGTAAGCTTGCCAGCATGGCGCTCTCCACCTAATGTATTGGTTTGTCTTGGTCTGCCAATTCTCATCTTGTCAGACCCCTTGAATATGTATTTCATTAAGAGCTGCATAGATTGCTGGCGCTATATCAATTAAAGATAGTAATAATAATCACCGGGCTGGTGGATGTTAGAGACCTTGCACTCCCCCTCCTTCCGTTTGAGGATGCCCCACAGATGCTCAATAGGGTTTAGGTCTGGAGACATGCTTGGCCAATCCATCAGCTTTACCTGCAGCTTATTTAGCAATGCAGTGGTCGTCTTGGAGGTGTGTATGGGGTCGTTATCATTTACGGAATACTGCCCTGCGTCCCAGTCTCTGAAGAGAGAGGATCATGCTCTGCTTCAGTATGTCACAGTACATGTTGGCATTCATGGTTCCCTCAATGAACTGTAGCTCCCCAGTGCCGGCAGCGCTCATGCAGGCCCAGACCATGACACTCCCACCACCATGCTTGCCTTTAGGCAAGACACACTTGTCTTTGTAGTCCTCACCTGGTTGCCACCACACACGCTTGACACCATCTGAACCAAATAAGTTTATCTTGGCAAACTACATGCTTTCTTGTGCATCATCTTTAGAAGGGACCTATTTACGCTAGGTTTCCACTTGGGTTTTTTTTGCTAAAAACGCCCATAATAACACCAGTTTAGCCATTTAGTGAAAAAACGCTGCTGCCAGATGTTAGCTGTTCTTCAATAGGAAATCGCACAATGCCATATCCACTTGGCGTTTTTCTGTTTGGCGTTTTTTCAGTCCTCTTTGGTGTTTTTCTGCTTTTTTGGGCTCTGTGGCAGTTTTTCAAAATCGCAGCATGTTGACACTGGCGTTTTTTTGCAAGGAAATCTTGGCGTTTTTCTCCAGTAGAAGTCTATGGGAGAGAAAAACGCCATGAAAAAGCCATGTGGGTTTATTGCCTTGGCGTTTTTATGGCGTTTTTTCCCACAGTTACAATGCAGAGGATGGCCCCAGTATCTGTGTGTCCTACGAGAAATAGGCTGGAAACAAACAGTTTCACACAAAACAAAGTTCATATTGAATTTTACACCATTTGGAACAAACATGCCATTACAAACAAACCAACTGGATCCTGCGTGCCAAAAGCAACAGCAAACAATTTGCACCATCATTTGGGGCCAATCTTCCTAGAGGAGCAGATATTCGGAATAAAGCATGCCTTACAAACCACAGAAAAGAGCCAAAAGTGTCCGCCGGGGCATGTTTAAGTAGAACTCTACCAAGGAAATGACATCAGGAGGGGGCAGATACTTGCCATTTATTCTAATCCCTTTTAGCTGGGTGACAATTCTAACGTGTAAAGGCTGGAAAAATGCTAAAACGCCAGAAAAAACTCAAGAAAATAACGCAGGACAAAAACCCAAGTGGAAACCTAGCCTTAATGCAGTGCGCGGCGTATGGGCGAAGCACTGACAGGCTGTCAGGACCCGGGCGAGCAGGTCTGGTAGGAGTCCATGTGCAGGGGATACGGGGGACTCTTTCTGTACCTATCTCTCTGTCACCATGCATAAAGGAGGACAGACAGAGTAGCAGAACTGGAAAGGACGGGAGCTGAGGCAGAGAGACGGGAGCAGAGGAAGGGACAGGCTCGGGAGCTGAGGCAGAGAGACGAGAGCTGAGGCAGGTACCGGCTCGGGTGCAGGTGCAGGCACAGATGCAGGTGCAGGCACAGGCTCGGGTGCAGGCCCACTGGCAGGTAAGCCCACAGGCAGGTTCAGGCACAGGTACAGGCTCGGGTGGAGGTACAGGTACAGGCTCAGGTGCAGGTACAGGTACAGGCTCGGGTGCAGGTACAGGTACAGGCTCGGGTGCAGGTACAGGTACAGGCTCAGGTGCAGGTACAGGTACAGGCTCGGGTGCGGGCCCACTGGCAGGTAAGCCCACAGGCAGGTTCAGGCACAGGCGAGGCCCACTGGCAGGGCGGACGGGAACGGAGTACTACCGGGCCAGGCACATGTACAGGTTCATGCACGGGTACGGACTTACGCTCGGGTACTGGATCATGCACGAGTACCGGCTCAGGCACGGGTTCAGGTTCAGGTTCAGGCTCAGGCACGGGTTCAGGCTCAGGCACAGAGCAAAGGCACAGAGCAAAGGCACAGAGCAAAGGCACAGAGCAAAGGCACAGAGCAAAGGCACAGAGCAAAGGCAGTCCTACAACTACAATGCCAAGGCCCTGACTGAAGGGCAGGGCCGGTCTTTTAAAGGCAGGGCTTCACTCAATTCATGAGGCGCAGCTGTACCTGATAATCAGGTTCAGATCACTCCAGAGCGAGGAGGGTGGCCACTAGTGGTAACTGAAGTATTAGCCTGAAGTATAATTCAGCCATGGTTCAGGCAGCAGAGAGTGGACCCTGACAGTACCCCCCCCCCTCAAGGAGCGGCACCCCGGCGTACAATAGTCCCATTAGACGCCATCACACACTCTGGTGACATGGCCTTGGGTGTGCTGGCCTGGGCACTCCCACAACGAAGGTGCCGAGTACATAGGGCTCCAAAGAACGGGATTGGGCTGTGCAGGAACTGGACCGGTTCGGGGCCGACGTGCCAGGCTTACCAGACTTCCGCTCACGCAGCTGTTGCTCGTAGCGGTTGAGGTCTTTCCTATGCATGATTGTCCCATCAGAGAACAGGACGTTACCGGGGGCCCCAAGGGAGTGTCTAGCGGTCTGGGGTTCCTTGTTCTGGTTCCTAGGAGTGATGGGAGTGGTAGTCCCAACCGCACAAACACCCGTGGTATGTTGGAGCTCGGGTGTGTATGCCATATCATCCTCTGAAGAAGCATCGTCCATGTCAGACCAGTCAGGGTCGTCAGACATGGTCTGGGGTTCCTCTGACATGGCTTCAGAAGGCGTAGGTTCACCTGGTGCCATGACATGAGAAACCTCTGGTTCACCGGGCTGAGGAGACGGGGTGTGGTCCAGCTGTGACAGGTTGCTGGTGTCATATACTGGTTCCTGGGCACGGGGTTGGTCAGTGTGGGTTGCGGGTGGCTTAGCAGGTTTCCACGGACAATATGTTATCCTATGACCGGTCTCACCGCAATAATAACACAAGTTGTCCTCTCGCCGTTTTTGTTTCTCTTCTTTGGTGAGAGGCTCACGCTTAAAGCTCTTCTGTGGAGCTTTCTTGCCCTTGGTCTTGGTCATAGGCTTTTGTTTAGTGCTATCGCATTCCAACACAGACCTTACGGATTTGCACAGCTGCAGAAGACACTCCACCAGTACCTCCAGAACTGCAGTCATCCCCGCAGACTCCTTGGCATGGCCTTGGCATTCTGTCAGGACCCGGGCGAGCAGGTCTGGTAGGAGTCCATGTGCAGGGGATACGGGGGACTGAGGCAGAGAGACGGGAGCAGAGGAAGGTACAGGCTCGGGAGCAGGGGCAGAGAGATGGGAGCTGAGGCAGGTACAGGCTCGGGTGCAGGTGCAGGCACCGGCTCAGGTGCAGGTGCAGGCACCGGCTCGGGTGCGGGTGCGGGCTCGGGTCCGGGCGCGGGCTCGGGCGCAGGCTCGGGTGCGGGCGCAGGTGCAGGCCCACTGGCAGGTAAGCCCACAGGCAGGTTCAGGCACAGGTACAGGCTCGGGTGCGGGCCCACTGGCAGGTAAGCCCACAGGCAGGTTCAGGCACAGGTACAGGCTCGGGTGGAGGTACAGGTACAGGCTCGGGTGGAGGTACAGGTACAGGCTCGGGTGGAGGTACAGGTACAGGCTCGGGTGCGGGCCCACTGGCAGGTAAGTCCACAGGCAGGTTCAGGTACAGGTTCAGGCACAGGCACAGGCGAGGCCCACTGGCAGGGCGGACGGGAACGGAGTACTACCGGGCCAGGCACGTGTACAGGTTCATGCACGGGTACGGACTTACGCTCGGGTACTGGATCATGCACGAGTACCGGCTCAGGCACGGGTACAGGAACGGGCTCTGGCACGGGTACAGGAACAGGCACGGGTACAGGAACGGGCTCGGGCACGGGTACAGGAACGGGCTCGGGCACGGGTACAGGAACATGCTCGGGCACGGGTACAGGAACATGCTCGGGTACAGGCTCGGGCACGGGTTCATGCGCAAGCTCAGGTACAGGTAGCGGCTCAGCGCAAAGGCAGTCCTACAACTACAATGCCAAGGCCCTGACTGAAGGGCAGGGCCGGTCTTTTAAAGGCAGGGCTTCACTCAATTCATGAGGCGCAGCTGTACCTGATAATCAGGTCCAGATCACTCCAGAGGGAGGAGGGTGGCCACTAGTGGTAACTGAAGTATTAGCCTGAAGTATAATTCAGCCATGGTTCAGGCAGCAGAGAGTGGACTCTGACACAGGCTGACCCCCACCCCTTCAACCTCTGCAGCAATGCTGGCAGCACTCATATGTCTATTTCCCAAAGACAACCTCTGCATATGACACTGAGCATGTGCACTCAACTTCTTTGGTTGACCATGGCGAGGCCTGTTCTGAGTGGAACCTTCCCTGTGAAACCGCTGTATGGTCTTGCCCACCGTGCTGCAGCTCAGTTTCAGAGTCTTGGCAATCTTCTTATAGCCTAGGCCAGGGGTAGGCAAACTTCAGCCCTCCTGATGTTGTGGACTCCATCTCCCATAATGCTCTTAGTCATAATGCTGGCAAAGCATCAAGGGAAATGTAGTTCACAACACCTGGAGTGCCAAAGTTTGCCTACCCCTGGCCTAGGCTATCTTTATGTAGAGCAACAATTCTTTTTTTCAGATCCTCAGAGGGTTCATTGCCATGAGGTGCCATGCTGAACTTCCAGTGACCAGTATGAGAGAGTGTGAGAGCGATTAAGCACCAAATCAGTGACAAGAGCGAGCTCCCATTAAATTTAACAGGAGCTTTTTTTTCTTTTTTTTTTTTGCATTACCGCACAGGTGTCTGAGCAGATCCCCTTCCACAACATTCACTGAGCCAACGCTAACTAGGTGCGAATATATCACGATTGGCTGTATCTATACACTTTCATATTTTTTGCAAGTTATGGGGCAATAAGTATAAGTAGCATAATGCTATTTCAAAATCATTTTTTTCAAAACTGGTCATTCTGCCCCCATGTGCCATTTGGGACATATTTGAAGCCAGTCAGTTTAATTTACCCCCATCAAACTAGACAACCCAGGGGTATTTCAAATGCTAGTATATCAACTCTTTCCATACACATTATATGGCAGTGTTACACAACATTATGTGTTCAGCAACATCTCCTGACTACAGTGATACCCTCCATGCCTGGGTGGGTTGGGTTGGGTTGTTGGGGTTAAAAGGCCATTTGGGGCATGTGCAATTCAGTTTTTGAGCTTGGAAATTCTGCCTCCATATCCTATTCATTCTATAACTAAAGTTACCGTATTGGCTCGGATATAGGCCGCACCCTAAAAGTTTGGTGCTTTTTTAAAGAAAAAGGTTTTTTCTTTAAAAAAGCACCAAAAAACATGCTGCCACTCTGTCTCCACCCCCGCCCCCCCGAGATATGCTGCCACTCTGCCCCCCCCCCCCCGACTTACCAGAGCAGACTCCCGGGTGTCTTGCGGGGCCGGCGGGGGACATCTACGTAATACGCGTATACAACTTGATGTGCCGGCACTCAGCGGATGTGCCGGCACTCAGCGGATGTGCCGGCACTCAGCGGATGTGCCGGCACTCAGCGGATGTGCCGGCACTCAGCGGATGTGCCGGCACTCAGCGGATGTGCCGGCACTCAGCGGATGTGCCGGCACTCAGCGGATGTGCCGGCACTCAGCGGATGTGCCGGCACTCAGCGGATGTGCCGGCACTCAGCGGATGTGCCGGCACTCAGCGGATGTGCCGGCACTCAGCGGATGTGCCGGCACTCAGCGGATGTGCCGGCACTCAGCGGATGTGCCGGCACCGGAAGTTGTATACGCGTATTGCGTAGATGTCCCCTGCAAGACACCTGGGAGTCTGCTCTGGTAAGTCTTGGGGGCAGAGGTAAAACGCATCGTGCGGACGGTCACCGGCTGCGGCGATGCGGGTAAACAACCTCCGCAGCCGGTGACCGTCCGCACGATGCGCTTAGACAAACTCCTGTGCCGGCACCCCCCCCGAGTGGAAAGTGCTGGCAGGGGAGGCTGTCTGAGCGTATCAGAGAGTAGGATGCAGGTCCCCTGCACCGCTGCGGGGGATCTGTATCCTAACCCCGCTGCCTGCCCGGGACTGCATGGAATTTTTTTTTTTTAAGCATTTCCTTGAAGCCTCAATGTTAAAGCATCGCAGCAACATCAGCTGAGCAACGAAAGCAATAATGGATTGCTTTCTACACCCATTTAACCCCATGACATGCCAGGCAAATCAACTGTACTGAAGGGGTTAAGCTCAGGAGCAGGGAACTCTCTAGCCCACTATTCTTGCCAGGAACTTTGTGTAAAAGCATAAGATGAAAAGCTTACGGGCAGGGCTCCCAACATTTGATGAGTCACTATGTGTTAATGTATGTTTGTTAAGCACGTTATTTGAAGAGTACAGCACTTAATAAAAGGTTGTAATATGGTCTATGACTAACCTAACAGTAGTGGGCACTTGAAGCTACTCTGTTGCCATCTACAGGACTATGACTGTAACTCTCCAATTGTTTTAAAAGGAAACGCCCTCCAAAATGAGTTATTACGATACGTTAAAAACAGATGTCCAGAAAGACTCTTGCTTTACTTTTTTTTTTTATCCCTTTAATGACAGATTGTAATAAACGCCATTAAAAACCGAGGACATACTACTACATCTTCTGCTACAGTCACCAAACGCTGCCGATTGCAGTCACCGCAACCCAAGGCAGACTAGCAGGAGCCAAAAGGGGCCGCTCTCTTGAATGCAATTGTCGGGGAACCAACTACCTGGCCTTTGGCAGTAACCTCTACCTCTCTTTGGTCATGCTATAGTGAATATTTTTTTTTTTTATTGCATTTTCTATTACTTGATCACCTTGTTATAGAGCAATTAGTCTTTCTATACCTGCCTATTTTGGTTTTTTACACTTTGGGGTTGAATCAGGAGCGTTAAAGAAAAATTCTTAATGCCGATTTAAAAAAATAAATAAAGCGGATGTGCATGAGCCAAATCCTATGTATTTTATTGCACTAGCTAGTTTTGTAATCTTACAAAATGTATAAAAACCTGCATATTTCAATAAATATTTTTAATTCTAGCCAAGCTGCATATCTACATAAAAATAACCTTGAAAGAAAAAAAAATTGTGCAAGGGTGATATTATACGTTAAAAAAATGCAGAAGTACTAAACAGCCTTGGGTCCCTAAGTGGTGGTTTTAAACAGCACCATATTCGTGATTTTACATGTCCTAGTTCCCATATTGCCATGTGATAAATAGCTCAGTTCCAACCATCCAACACTGCCATAAACAATCAGCACAAAATGTGGCGTTAAACCAGATAAAAATGTCACAACAGATAGGTCTGCAGATAAACGTTTACTAGCCGAAAAGGAAATAAAAGTTGTTGCCAATGTTAAAAATTCGCAAATGTTATTTCATGGCACTTCCCATGTAACCTCTCAGGAGTTCTATTTTATTCTCAAGGAAGTAGTTTAATCTGACTTCTTGATCCTCGCATAGTACACTACACATATCTATTTACTAAAGACAGGACCGCAATAGTATAACCCAAAGCCCGTTGCAAGCTTTCAGGGAAGCAATTATCTCCGCTGTGCAGTTTAGTCAACAGTAGGGCTGCAACTAACGATTATTTTAATAATCGATTAGTTGGCCGATTATTTTTTCGCTTAATCGGATAAAAAAAATAATATGCAAATTTTTTGTTTATTTAAAATAATTTAATGAACTGGATGTTAAAAAACAACTTAAAATTTACATTAACATTCTTATTTTGTTATGATGTAATAAAAAACAATATTTTCAAAGTACAAAAACCCAAACACAATATTTATGAAACAAAATAACCCCAAACATTCTGAAAAGAGGTGGACTATTACTGTTCAAGAAACTTTGCACCCAGCCCTGGCACTTTGCACCCAGCACTTTGCCCCACCCCTGGCACTTTGCACCCAGCCCTGGCACTTTGCACCCAGCACTTTGCACCCAGCACTTTGCACTGTGCCCCTGCACCCAGTCTCCAACTCTGCCCTGCCCCCACACTCACACCCTGCACCCACACTCTGCCCTGCACCCAGTCTCCAACTCTGCCCTGCACCCCCACTCTGCCCTGCACCCACACACCCTGCATCCCCACCCTGCACTCAGTCTCCTACCCTGGCCTGCCCCCCCCCACCCCCACTCTGCCCTGCATCCCCTGAAACCCCACCCCCGCGAACCGCTCTGTGCGAACGGAGCCACTCGCACAGAGCGAACCGCTCTGTGCGAACGGAGCCACTCGCACAGAGCGAACCGCAACTAAAAGAAGGCGCGTGTAGCGGAAGCGGGGAACGCTCGCGGAGGTAAGTAAAAGGAGCCGAGTGCTCCAACAACGAATCGATCACTCGATTAATCGATAACGGAAATCGTCGACAACGATTTCCGTGATCGATTATTATCGATTCGTTGTTTCAGCCCTAGTCAACAGCTTACCTGGCATCTGTTTGACAAAAATTAAACATGTAAATAGAGCATGCAGATTCTTGGAAATAACTATGAATCCCTCCTGCAGACAGCAGTCACATCTCACTCGTCCATTGATCTTTAGTTGAAACTCAATGTGAAGAAACATGTATCCTGCATGGTTTTTCTCCCCAGTAACGGCCCAGAGGCTCTGGGAAGTTGTAGGAATATACAGGACGCCGTCCACACCAGACCAAGGCCCGGGGACGCGCTTGCTCTCCAACGTTGTGGAAGGGGAATATACATCACTGCGCCATACGACGCTGCGCTCCCGTACGCCACCAGGACAGAGCCTATGAGAGCAACCTCACGGGATATCCACGTTGGTTTGAATAATGCTTTCCGTTCCTCTAACAATCCTCAAACGTTGACATTTCCCTCCCTGGTCTTTGGAGGGAAACTCTAGCCTTGACACCTTCATACTATCGTAAAGACACTGAATTATGAAAGGGAGCAAAACATTACACAGCACCCCAAATTGCATTCTTATTCAATTGGAAGAATACAAACATTTATATTAAATGTGCATTGTTTAAAGCTTAACTTCAAAAGATGATTAAAAAGCACATTTGCACAAAACTTGACACAACAGTGAAACTATTGCTGTTCTTTGGGATTTTTTTTACTTTACAGTAGGATTTATCCCAATAGAGCTACATTAAACGTAAAGCAGCACAAGACTATCCGGTTACTCTGCCAATAGGTTAAAAATATGGGGCTTTATCTGACCCTGCAGAGTTACCCAAAGACCTTTTCTTGCACCACAAAAACCCAATGGGATAGAAATAACCTATCGCCAATACATAAATCAGCTAACATTAATACCTTAAAGCTCAGTATGGTTTAGATGGAGGGTTAGAAAAAAAGAAAAAAAAACGACCAGTAACAAGGAATATTTTTTTATTATTTCAGTTGCACTTTACAGCTGGAACTCTGGGAATTCAAAAACCACATCTTTGCCTGTGAGTTTCTTGTAGACACCAGAAAATGTCTCCACCTAAAAAGGAGGGAAAAATATTCAGAATTACATACTTACAGCAAGTCAATGGCATTTTTTGCTGGAAAAGTGTAAATAGTTTTATATGTTACATTTTATCTTACTTGAATCCTGTCATCTATATCATTTCTGAATGACAATGTTTCCAGTCATTAACATAACAAGTTTGTTGTATCCTGCATGGTTTGTCTCCCCAATCATGGCCCGGAGGCTCTGGGAAGTTGTAGGAATATACAGGACGCCGTCCACACCAGACCAAGGCCCGGGGACGCGCTCGCTCTCCAACGTTGTGGAAGGGGAATATACGTCACCGCGCCATACGACGCTGCGCTCCCATACGCCACCAGGACAGAGCCCATGAGAGCAACCTCACGGGATATCCACGTTGGGTAAAGAGATAACCAAGGGTGAGTAATGGTAACATTTAAAGCAACTGGCATAAAAAAAAAAAGGTTTCATTAGTAGACTATACGGCCATTAAGATTACAAACAAAACTTGCTTTGTTTATTTTGCCATTAAATTTTTAGCATTAATTTTGTTGGTTGAGCCAATCTGAATTAAGACTACTACCTTGTGTTCAACATTGTTCTGTTGTGCTTTGTCCAAATGGACCTTGATAAGCCGGCTGCCGTCCAATTTTACACGGATTCTCTTGCCCACGATTTCACTTGGGAAGACCAAGTCTTCCAAGATAGCATCATGCACTGCAGTAAGGGTACGGCTAAAAAAAGAACGCACAAGTCAGACATCACAGCCTTACTCCACAAGAAAAATATACATTTTAAACAGTCCAATAACTCCTGCCTGCATTCGATGTACGGGTCTAAAAGGTCATTTCCCTAAATGCGAGTAGAACACTTTAGCTCACCAGCTTGACCTATACAAGAAAGCAGGGCATGCCTGGTCCTGCATAACAGCGGCATTCATTAATCTAATTAAATGAACTTTGCATTACACAGAGGAATGGTTTTTGCACATTAGTGTCAGTTAAAGAAACAAGGCCCAGCACATGATACGCTAGCTGTATGAACATAAAGAATCTTGCCTTTTGTGTTAAATGGGCATGTTCAGAAGAGGGGAAAAAAATTATTGTGAAGAATGGGACACTGTCCAGGTAACTGGTATGAAGGCATTGGGTGTGCAAAGTAATTAAGTTGACCCAGTATAAAGAGAAAGTGTACAAAACAGATATGGCAAATTTACACAAAATAAATCCTATTTAAAAGTTTTATAGAATCAATGTAGCCTATTGGCTATCAATTATGAAGTTAAGCACAGAATTAAAAAACTCGACAATCCATAACTAAAAATGAAGTCTGCTATCCCAGCACAAATTTCAAATAAAAGCAAAAAAGTTAGTTAATAAAACCAAACCAGCCGCATAACACAGATCACCGATTAACACCACCAGTCGGTTTTCATGTCTTATTGTTTGCAATCCGTGCACCAGGTGTGCTTTTACATACAAAAACTCAATGATATTTCCCACATCTACCAAGATAAGTCACTAGGGTATGGAAGAGATTTATAGCACTTTGCAGATTGTGTTTAAGGAAAGGGCAATATACATGAACTAGTTGTGCTGTATCCTGCATGGTTTGTCTCCCCAGTCACAGCCCGGAGGCTCTGGGAAGTTGTAGGAATATACAGGACGCCGTCCGCACCAGACCAAGGCCCGGGGACGCGCTTGCTCTCCAACATTGTGGAAAGGGAATATACGTCACTGCGCCATACAACGCTGCGCTCCCATACGCCACCAGGACAGAGCCCATGAGAGCAACCTCACGGGATATCCACGTTGGTTATAATAAACATGCATTTGGGAGAACATTGACCATTACTGGTGTTTGTATATTTTAGAGGTATTTTGGCACCAAAGATGTACGGACTTGAGGTTATTTTCCTTAGGTTCCCTAGTTAACACACTGCGTACATTTGTGCCGATACACACCTACACGACAAGTTTATTATAATGGGAGAACGTGTCATTACCCACCTTCTAGGACGTTTCTGCTTGTTTTTCGTGCGGCTTTTTCTTGTTGGCTTGGGCAGAATCCTTCTCTATTGGGATAAGGACAGTAAGTAACTCGTATTCAAACACTTCTCAACGGCCAAATAAAAGTACACCACAAGACGTTCCAGCATCATAACTGTCAGAATACATGTTATTTGTGAGTTATAGACCAAGTGGCAAAAAGCCGTATAAAAAACGGGAAACATTTCATTTTGAAAACTGAATATTTGCCCTTAAGCATTTAGACAATTTTTCTTCAATAACTGCTCAATTAAAAATAGCATCAACATTTTAAGTTTTCTGTATCCTGCATGGTTTGTCTCCCCAATCACGGCCCGAAGGCTCTGGGAAGTTGTAGGAATATACAGGACGCCGTCCACACCAGACCAAGGCCCGGGGACACTCTTGCTCTCCAACGTTGTGGAAGGGGAATATACGTCACTGCGCCATACAACGCTGCGCTCCCGTACGCCACCAGGACAGAGCCCATGAGAGCAACCTCACGGGATATCCACGTTGGTTCAATAACTCATAACATTTCAGTAAATAAGTTCTATGAACTTTACATAAAATTATTTGAACATAGCCTACTACAACTTATGTTTAATGGTTTTAAATGTTAAAGGGATAATTAAGCCATCAAGCACATAATGCATGTAATAGCTGCATGTCCCTATTAACTGGAACACGGTAAGCTGGAGATATAAAGCAGGTATTTTTTTTACTTTACAGAAAGGGTGGTTGGTAAGTGGAACAGCTTCCCATCAGAGGCTAAAGGCCAATACAGTAAGGAAATTTAAACATACATGGGATAGATTCAGCGTTGTTTTAAGCAAAGAAGCCTAAGCGAAACATGCACTGGCACTAGTTTCCATAACATGTTGGTGATTTCTATGCGCAAAGCCAGTTCCTACACTTTATCAAGGAGTGGCGTTTCATTTTAAGGACCCTAGAGGAAGATATTGAGTGAATACAGGCGTTTGGAGGAGGGCTTCCATACAGACCATGCCTTTGCCTGCTGTACACAAGTTATTAATGCAGCAACCCAATGAGACAAACATGTATGCGCTTGATACAATATATCAGTAACCGCTATTGGCAAAGGCTATGAAGTCGTTAAGGATGACCAGGATTTAGCATTCAATTGCAAGACTTCTGTTTGCATGGGGAGCTTTAATTTGGACTTAGCTGAAGCAGCAACTGTATGCTTAGGACAGAGCGCTGTTGCTGGATTGAAGCTACAGTCATGCATTCTTATTTGCTTTGTTCATTGCTGCTTCAAATGCTTTTTCCAGGTCCAGACAGGTCGTAATGTTTGAGGTGTTTTTGTATTTTACCCTCCTATTTTAAAAGCACTTGTATTTTAAGTGTCTACACAGTGATCTGTCAGTATATGTTGTATGTTCGTATGATGGGGAGTGTACTGAGGTCTTACATTGGCAGGGCTCATGGTTTCCATTTTTTTTTTAATCCATATAGTTTGGTCTAGACAGTTTTTCCTGCTGGGCTATTAAGGGTAATGTTCATTTATATTTTATGCTCAAGTATGTTCAGTATGCCTAGAAGCCTTATATATCTTATGAGTGAAGTGACATAACCCTTTTGTTTTTGGTAAAGCTTTATGTCCAACACAAGACCAAGGACTAACTCAAGATCCTAGTCTCTGCAGGAGGAAGAACTGGCTGACTTGGTGGTCGGCCAAATGGTTCTGATCTAAAGTCAATTTACAGATTCCATTACATACATTATAAAAGAGCCCATAAGATTGGTACATAAAAACTAGTCACTAACATTTACAGAAGACACAATCATACCCTCCAGGACTGCTCAACAATCAACACTTTGATTCACCTGAGCAATGAAGACCACGTGTTTGCCGCTAAATTTCTTCTCAAGCTCACGAACCAGCCTCACTTGAATCTTCTGGAAAGATCTCAGTTGGGGAACAGGAACGAAGATGATGATAGCTTTTCTTCCACCACCAACTTCAATTTCCTGTTGGGAGAAGAGCGCTTCACGAATTAGAAGACATACATGAATTGTACTTTTTTTTCCCCCCCTTGCAATAGCAGCAAAAGCTTTTTCAAAAGTGACAAGATCCCCAATATCCTTAGCCTGGCTCTATAACTCATTGACAGTTCATCACGCTCACTTTGGCATATCAGGAACTTAGCCTTAAAATATATATATATATCCTGCATGGTTTGTCTCCCCAGTCATGGCCCGGAGGCTCTGGGAAGTTGTAGGAATATACAGGACGCCGTCCGCACCAGACCAAGGCCCGGGGACGCGCTTGCTCTCCAACGTTGTGGAAGGGGAATATACGTCACCGCGCCATAAGACGCTGCGCTCCCGTACGCCACCAGGACAGAGCCTATGAGAGCAACCTCACGGGATATCCACGTTGGGTAATGCCAGCATAATAAGAAATGCCACTGACCATTTCCGGACCTATGTATGCACACTTCATGTACCAGATGCTCTATTGCCACATTAAATTATAAAAAATTAGCTGTTGCCATGACCAATTTAAACCTATGTACTAGGGTTACAGACCACACAATATTGATGTTTTAGAAGTAATTTCCCCACATTTAGTTATTGCCCCAGCTTTAGTAGTTAAGGCTACTATGTAAGTGAGTTAAGGGGAGGCAACAATAAGGCTGGTAATCCAAAAATATGCTAGTTTTCCCACATTTAGCCATTGATCTAAGCTTACATATGTAACTAAATATCCCTAAACCAATTAGAGCTCAAAAAAAATAAAAATTACAATACGAGCTACAGATGTTTTACCAAATTCTCTTTAACATACCTTTGCTGCTGTGATGTTCAGCTCTCTCAGTTGAGCTTTAAGGTCAGAGTTCATCTCCAGCTCCAAGAGAGCCTATAAAATTAAAGCAGAATGAAAAATATTGTGTGCCAGCGCTCAGTTTTGTAATCGCTGTTTACTGGCAAACTATTGAGGAATCATTGCAGCCTGCAAATTGAAAATGTATCCTGCATGGTTTGTCTCCCCAATCACAGCCCGGAGGCTCTGGGAAGTTGTAGGAATATACAGGACGCCGTCCACACCAGACCAAGGCCCGGGGACGCGCTTGCTCTCCAACATTGTGGAAAGGGACTATACGTCACTGCGCCATACGACGCTGAGCTCCCGTACGCCACCAGGACAGAGCCCATGAGAGCAACCTCATGGGATGCCCATGTTGGGTAAGCCGGCACCTAAATTTACCCATTTGCTATATTTTAATGCGTTTCCCAGAACCTTACATTTCCAGAAGTCTAACAATTTCCTGTAGTAAGTTATATTATGCATGTTCTTCACAGCAAAGGAAAGTGCCATAGAACCCAAGGCCATTATTGACCTATACACTATGCAGTTTATTGTGCACAGTAACTAGAGCCACTACTTAAAACCCAGATTAACAGCGCTAGTGCTACAGAAGGTCAGAAATAAACCAGTACAAAATGTGAAACTATGAATTTATGCGACCTATGGGGAAAGTGTGAGAAATCTAAATAAAATTCTTACACAAATGTGCCTTTCGGCTATAATGCCAGAGGAAATTAAAGTTCACGTGTGCTGTGTACATGTGTGCTCTCTTGGCCATGCCAAATCATCGCTCACTTACCTGGGAGATACCCGACTCAAACTCGTCGGGCTTTTCGCCATTAGGCTTCACGATTTTGGCGCTTGTACTGAACATGGCCTTTCTGCAAGAATTAAGAGCAAATTCAGATAGTTAGCCCAATCTTTTAAACTGTCTATCAGAAGCACAGCCTGGCCAGGCGCTCATCCATGCAATAAGCGACACCGATTACCTATTTCTCAATATGTACCGACCCACTCAACACACCCCAAGCATTTCTATTCTATCAATGTATCCTGCATGGTTTGTCTCCCCAATCACAGCCCGGAGGCTCTGGGAAGTTGTAGGAATATACAGGACGCCGTCCACACCAGACCAAGGCCCGGGGACGCGCTTGCTCTCCAACGTTGTGGAAGGGGAATATACGTCGCTGCGCTCCCATACGCCACCAGGACAGAGCCCATGAGAGCAACCTCACAGGATATCCACGTTGGTTTCAGATACTTATAAAGGCAATGAGTATTTTAACCAAACCCTGTGTTTAACATAATACATCAAAATATATACCGACTTAAACACATTAATCCAACAGAACATGGAGACCAGCATTACCCAAAACCAAGGCAGTGCAGCCACTACTCTAACAAAGTCACATGTTAAAACTCAGATTACGTATACAAAAAAATATATTACACACGCACACTAATACAGGCAGGTCTAGGTATGTGCAGGAAGCAGAGAATTACAGATATATATAATATATATAACCAATAATAATGAAGACCATACAAAGTAAAACACACGAGGGCTGCCAAACCGGATCACACGTGCTGAGCACCGGCTAGCATCTCCCAGAACTCCCCGCATTTCCCCCCCACAACCACCATTACTCGCCGGCCACTAGACTGAAACCTATCGCCATCAGTCTCCATCCTCCACGGGGGAAGCACCCGGCGCCGACATAGCGGTTCGTCTGCCAAGGGGAGCCCCTGAGCTGCCCAAACACGAAGTCATTTCGGTCCCCGAGTGAGAGGAAGAGTAGGTAAAAGAAGACATTAACAGCAGACGCTCAGCTGAACTCACCGTCCTCTCTCAGTGACGGCCTAGGAAGAGGGCGAGATCCCGCGAGAGCGGCCCGGATCTCGGTGGAACGCAAAGGACGACGGGTAATTCGGCCACCCTCTTTCAATCATTTTGCACGCTTCCAACGTACGTGCGTCACGGGAGCTGTGCTGGTTAAACGCCGAAACAAGTAAGGGCGGAAGTGTTGGCAATCGTGGTAATGAATGAGAAGCGCGATCCTGACAGAAATTAACGCAAAAATCAGACTGGCTTAAAGTCTCGCGGGAGCGAGTGGCCGGAATAAAGCTGGTTACTCTAGATACATGATTGAGAAGACGTTATGGGCAGGGGCGTAATTAGAAACCACAGGGACCTGATGCGAAAGTTGCCCCGGGTCCCCCAATTTCAACAGCTAGTCTGTGCCACCATTGCCCCAACAAAACTGGTCTTGCCCACCCTTCTAACATTTGTAAACACACTTTCACAAATTACATGCACGTACTCATACTCACTACTAACACACACTTCATCTCACCCCACTTACGCATCCATGTTCACACCCACAATTATACATCCATAAAAACACACACAATTACACATCCATGCTCACACACAATTATGCAGTCATGCACACAATTATACATCCATGCTCACACACAGAGAATTGCATATTTATTCACACAATTATACACCTGTGCTCACACACAATTACACATTCATGCTCACACAAACAATTATAGATCCATGCTCACACACAGTTACACATTCATACACACACAATACATTCATGCTCACATACATATATACAAACACATATACATATGTTACCTCTTCCCGCTCCTGCAGCTTTCTCTCTTTCAGTTCCTGTCTCCCCGTGCTGGTTCAAAATAGTTTAGAAAGGACCCTTGCGACCTGGACTAAATTTTGAAGACATATGATAAAACAGGAAGAAGGGGTCGCACCGGGTCCCCTAGAGGCACGGCCCCGTTACAGCTGCAATCTCTGCGACTCCTGTAGTTACACCAGTGGTTATGAGGGTTTAGGTATAAAAGTGTTACCCATGAAAGCTTATATAATATAAACTCATATAATGTAGTGGATGCATGGAAGGATAATCTATCGGAGGTGGTTTATTCATTTGTGTTAGCATTCAATGGGCTAATCTGTTGTTGATTTAAATGTGTTTATTTGTGCATGGCCTCTGTATCTGTTCTGGCTAGAGGTGTCATCTTCCCAGAGGACCCTGGTGGTGATTCATGGCCTAACTGATAAGGATCCTTAGTTATAGGAATTCCATTCCTATCTTAAGTGGAGGGGTTTTCCATCACCTTTACCCCACCATAACTTATTGGCAGATCAAAGATGGGAACCAATTCTTGGAAAAGGTGTCATATAATTGGTCATGTGGCCAGAGGGGTGTCTTGAAAAAGAGTCTGATTTAGGGGCAATGCAGCCACCTCAAAGCAGAACTCCAAGATATACTCTGATTGGAACAACATCATAAGAAACCATCTGGACTAAAGGAGTTCCCACAGTCCGCATTATTGAAGAAACTCGTGAGTGAGGGTCCTGTTTGCCGTTTTTTGGTTTTTTTTGTATGTCTTGTTTTTTGTAATTCTGGCACTGTGTAATATTTGTCTTTTTGTTATTAAAATATTCATAATCCAAGTCTGTCTAGTATTGATATCCACAAACCCTAAGAGAGGATAACACGTTACCATATTGTTATTAAGTTCTACAGGATATATATATATATATGTTGTTTGCCCGGGGTGGGTTGATATATATATAGAGATAAATGTTCTAATGCGGATTTCTCACGAATCCGGTATCAAAATCATGAGTGGTGGCAGACTACCTGGGGGGATACAGGCAGGATTTGGGGGTTAATTTGGTATAACTGATGTCTTGTTAAGGGGTGAAGTTAGTAAATCCAGAGGCCTGGCGCTATTAACCCCTTCATGCCCACGTCCTGCACACCGTCACGGCTTGGCAAGTAGTCCTGACTGTGACACCAGGGGTCAGCACAGTTTTTTCCCTGTGGGAGGCCGGCCCATTTTTGCTATAGTTACATTAACTCGATAACCTTAGCATAGACTTTACACTTTATTTAGGGGAACCTGTTTTTTCAGGACAGTTTAAGCTTGTCACGTAACTATATACAGTGATAAACTCCTCCCAAAAATCCCAAAATGTACTTTTTCCCTAGCATTTCCTTCAAGAATCCAAACCAAATGCTAAAAGTGATGAGAATCCTGTTATTATGTCTAATATATATATATATATATATATATATATATATTTATTAATGTGGCAACAATTTACACAGCCCTAGTTAATTTATCTAGAAGGTGTAATCGGACACAAATATAGATTGTCTATGCAACCAACGTATAACACGTTAATTACTAAAAAACAAAATATAGGTACAAAATACCCATGTCCACAAGTATGGCAGCCCTTGTCTACCTTTGTTATGAGTCTGGCTGAAAGTATTGGGTGTTGTAGTCCACAAAAGCTCATCTGTCTGTTTTATTATTAATAAAATGTCTCTTTTATTTTAACGGATGAAAGGGGTTTAGAGTGGGAGAGGGTTTTGTCCTAGCCTATTGTCCCTACTTTTTCTTTAGCTGTATTGTCCCAACGTCTACCACAACAATCCAATTTTTCCCGCTGTAATTTACTCTTAGAGAATTGGCACATTGGCATACCTGGGAACTCTCTTGGTTCCGGGTGAAGCGCGCGGCACGCCTCACTCCCCACTCACTTCCCCATTAACAATAGCATGTGCCCCGCAATGTCAACAGGATCTCCTACCCACATAAAGTGCTGCCACATAGGAGATCTATAGCTGGCAATCTTCTTTGCCAGCTGTGTATCTCTTACATAACTGGCACTCTAGGGGTTAATGCTTTGCAAGATAATGACATGTATGAATCCAGCCTTTATACATATGAATGTGATGCCACAGTTAATCTGTGTTTTGTTTTTTTTAACAAAACCCCTCAAATATTTGTAGTGGAAGGACAGAATAATTTATAAATGGCCAACTAAACCTATGACATCACAAATCGTGTTTTAGTATGGTGGGCAGTGGTGAACTCTCTGTTTCTGAGCCTTCAATTCAAGTGACTTGTAGTCCATCACAGGGAAATACCATCCTTTGCTCCTGTTGGACAATCCAATGCTGTCTCATTTGGGGATGTGTGTTAGCGTTTGTGTTTACTCACCAACATGTCATATTCTGTAAAGTCTGGTGTGGACTAGGGCTGCATCAACTAATCGATAAAATCGATAATAATCGATAATGAAATTCGTTGCCAACGAATTTCATTATCGATTAGTTGAATCGATTATTATCGATTATAAAATGAGGGTTTTTTCAGAGCAAACGCTCTGAAAAATACCCCTCATTATATAAACCGTTTCAGTGACTCACAGCAGCAGCTCCTACTTACCAGCCCCTCCCTGTAATCACTGTGACAACTGGCCCCGCCCCCTTCCTTCTCCCAGAAGGCCAGAACCACATGGCTGTGACACTCATCTAACTGTAAGTATAAAATTAATATTTGGGCTACTGAAAGTTAGGGGAGGTGGGAGTTAATTTAGGGGCAGTTATGGTTAATGGGGTGTTTAGGGTTAATTTAGGGGCAGCTATGGTTAATGGGGTGTTTAGGGTTAATTTAGGGGCAGCTATGGTTAATGGGGTGTTTAGGGTTAATTTAGGAGCAGCTGTGGTTAATGGGGTGTTTGGGGTTAATTTGAGGCAGTTGTGGTTAATGGTATGTTTAGGGTTAATTTAGGGGCTGTTGTGGTTGACAGGGTCTTTAGGGTTAATTTAGGGGATGCTGTGGTTAATGGGGGTGTTTAGGGTTAATTTAGGGGCAGTTATGGTTAATGGGGTGTTTAGGGTTAATTTAGGGGCAGTTATGGTTAATGGGGTGTTTAGGGTTAATTTAGGGTAGTTGTTTTGATGGGGTATTTAGAGTTAATTTAGGGGTAGTTATGGTTAATGGGGTGTTTAGTGTTAATTTAATGATGAGGACTGAGGGTTAATTTTATTAATTTATTAAAGTTAACTTAAGGTGCAGTTAGAGATAAAGGGGGGCCAAACTAAGGGGAATCTAAATCCTGGGGGCAGTGAAGATTAACCCAGTACTTATTTAAAAAAGTATGGTCTGTGACTCTATGAGGGGACTATGAGAAATCTGGGGGGTATAAGGCATATCTGGGGAGGACGGAGTGACATATCTGGGGGTATAAGGCATATAGGGTATATAAGGCATATGTGGGGAGGGCAGTGTGGCATGTCTGGGGAGGACGGAGTGGTGTATCAGGGTGTATAAGGCAGATCTGGGGCCACAGTGGCATATCTGGGGGTAGACTGGAGTGGCATATGTGGGGAGGGCAGCGTGGCATGTCTGGGAGGTAGTGTGGCATGTCTGGGGAGGATGGAGTGGTGTATCAGGGGGTATAAGGCACAGTGGCATATGTGGGGGTGGAGTGGTATATGTGGGAGGCAGCGTGGAGTGGCATATGTGGGAGGCAGCGTGGAGTGGCATATGTGGGAGGCAGCGTGGAGTGGCATATGTGGGAGGCAGCGTGGAGTGGCATATGTGGGAGGCAGCGTGGAGTGGTATATGTGGGAGGCAGCGTGGCAAGCCTGGGCTCAAATGTGCATAAATTGGGGGGGGCTGGTTGGGAAATAAAGACAAGAAATGCATTTTATCAAAGTTTTTTTATTATGCTGTTTGTATTTAATATAATTTGTTTATTAAATTATTTTAAATAAATGAAAAATTTACATTCATTTTTTTTATCCGATTAATCGATTAATCGAAAAAATAATCGGCCAACTAATCGATTATGAAAATAATCGTTAGTTGCAGCCCTAGTGTGGACTAGATGAATAACTAATAAGTACAGCGCCCTCCAGAAATATTGGCACCTTTGTAAATATGAGCAAAGAAGGCTGTGAAAAAATGTCCTTTCTTGTTTAACCTTTTGATATTTTTTTGAAGCGATACACAAAAATACTTAGCTTTCATGGATATCAAACAATTGCAAAAACAACAGAGGTTGATCTAAAATTAAAAAAAACCTTCTAGTCAATACTTTGTGCTACCTCCCTTTGCCAAGCTCTGAGTCTTTTCCTATAATGCCCGATGAGGTTGGAGAATACATGGCAAGGGATCTGAGACCATTCCTCAATACGGAATCACTCCAGATCCTTCGAATTTCTAGTTTGATGCTGGAATCTCCTCTTCAATTCACCCCAATTCATTTAACGGTAGTGCTTCACTTTAAGTGATTAGCTCCAGACTTTGCAACCCGAAGCATACTTACCCTGTTATTGGAGTAAAACCAATAGTTCCTGGGTATGACTACAATACTTTGATGATGCTACTATCATCAAAGTATAATTCAATAGGAATATGAGTATCAACATACCACAATATATGGTAGTTGCTGATATTGAGAAGAGGTATAAAGCACATACCATAAAATATTGGGTATAATACACACAATGTATCCCCTTCCAAGATCTTAAATGTTCTGCATGGAAGCAAGTGCAGTATTTGCTCGATTATACGATGACCCCCAAAACATATACAGGCATAGGTTGAAGTCCAATTGAATCTTTTTCTTCTACGCGTTTCGCCCTTAGGCTTCTTCAGGAAGTCAATTGGTGCAGGTCTCTGTCTATGTCAGCAAAATCAGCAATCCGTAAGTATTTCTGTTCGTTCTATCTGTTCTTTTATAACGATTTGTATGTGTGTTTCCGGGTATGTCATCGCGTACTTGACCTTTGTTCTCTGTTGTCATTACGTTTTTTTCTCTGTTGTTCAGGTTGATTGTTCTCTCGTTGGTTGATAAAGTTTGTCGATGAGATCATTGGGAGGAGCAGGGACCGCGTCATCGCCTACGTGTGGATGTTCCCGTATGTCACTCAAGAAACAAAAATAAGATGTTAATTTGTTCGGGTAACCTATATCGGACGATCGTGGCTTATGCCCACCAAGATGGCACCGACAGCAGAAGAAAATGAGAAAAGGTTGCGGTACCCCTACTTCAGGAACAGAATAAACGGAACGTGTGGAGACCCAAACCAGAAGAAACGAAAATCCACAAGAAAACGGAGAGCGGAGAACCGACCCGTGGACCCAGAGATAGATGATGTGGTTTTACTTATGTATTATGAAAATTAAAACTTATTTAAAATTATATGAGATATATATAAAAGACCAGAAGGGTTCTACATAACTCCCAAGGTTCGTAAAGTGTACATGCTTATTAAATACGTATGTGGCTCAGTGTCTTCAGGATGAATTCTGATTCAAATCAATCGCAGAAATAAAAATAATTAAATAATCAATGTGTATAAATTTGATTCTCCTTATATTAATTAATTCAAAAAATCGTATATGAATGTTGAATGGTGAAGTGGTGTGTGTGTTAATTAGATGAATCAGAAATGAATTGAAGTGATAATGTGTATTAAATAATAAAGTGAAAATTATTTATTGTGTGTCCATGTTATGTTATTTGTGCAAGTGGTGACTGAATGTGAGTGTGTGGTGGACTATTTGATGTGAGCATGAGTAATGAGTGTAAAATTATCCTGTGTCCTAATAATATGTGAATGTGTATAATGAGTGTAAAAATCTCCTATCTATATAATGATTGGTGTATATATATTCTGTATATGTATATAATATCATAATTGATATATGTATTTAAACAACTTGAAGATAGTAGAACTTCATGTGTGTGTTAAACTGTAAATAAAAAAAATAAAATAAAAAATAATATAAAAAAAAAAATAATAATAATAAATAAAAAATAAAAAATAAAATAAAAAATGATTAAAGTAAAATTAATTGTCAGAATTAAACATAGTGTCATCCAAAGTGATCCTAAATATCTTGTATATGTTAAATTTTTTTTTTATTTTTTTTATTTTTTTTTCCTCATATATATTAAAAATTATTAGATCCAAAATAATATGAATTCAAATGTTTAATACGATATCAATAAAAGATGACTAATCCGAAATATATTAAAATGATCATAAATCTTTATATTATGAATAATAATAGTCATAAATAGATCAAAATCTGAATTCGTATATTCAATAAAGTGTAATTGCTAACTAATCCAAAGAGTATTTGAAACTATTATGAATAAAATATATAGATATATAGTATTATATTATAAATTCAAAAGTGGATAATAGATTCTTGGTAAAATTAATATAATAGTAATAATAAATATTATATTTTTTAAAATAAATCGATAAACAATATTTTAATTCAAAGTGATTAAGATAATTAAAATTAGAAAAATATTTAATCCATAAACGCTAAAATATCTAGTTCCATATTTAATCCACCTTTTTTATGAGTTTGAAATTTATAAATCCATTCGGTCTCTCTTTTGGCTAGTTGTTCTTTTATATTTCCCCCTCGCCAATGTGGGGTAACTATATCGATACCCATGATTTTAAAGCTATCAAGAGAGAATTGTTTGCAATTAATTGCGTGCCTAGGAACACTGTGTTTAAGATTTTTATTCTTGATACCTCCAATGTGTTCTAGTGCTCTTGTTTTCAACTTTCTAGACGTACGTCCTATATATTGCGCACCGCACTTACATTCCAACAGATAAATCACATTTGTCGTGTTACAGTGAATAAATTGTTTCACTTTGAATTCCTTTCCTGTGTTCGTGCATTTGAAAGTGGTGTTTTTCTTCTCTTGTAAGTTGCATGTTTTGCACAATTTACACCTACCGCATTTGTGAAATCCTGGTGTTCTAACAATGAAACAGTTTTGGACGTTTTTCTTTTTTATTTCAGGTAGTGCACTAGGTGCTAATATGGATTTTAAATTGTCAGTTTTTTTATATATAACATTGGGGTACTCGGGTATAATATCTTTTAAAACATTGTCCTGTTTTAAAATAGGCCAACATTTTTTAATTGCTTTTTTAATTTCGAAGGCCTTATCATTATACTTAGTGAAAAAGGCAAATTCAAAGTTTTTATTTGGTTGTAATTGATTCTTTTTAAAGAAATCCTCTCTTTTTCTTTGTTTGATAGATGTGAAACTTTTTTCTAATAAATCATGCGGATAGTTTTTTTCTTCAAATTTGGTGATAAGTTTTTTACTTTGAGCTACAAATTCTTTTTCTTCTGTGCAATTTCTTCGGATCCTGGCTAATTGTCCTTTCGGAATGTTCTGTAGCCAGTTTGGATGGTGACAACTATTAAAATGAATAAAACCGTTCCTATCTGTTGGTTTAAAAAAAGTCTTGGTGTAGATATCCTCTCCATGTGTATACAGAGTGAGATCCAAAAAGTCAATTTCTTTTTCACTTATACAAGAGGTAAATTGAAGATTATATTCATTTTGATTAACATATCTAATAAAAGACTCTAAATGATCTCTGGATCCATCCCAAATAATTAAGACGTCATCTATGTAACGTCGCCAGAGGACCAGATTTGTGTGAAAAGGATTGTTGGACCAAATGTATTTTTCCTCCCAGTCTGCCACATAAAGGTTGGCATAACTGGGCGCAAATCTGGTCCCCATGGCAGTCCCACACAATTGCAGAAAAAAATTGGATTGGAACCAAAAATAATTATGTGTGAGAATGAACTTGATACATTTTAAAATAAATTGTCGTTGTAAATGATCCATCTTAATGTCTTTACTTAATACTCTATCGATAGACTGTATTCCCTTGTCATGGGGAATTACTGTATATAGTGATGAGACATCGATAGTGGCCCAAATATAATTGGGCAACCATTTAATATGACTCAAAGTCTCTATTATGTGCTTAGTGTCTCTGATGTAAGAGGGTGAGAGGGTCACATATTGTTGTAAAAAGAAGTCCACATATTGTGATGTATTGCTCGTTAAAGAGTTTATTCCACTTATAATGGGTCTTCCTGGAGGTTTTGACATATTTTTGTGAATCTTAGGTAAAAAATAGAAAACTGCCACCCTAGGGAATTCTATATTAAGAAAGCTGAATTCATGATTTTTAAGTACTCCATTATTCTTCCCTTCTAATAATAGATCCTTAAATTCAGATTGAAAGGGTTTAGTGGGATCTCTGGGTAATTTTTTATATGTAATTTTGTCATTCAGGATCCGATTGGCTTCTTCTAAATAGTAGGACCTGTCCATAATGACGGTGGATCCGCCCTTATCCGCGGCCTTCACTACTATTTCTTTGTTGTCCTTCAGTGTTTTCAGACTTTCATATTCTTGTTTTGTGAGATTGTGTTTCCGTCTTTTGTTTTGTTCTATTTTATCAAACTCATGAAGTAGCATGTCCGTAAAGACCTGTATGTGCTCACTTTTCTCCTGATGAGGAAAAAAATGTGATTTGGATCTAAAATTTGTATGTGCAAAGTTATCCGTATTCAAAAGTTCATTATTCATATTTGGTTCCTTTTTAGTGAAGAATCTTTTGATGGTTAGTTTTCGTAAAAATTTCTGCGCATCCATGAAAAGATCAAAACCACTTGGGCCTTTACTAGGGGCGAATTTAAGACCTTTAGAGAGTAATTTAAGCTCCATAGGGTTAAGGGTTACACATGAAATATTTATAATATCGTCATTAATGTCTATTTTAGACTTATTTCCCTGTCCTCTGGATCCTCGAATGTTTTCTTTCTTTTTACAGATGTTTGAGCGAATAGTTGGAATCTGTTCTGTGTTTCTCTTGTTGGAAGATTCCACCTTTGTTCTCTTCCAGAGTCCTCTTTTAGGGATTGCTCCCTGTCTAAAAAAGACTGTCTGGAGTTTTCCCTTGTATCGTGTTTAATTGGAGTATCTCGATTTACATATGGTATTTTATGTATTTTTATGTATTTGTTCCCTATTTCCATTCGAATAATTCTGAGGTCTATCCTCTCTTGTATAGTATCCTTTTCTATTTTCCCTTGGTGTGTATGTTTCTTTAGAATTATTAGAATGATTAGTTTTTATTTTTTCTTTTTGATTATAAGTTCTAAAATCTCCTCTTGGTCTAAAATCCTGATTAAAATTATTTTTATTTTTATATTTATACATATTTTGATTTCTAGTGTTATAGCTTTTATTGTAATTTTGAACATGATACCCATTAAAAATTATCATGTTCAAAATTACAATAAAAGCTATAACACTAGAAATCGTGGAAATAGGGAACAAATACATAAAATACCATATGTAAATCGAGATACTCCAATTAAACACGATACAAGGGAAAACTCCAGACAGTCTTTTTTAGACAGGGAGCAATCCCTAAAAGAGGACTCTGGAAGAGAACAAAGGTGGAATCTTCCAACAAGAGAAACACAGAACAGATTCCAACTATTCGCTCAAACATCTGTAAAAAGAAAGAAAACATTCGAGGATCCAGAGGACAGGGAAATAAGTCTAAAATAGACATTAATGACGATATTATAAATATTTCATGTGTAACCCTTAACCCTATGGAGCTTAAATTACTCTCTAAAGGTCTTAAATTCGCCCCTAGTAAAGGCCCAAGCGGTTTTGATCTTTTCATGGATGCGCAGAAATTTTTACGAAAACTAACCATCAAAAGATTCTTCACTAAAAAGGAACCAAATATGAATAATGAACTTTTGAATACGGATAACTTTGCACATACAAATTTTAGATCCAAATCACATTTTTTTCCTCATCAGGAGAAAAGTGAGCACATACAGGTCTTTACGGACATGCTACTTCATGAGTTTGATAAAATAGAACAAAACAAAAGACGGAAACACAATCTCACAAAACAAGAATATGAAAGTCTGAAAACACTGAAGGACAACAAAGAAATAGTAGTGAAGGCCGCGGATAAGGGCGGATCCACCGTCATTATGGACAGGTCCTACTATTTAGAAGAAGCCAATCGGATCCTGAATGACAAAATTACATATAAAAAATTACCCAGAGATCCCACTAAACCCTTTCAATCTGAATTTAAGGATCTATTATTAGAAGGGAAGAATAATGGAGTACTTAAAAATCATGAATTCAGCTTTCTTAATATAGAATTCCCTAGGGTGGCAGTTTTCTATTTTTTACCTAAGATTCACAAAAATATGTCAAAACCTCCAGGAAGACCCATTATAAGTGGAATAAACTCTTTAACGAGCAATACATCACAATATGTGGACTTCTTTTTACAACAATATGTGACCCTCTCACCCTCTTACATCAGAGACACTAAGCACATAATAGAGACTTTGAGTCATATTAAATGGTTGCCCAATTATATTTGGGCCACTATCGATGTCTCATCACTATATACAGTAATTCCCCATGACAAGGGAATACAGTCTATCGATAGAGTATTAAGTAAAGACATTAAGATGGATCATTTACAACGACAATTTATTTTAAAATGTATCAAGTTCATTCTCACACATAATTATTTTTGGTTCCAATCCAATTTTTTTCTGCAATTGTGTGGGACTGCCATGGGGACCAGATTTGCGCCCAGTTATGCCAACCTTTATGTGGCAGACTGGGAGGAAAAATACATTTGGTCCAACAATCCTTTTCACACAAATCTGGTCCTCTGGCGACGTTACATAGATGACGTCTTAATTATTTGGGATGGATCCAGAGATCATTTAGAGTCTTTTATTAGATATGTTAATCAAAATGAATATAATCTTCAATTTACCTCTTGTATAAGTGAAAAAGAAATTGACTTTTTGGATCTCACTCTGTATACACATGGAGAGGATATCTACACCAAGACTTTTTTTAAACCAACAGATAGGAACGGTTTTATTCATTTTAATAGTTGTCACCATCCAAACTGGCTACAGAACATTCCGAAAGGACAATTAGCCAGGATCCGAAGAAATTGCACAGAAGAAAAAGAATTTGTAGCTCAAAGTAAAAAACTTATCACCAAATTTGAAGAAAAAAACTATCCGCATGATTTATTAGAAAAAAGTTTCACATCTATCAAACAAAGAAAAAGAGAGGATTTCTTTAAAAAGAATCAATTACAACCAAATAAAAACTTTGAATTTGCCTTTTTCACTAAGTATAATGATAAGGCCTTCGAAATTAAAAAAGCAATTAAAAAATGTTGGCCTATTTTAAAACAGGACAATGTTTTAAAAGATATTATACCCGAGTACCCCAATGTTATATATAAAAAAACTGACAATTTAAAATCCATATTAGCACCTAGTGCACTACCTGAAATAAAAAAGAAAAACGTCCAAAACTGTTTCATTGTTAGAACACCAGGATTTCACAAATGCGGTAGGTGTAAATTGTGCAAAACATGCAACTTACAAGAGAAGAAAAACACCACTTTCAAATGCACGAACACAGGAAAGGAATTCAAAGTGAAACAATTTATTCACTGTAACACGACAAATGTGATTTATCTGTTGGAATGTAAGTGCGGTGCGCAATATATAGGACGTACGTCTAGAAAGTTGAAAACAAGAGCACTAGAACACATTGGAGGTATCAAGAATAAAAATCTTAAACACAGTGTTCCTAGGCACGCAATTAATTGCAAACAATTCTCTCTTGATAGCTTTAAAATCATGGGTATCGATATAGTTACCCCACATTGGCGAGGGGGAAATATAAAAGAACAACTAGCCAAAAGAGAGACCGAATGGATTTATAAATTTCAAACTCATAAAAAAGGTGGATTAAATATGGAACTAGATATTTTAGCGTTTATGGATTAAATATTTTTCTAATTTTAATTATCTTAATCACTTTGAATTAAAATATTGTTTATCGATTTATTTTAAAAAATATAATATTTATTATTACTATTATATTAATTTTACCAAGAATCTATTATCCACTTTTGAATTTATAATATAATACTATATATCTATATATTTTATTCATAATAGTTTCAAATACTCTTTGGATTAGTTAGCAATTACACTTTATTGAATATACGAATTCAGATTTTGATCTATTTATGACTATTATTATTCATAATATAAAGATTTATGATCATTTTAATATATTTCGGATTAGTCATCTTTTATTGATATCGTATTAAACATTTGAATTCATATTATTTTGGATCTAATAATTTTTAATATATATGAGGAAAAAAAAATAAAAAAAATAAAAAAAAAATTTAACATATACAAGATATTTAGGATCACTTTGGATGACACTATGTTTAATTCTGACAATTAATTTTACTTTAATCATTTTTTATTTTATTTTTTATTTTTTATTTATTATTATTATTTTTTTTTTTTTTTTTTTTTTATATTATTTTTTATTTTATTTTTTTTATTTACAGTTTAACACACACATGAAGTTCTACTATCTTCAAGTTGTTTAAATACATATATCAATTATGATATTATATACATATACAGAATATATATACACCAATCATTATATAGATAGGAGATTTTTACACTCATTATACACATTCACATATTATTAGGACACAGGATAATTTTACACTCATTACTCATGCTCACATCAAATAGTCCACCACACACTCACATTCAGTCACCACTTGCACAAATAACATAACATGGACACACAATAAATAATTTTCACTTTATTATTTAATACACATTATCACTTCAATTCATTTCTGATTCATCTAATTAACACACACACCACTTCACCATTCAACATTCATATACGATTTTTTGAATTAATTAATATAAGGAGAATCAAATTTATACACATTGATTATTTAATTATTTTTATTTCTGCGATTGATTTGAATCAGAATTCATCCTGAAGACACTGAGCCACATACGTATTTAATAAGCATGTACACTTTACGAACCTTGGGAGTTATGTAGAACCCTTCTGGTCTTTTATATATATCTCATATAATTTTAAATAAGTTTTAATTTTCATAATACATAAGTAAAACCACATCATCTATCTCTGGGTCCACGGGTCGGTTCTCCGCTCTCCGTTTTCTTGTGGATTTTCGTTTCTTCTGGTTTGGGTCTCCACACGTTCCGTTTATTCTGTTCCTGAAGTAGGGGTACCGCAACCTTTTCTCATTTTCTTCTGCTGTCGGTGCCATCTTGGTGGGCATAAGCCACGATCGACCGATATAGGTTACCCGAACAAATTAACATCTTATTTTTGTTTCTTGAGTGACATACGGGAACATCCACACGTAGGCGATGACGCGGTCCCTGCTCCTCCCAATGATCTCGTCGACAAACTTTATCAACCAACGAGAGAACAATCAACCTGAACAACAGAGAAAAAAACGTAATGACAACAGAGAACAAAGGTCAAGTACGCGATGACATACCCGGAAACACACATACAAATCGTTATAAAAGAACAGATAGAACGAACAGAAATACTTACGGATTGCTGATTTTGCTGACATAGACAGAGACCTGCACCAATTGACTTCCTGAAGAAGCCTAAGGGCGAAACGCGTAGAAGAAAAAGATTCAATTGGACTTCAACCTATGCCTGTATATGCATTTTTATGCATGAGAAATATGTGAGTGCATTTCTATTTGGTATACTCTTTTTACCTAAGATACTGCACCATTTTTAGCTTGTTTTTTAGATTTTCACTGAAGAATATTAAAAGCCTCTTTTCAGTCCATGTTGATGAGTTGGATTTGCCTCTTTCACTTGTGAGTGCAATATATCATTTCATTACTAACACTGGAAGTACAATCTACACTATATTGTGTTGTTTTTATTTTATTTTTTCCCTATATATGTTCCTGCGCCCCATACATCCTTGGTTTATTTGCATTCTTACACTTTGAGGAAGAGTGTAGTTTGGGTAGCTGCGGTCCAATTAGGGAAGTATTTTCATAATTTTGTTTTTCATCTTGCACCTTACCTGAGTGACACGTGATTTTCAGTTTTTTTCGGTTCACGATATTCCCCCAAAACATGTAAACTACTTTTTCATATTTAATAAAAACTATGATTGAGAAAAATGCATTTTTATTTCCTTTTATTTGCCAATCTGCCCACAGTTATGCACATCTGCCCCCAGGCTTGCCACTCTGCCCCCCAGATATGCCTTATACCCCTTGTATGCCACTCTGACCCCAAGAAATGCCTTATACTTCGATATACCACTCTGCCTGCCTGATATTCCTTATACCCCCATATGCCACTCTACCCCCAATATGCATTATACCCGCCTATATGCCACTCTGCCTCCCCCAGACTTACCAATGCATCCCCAGACTTGTCTAGTAGGGGCAGCCGGTGAACCTCTGTGTCATGTCATGCCTGCACTCCATCATAGAAGTCACGGCAGAACTGGGGGTTTTCTGCGTGCATCACACAGACATTCACCGGCTGCCAGAGAGGAGGATTCAGGTCCCCTGCGGCGCTGCAGGGATCTGGATCTTAGTCTTATAGTCAGACCTCTATTTGAGGTCCAATTATAAGACAACCTTATTGGCAGTTGTCTTATATTTGAGCAAATATGGTATTTGTGACCTCTTCTGGATGAATGGGCAAAAGTTTCCATAGAAATCTTGTAGAAAGCCTTCCCAGAAGAGCGTCAGCTGTTATAGCTGCAAAGGGGGGACCAACTACATATTAATGTCTATGTATTTAGAATGCAATGTTATACAAGTCCCTTTTGGGTCCTAATAGTTTTGTCCATATAGCGCATGTTGATCAGTGACCTTATCAGGTGGGTGCGTATTATACACAAGTACAGTTTCTACAAAACTCAGTGTAAAGTTTGCCTGCGTTTTATACACAGATGCGTATTATACCTAAGATTTTACTGTACATTGTAGAGTAAATGATCAGATTGATTAAAGAAACCTACTCTCGCAAGTAATAGATTCGCATGTATTGTGAATTTTTTTTCTTTGGTTTTAGAAAAATTGTTTTGGTTATCCTAAAAATTAAAGATCTAACAAAATAAGTAAATCAAATGAAAAATAATTGGATTTTAAGAGCACTGTGTCTCTGTCCCAGTGCTACGATTTGTTAAAATTTGAGCATTTCATATACAATAGAATATGTACGTATATTATCATATAGATCTCCTCGTCTTTTCTGAAATTGTAGCTCAGATTCATCGTTCCATTCTATGAGCAGTCATGCAGAGAATTATTATTTATCCAGTAATATATTTATCGTATGCCTAGTGAAATGCGTGCTACAGACTGCTGTTAAACAGCATTGATTCCAGCGACTGTGTAATCTCACAAGTTGTTTAAATGTATGGCTAGTCTGCCCTGGTTTAATAAAGATTCATACCCTCCCTGCTGTGATCAGACACCAGTCAAGTATTTGATTTATCCTCTTGCACTTTGCTGAGAGAATGACTACAGCCAGGATGTAATGTAACATTAGAATTTGATATGTGTCATTTACCGGATCATTGAACACAGCATTGAATGCAGTTAAGGCAAAGAAATCCAGTATTTGCTGAGGCAAAGTGTATGTTAGACGAAGGCTTATTATTAAAGGGATACTCCAGCCATCATATGCACTATAATGGTGCATGTTCCCTTTAAATACTGCATGATCGCCACATGTATTTACACCCCCCATGCATGCAACAAAGCCAGATGCAAACTGTGCCAACACATCTGTACCAGCAACACAGCCACCCACAACAACAAGACATACAATATTAAAGGATCATACTCATGCACTTCACAAAATGTTGTATACATGATTCAATGCACCAAATGTACTATAGGGTGTTACATCGGTGAAACCTGCCAGCAACTCAATAAAAGGATGAATCTGCACAGATACTCCATCAATCATCATGATGAAGAAAACCTTTGCACTCCAGTTGGGCACCACTTCACCCAAACCGGTCACTCCATACATGACCTTAAAATCAAAACACTGAGAGGTAATTTCAAAAACACCCAAGAAAGAAAGACATTTGAAGCCAAAATGATACATTTTTATGATTGTAAAAACAGAGGACTTAATGTGGATTTGAGCTTCTTAGCACACTATCAAAACTTCCTATAACCTGTGTTTTGTTTTGTTTTTTTCTCTTCTTCTCCCCCTCTAGCCTTATCTGTGCAGTATATGCCACTATTTACTATTTACGACCCTCTTAGTTTTTTGTCTGCAAATTCTCTACCGTGTTGTTTTAACCCCTGTTTTAACCCTGTATCAGAACATGTACTGGTCAGTTTTAAACTGTGTTTTTCACTTGCTTGGGCAGAAATGCTTTTGACTTGATAAAGGGAGGACTCCCGAAAGCTCGTCTATTATTTTAAATACTGTTAGTCCAATAAAAAAGGTATTACAAGATTCTGCAACATTCTGTTTTTTTGCATTCTTATACACTGGACTAATACGGCTACCCCAAACTACAGCACCCCCCAGCTAAATTCCATACAGGAGACATCTTCAGTCACACACATCTCCCTGCACGTGACATTATTTATTGTTTTATATAGCACTGTCATATTCTGCAGCACGGTACAATAGGTAGACGGGACATAACAAGTAATATTTAACTTTTTGACTCACAGAGAGGAAGGGCCTCTTCTGAAACCAATTTATGATCTTTCCTGCCTGGTTACAACCATCTCAAGTCCCAAGATCTGTCTAGATGGAAAAGGAATTAAAGCTCATTGGAACACTATGCCAAGTTTCTTAATATTAATATTTTGTATAATTATGCATGTTTTCCTGTATATGCACCAAATATGTAATATATATAAGTTTGGGGGACATGTTTTTGGCCAAACTTTGATATTTACCATTTTGCACATTATCCTCCCCGTCTCTGGCCTCCTACAGCCATAACTTTCCCCTTTTTAACTTTAAACTGTATCTCTCTTAATTGTCACTCTCTTTCTCCTCTTGTAGCTTTACTGCACCATAACAAACAGTCGGCTTACTCCCATCTCAAGCCAAGCGCTAACCCCATCCCTCTGTTCATTTTATTTACATATCCTCTCTTCCATACTGAAACCACTAAGCCCTAATTACTGCTACAAGAGGAACACTGCCCTCTCTTTTTACCCCTTCTTTTATTCAATTAACTGGATTATTCCTTTAGACTTTAAGCTCTCGAGCTGGGCCCCTAAAAGCCCACCGTTCCTGACTGGAACTTTGTATAAAAGTACCATAAGGCTAGATGACACCCCACGTGTTTTCTTCTCCTGATGTATATTTGTGATGTGTTATAACATAAATTGTGCAGCGCTGCATAATTTGATAAAAAAAAAATAACTAAGCTAATAGGCACCCTTTAAAAAATATTTTAAGTGAGCATGAGGACTGTAAGCTTGCGAGAAGGGCTCTCTCCACCTAATGTATTGGTGTATTCTCGTCTTGTCATACCCCCTGAATATATGTATTGTATTGAGCGCTGCGTAAATCGTTGGTGCTATATAAATAAAAGAGAGATGAGAGCTAGAAATCAGAGATGTAAGGAGGGAACTGCTACGATGAGGTTTTCAAATGAATCCTGAAGCGCACAGCAGCCAGTGAACAGACTGACAGGAAAGCGATGGTTGAGGAAGGCGAGTCTGGCAGCGGCGTTCATGGCGTATAAAATTAGCTCCCAATGAATTACACTTTTCCCTCACAAGCGCAGGTGGTCAGAACAGACTTCTATCTGCAGCACTGGAGCTGACGGGGCGTACGCGAGATGTGTTCGGCCCAACAGATCTCCTGTAGGGATTTACCAAGGGGGGCGACGTTACATTTATTTATAAAGCGCCGGCAGATTCCGCAGCACTGTTACAGTCAGTAGAACGAAAACACATACAATAACAAACTGGTGGAAAGGAGAGGAGGGCCCTGCTCTTGCGAGCTTACAATCTAGTCGGTGGTTGAGAGGGAAGCGAGACAATAGGAGAGGACTGCTTGGATGGGGATGAGTTGATCTGGTTCCGATGATGTGTTGAAGCTGTTCATTATTCGGATTTCTCGATTATGATGATGGTTGGGAGTACTGGGAAGGAATGTTGTACGCTTCCCTGAACAGGTGGGTTTTCAGAGAGGTTTTGAAAGTTGCGTACGAGGCACAAAGTCTGAACAGAACGGGGAAGGGAATTCCACAGGAGGGGTGCAGCGTGGGTAAAATCCTGCTTTCTGCAGTGGTACGTTGTTTCCCTCTAATTTAGCTCCTAACTGCCCACTTATGAGGGAGGGTAAGGCCACAGCAGCTATGTTTCCAAGTGAGGCCTGGAAATTTATAGGGCTGCCTCACAAGTGGTCAGATAAAGTAATTGCATGCAGGAGGCAGATGTTTTACACTTTGGCTAACAAATGCAATTAAGCTAGACTAGAGGGCACCAAATGTAACCCTTTGAGAGCAGCAGGGTGTGGAAACATGCAGGATAAAGACATACCGGGTGGAAAACAGGGGTAACAGCAGGAGATGAGGGGTTCAAATGAAATATGTTATGGTCATATTTATGAAGAGTCTACTTGGGGTAAGGCCACAGACATGAACCTTTAAAGTGACCCCGCAGCCATCATATGCATGAAAGTGTCTGCGATGGCTGGAGTGTCACTTTAAGCTGTTTGCATTGTATGTAATGCATTTTCTGTTCTTGATTAAACTCAATATTTTTTCCCAAAATGTTTCATCAGATCCAGTTGGCGCATCTTCTACATCCTGGAAATGTTATTTCGTCCGATAAACTGCATGTAAAAGAGTGAAATTCTGGATTAACAAAGAAAAAAGTCCTGAAGTTGCCTGAACCAATCAGAGAAAAGCCAATTGTATATAAAGTGGGCTTTAAAATATTTATTTATTGCTTGCTTAATTTTAGTCTGTAAGAACTTATTTATGTAGCATAGAGAACTACAAAAGTGACAATGTAAAAGACATTGCCTTTAAGGGGTTAAGTCCTGTCAGAATTAGCACAAATACAGCAGTAACTAGAAGCCACCAAGTGTGTGAGAGTGATGGGAGTCATAGTACAACAACTGGAAGCCTGCGCTGCTCCAAGCTGTTATTTATATAGTAGTATAAAGCGTTTTAAGGGGACCGTTTCACACGGAAAGAATCGCTCTTTCCCGGCAAACTCTTGTTTTTCTCAGCGGTCCTTGAGCAGAAACCGCCCGTTTCACTTCAGACTAAAGCTCCTCTAACAATTGTAACGTAAACGTAATCTGAGCTGCGTCACATCGTGTGGAATGGCGGCAGAAACATATCATACGCTTCTGAGGTTACAGCTTTGTCCACAAACACAAGCGGTTTCTGACCGTCACCATCCCGGACCTGTAAGTAGCGAAGCCGTAAACACAAGTGTAAGCAGGCATTCTGTCCCTCTCCCCGCGCCGTAGCCCGCCTCCTGGTTGCAGGGATTAGAAACGTGTATTGTCCAATCGTGTAGTGCTGGCGCTAGTCGCAGCCAATAGAAAGTGTCGTAGGCTGGGTTAGTTTCGTTTTCATGCTTAGAGGGGTTGCGCGGTGTGACACATAATTTTCCGGTTTGCGGGTAATTTAACGGTTATAGATTATTAATCGCATATACTGTGTGATTGTGTATACCCCCCCCTTCGTGCCTAGTAAGGAGGCAAAAAGCGTGGGGTAATATCCTTTCCACACACGGGTGGGGGTTGGACTAGTCAATGTGACTCTTGCTAGCCAGGTTTGCCTTTGGCATAATGTTATAGGGCGTTCAGCAGCACTGGGCTTGTGATGAGGTCCGAACGCACCACAGGCCGCGCCATGAAAAGCGTGTTAACATTAATGTCATCAACATTTCTGGGCTGCCAGTTTATTACATCTTTTATTTATGACCTTTGATTCCATTTGGTGTTTTCAGTGACCCACCCGGTATGCGTTAAATAGAAACGGTGACGGGCACTTACATTGTACTTTCAATTACATCAAGAAGGACCAACACGAGCCGGTTTCCACAGCAAGAAGGGCTAGGCTGGCCCTGTACCATGTATAATGGCTTGAGGTGATGTAGTCCTATCTACGCAGGTGTGTTATTTGTGTGTCTCTGCAGACGCTCGGATTGCTGCACAGCTGGTTACCCTGTATTAACTCTTGTGTTTTGCAGGATGTCCTGTATCTGGTGAGCGCGTTAGTCTGGCCGGCGCCGTCTGCTTCTGCATATGGGATATGTTCAAGATTCCTACGGCTGCCTTCTCTTGTGCCCGTTTCCTGTGTACAGCTGTGGGCGACGTGCGTAATTCCCTCTCCAAAATGTTTTATGCTGTGAGAAGAGGCCGCAATCCCGGTGTCTATAACACATGGTAAAACCAGTAGTTTGATGTGTTTAATAGGAGATGTAGAAAAGTTCTGCAGTAAGTTGGCTTAAGCTTTCTTCAAATACAGGCCACCCCTTTTTTCTCACTGGTGCTTGTCTTTTGGGAACGCAAGTGGTGTGTTGCTAATCGGTGCCCACATTCACCCTATCAGTGGGTGGTAGATATGCCCGGTAGGCGGTGGAAACATGCATCCTTAATGCCTACTGAACAGGCTGATGTGCCATCACAAGGGGCAGAGAAGAGGTTCCATGGGTTGGGGACGGTTAAATTTCAAATAAAGGAAAAACTACACCAAGAAACAACTCATGTATTCTGCTCCTTTCATTTTTTTCCATTAAAAGATGGCTAGGATAACATTTTGTATTTTGGCTACTTCAGGGATGAATGTAAGGCGCAAGTAGATCGCTTCCCTTTGGCCAGATACAAAAAATTTGCTACAGAGAATGAAGCCTGGGAATTTGTGAGGGACACCCAGGAAGGTCCGTCGCAGAGTGCACAAGGTAAGGCAGTATCTAATCCATGATTTTCCCCTCCCCTGGATCCTTGGGATAGTGTAACATTATTTGATAAGAAGTTTTAAAGTAAAGTATGTATACAAAACAAATAAGGATATCATGAGGCAACACTAAAGTTTTACTTGTGAATGCGGTTGGGTAGCCTGTAAAGCTACATAAATATCACCCCATCTGGTAATAATGGGTGAATATTTTGTGTCGGGAATCGTCCTTTGGGAACTGGCAATATGCACACTTGGCAGGTTGGGGTCAATGTAAATGTAAGCGTATATATTCCTGATTGGTTTGCTCTTATATCTTTTAATAATAGCTGTTACTATGCAGTAGCTGTGTGAGATGGCGTTTACAAACTCCCCTTGTAAAGGATTCTGCTTATTATGTGTATCCTTACGCATTTTACTGATGTTTTGAGCAAGTCTGGCCCAGCACATTGATCCCTCCCTGGTGTCTGACATACTGCTGGCACAACACCCAAATGTGTGAAGTTAATATAGAGCATATATTTGATATTTTTCTTCTTTCTAGATGTAAGTGCAACGCAGAGCTCTCCACCTAAGCCTTCAAAATATCAAGCAAAGCCATCATACCGTGCAAAGAGAGCTCTTTATCCTCCTCAAAGCTCCTCAGGACCGGAGCAACCAGCCAAACGCGCCAAACTCATTGATATTTGCTCCTTGCCATCATCGGACAACACGGCTTTTAACTGCATGGGTAAGTGACACTTTCACTTACCCAGAGGGCCATCCCTGTGTAGTGCCTTTTGTATTTTTGTTATCAGTTAAGATTTCATATAGACTGTGGCATGTGGATATCCAGATTAGATGTTTTAGATGCCTCCATGGTGTTCAATCACCTATTGAATTGTTTTCTGCATGTGTGTACTGCTAGTGAAATGTGACAACTATTTTTGCGGTCTCGTAAAAATTTTTTGGTGACAGGTTGAACCAAACATCTAAGTTGATCATAAGGTCCCTTTCTTTAGATGCTTCTAGCATGAAGACCACCCACTGTTTGTCTGAGATAAGACTTGAAAGTTGTTTGGTTTTTTTAACATTAAGAAGTGTTTGTCATGATTAACTCATATAACGTAGTGGATGCATGGAAGGGTAACCCAGCAGAGGTGGTTAGTTTCTTTGTTTAAGCATTCAATGAGTTAATCTGAGGTTGATTTAATGTGTTTCTTTGTGAATGCCCTCTGTATCTGTTCTGGCTAGAGGTGTCATCTTCCCAAAGGACCCCTGTGGTGATTCATGGCCTAACAGATAAGGACCCTGAGTTATAGGAATTCCATTCCTATCTTAAGTGGAGGGGTTTCCATCACCTTTACCCCACCATAACTTATTGGCACATCAAAGATGGGACCCGATTCTTGGGGATGGTGTCATATAATCAGTCATGTGGTCAGAGGGGCGTTTGCTTGCAAAAGTCTGATTTAGGCTAGGTTTCCACTTGGGTTTTTGTCCTGCGTTTTTGTTCTTGATGAAAAACGCCAAGAAAACTGCCACTGCATTTTCCTGCGTTTTGGCGTTTTTTCTGGCGTTTTAGCCTTTCTGTGGAAATTGCTTTTTTTGACCTTAGGCAGTTTTTCCAGCCTTTTGCAAGTTAGCAGTTTCACCCAGCTAAAAGGGATTAGGATAAATGGCAAGTATCTGCCCCCGATGTAATTTACTTGGTAGACCCCTTTGTCTCTTTTCTGTGGTTTGTAAGGCATGCTTTATTCCGAATGTCTGCTCCTCTAGGAAGATTGGCCCCAAATGATGGTGCAAATTGTTTGCTGTTGCTTTTGGCGTCGGGTATGTTTGTTTGTAATGGCATGTTTGTTCCAAATGGTGTAAAATTCAATATGAACCAGTCCAGGACTTTGTTTTGTGTGAAACTGTTTGTTTTCAGCCTATTTCTCGTAGGACACACAGATACTGGGTCCATCCTCTGCATTGTAACTGTGGAAAAAAACGCCATAAAAAACGCCAAGGCAATAAACCCACATGGCTTTTTCATGGCGTTTTTTCTCTCCCATAGACTTCTATTGGAGAAAAACGCCAAGATTTCCTTGAAAAAACGCCAGTGTGAACATGCTGCGATTTTGAAAAACTGCCACAGAGCCCAAAAAAGCAGAAAAACGCCAAAGAGGACTGAAAAAACGCCAAACAGAAAAACGCCAAGTGGAAATGGCATTTTGCGATTTCCTATTGAAAAACAGCTAACATCTGGCTGCTGCGTTTTTCCACTAAAAAAACGCCAGGTGGCGCTATTGGCGTTTTTATGGGCGTTTTTAGCATAAAAAAACCAAGTGGAAACCTAGCCTTAGGGACAATGCAGCCACCTCAAAGGAGAACTCCATGATATACTCTGATCGGAACAACATCATAAGAAACCATCTGGACTTAAGGAGTTCCCACAGGCCTACTTATTGGAGAAACTCGTGAGTGAGGGTCCTGTGTTTAAGTCCCTTTGTTTTTAAGAACTGTTTGCTGTTTTATTTCTCTTTTGTATGTCTTGTTTTTTGTAATTCTGGCACTGTGTAATCTTTGTCTTTTTGTTATTAAAATATTCATAATCCAAGTCTGTCTTTGGGCTCTAGTATCGATATCCACGAACCCTAAGAGAGGATAACACATTACCGTATTGTTATTAAGTTCTACAGGATATATATATGTTGGTTGCCCAGGGTGGGTTGATATATAGATATAGAGATAAAGGTTCTAATTCGGATTTCTCACGAATCCGGTATCAAAATCGTGAGTGGTGGCAGACTACCTGGGGGGATACAGGCAGGATTTGGGGGTTAATTTGGTATAACTTATGCCTTGTTAAGGGGTGAAGTTAGTAAATCCAGAGGCCTGGTGCTATTAACCCCTTCATGCCCACGCCCTCTACACAGTCACGGCTTGGCAAGTAGTCTTGACCGTGACAGTGTTTCCTTCCCAAAATGGGGCAAAATTAGGAAATCAATCTGAGCTGAAAAAACACTTTTTGCGTATGTATGAATGAGACATGGAGTTCTTATACCCGTGAGCAAAATGTGGCACATATGCCACCATGGCATTTTACATTAAAAGTCTCATATTGTCTTAGATTTAATTTTTGTTTGTCTTGTTGCCATTGTTTTAACACTGGATCTTAGTCATTAGTTTTGTCAGGGTGTGTTTTTCTCCTCCTTAATAAACCGATTAAACCTTTTTTTCTTTGCATCCTTCTGTGTTTCCCTGCAGGGGACTCCACTGTTGTGTACACTGATGGCTGCTGTTCCCGGAATGGACGATTAAAAGCAAGGGCTGGCATTGGTGTCTACTGGGGACCAAACCACCCGCTGTAAGTCTTGTAATTAACACGGACTGTCAAAATCTGCAGCTACCCTTTGAGATCTACCCTTTGAGCACTTTTGGAATGTGTTTCTTCATCATAACTTCTATCTTGTGTGGGGTTAAAAAAAAAATCAGATTAACAGCATGTGTTCTCTGAACTTTAATAAATTTGCAAAAAAAAACCAAAAACCCAAACTTATAGACAAGAAGTCCCGCTCTTGTGTGTTACATGTACTGCACGAATCAAAAACGCCCTGGGCTAGTTCTAAACTGTGTAATATATATTGCTTTGGCCTTTTCCCTTGGATTTTTGTTGGGCTTCTATCATCTGCTTCGTTTATGGCAGCATTTTGGTCAGAACTATTCTGCAAACAATGCAGCAGTGTTGAGAGTTGCTAATTACTTTCTCTGTTTAACAGAAATGCGTCCGAAAGGCTTGAAGGGAGGCAGACAAACCAAAGAGCTGAAATACAGGTATCTTTGAGTTTCTTCTGATGCTGAACAGGGGCTATTGAGATGCCCGGCGTTAGACATGAAACGTGAAATAAAGTATCAGATATATGGATTACCCTTTCCTTTTGTTTTCCAGGCAGCTTGCAAAGCGATAGAACAAGCAAAAGCCCAAAATATCACAAAACTTGTTCTTTATACAGACAGTATGTTTACTATAAATGGTAAGAGCTGCCTTTATCTTCATGTGTTTTTATTTATAAAAAAATGCTATCAGGTCAGTCCTCTTGTTGGTAATCATTGTGTGGACCATTTGTTCCTTACTTGCTGTGATGATGTCTTCTGCACATTAAGATCCAGAAAACCATATTATGTTTTGTTAATCTATAGAGCGCTAGAGTATTGTGAGTAGTTACTTAACTTAAGCCTGCCCGGTCACCTCTACTGCACAAATAAAAGCACTGTGAGTAACTCCAACCCTCTGCGAGAACTTTAACATGCATTCTACCGAAACGGGACAAATCAAAAAGAAAACGCTTACCAGATCCAGAAATTATAGCCAGGCTACAAAATGTTCTTTCTGCCTCCATGATGTAAAATGTCTTGTGACTGATTACTTAAGGTGGCATTTAGCTTAAGCGATCAGCAGCGAGAAATCTAGGACCGCGCACCTGTCAAATATAGTACATGCTGTATCATGGATACATTTTATTTAATTCCTTTATTTGATGAAATGTTTTATATTAGGGATCACTAAATGGATCCATTCCTGGAAGAACAATGGCTGGAAGCTGAGCACAGGCCAAAATGTTATAAACAGGGAAGACTTTGAAAAGCTTGACAGACTAAGAGAAGGCATGGATGTTAAATGGGTGAGTATGTGATAAATCTGTGTGTTCACATGCGTGTATATACACAACACTCCACTCTAACGATCCAAAATTCACAATCCCATTCACCCAAAGGTTGCAGATACCCAGTAATTAAACATCCGTTCACCTCTGAGCAGGGCAGTCAAATTGTTATGTTATGCATTACTTATGTCTTGTCTACCTGTTGTACAGCGCTGTGGAATATGAAGGAGCTATATAAAACAATACCTTTTTATTTTCTCTTTTTCTTGTTATATAATTTTTTTAAATTCTGTGTTTTGTGGAAATGTATATTTGGTTAGCCGTTTTTGTGGTTTCAGTATTTTGTACTACATTGTACGGAAAAGGGAACACACTCTATATTATATGTATGATTTAACGACATTTATTATATTGTTTTCACTTTAGCATATTAAAAATCGAATTTCCCATCCTGCTATGCGTGAGAGCCGTTTTCTTGCTGCTGCACCAGGCGTTAACCCAGTTGTCTGCCTTAATACTTGCGATAATAGCTTGATGCACATCAAGCATGAGAAATGTTACTTCCTACTTGGGCAGATAGGTGGATTCCTGTTTTAGCTTTAGCAAGGAATCACAGGAATAGGGAAGATTTAAATGAAGTGCTATTGGCAGAGTGTTCTGTGATTGAAAGATGCCAATCTGAATAACCCAAAATACTTCAATTACTAAAAACAATCGACACTCTGATTCGTTTGCTTTATCTTCATGTGTTGGAAGACGTCCCTGGTATTATCCAGCAGCACAGTAATCCATCTCATTTGTTCTCCTGTTTTAGATGCATATACCTGGCCACGCTGGATTTCAAGGAAATGAAGCTGCAGATAGACTTGCTAGAGAAGGTGCTCAGAAGTCGCCCATCATTGAATAGCTTCTTAAGAAGCCCCTCAAGACATTCTGAACCATGCAAACCATTTGCGGAACATTTTCAACCTAATACTTACCCTGGTTTATTGTATCTGCTGGTTTTAAATTTGCTATATATATGTAATATCTCTTGAAACAACTGTAATAGAAGCCCTTCTGAGTATTCAAAGAAAGCTCTACGATGGTCGGTAAATGCTTAAGGAAAAGAAAAATCTTAATGATTAAGGGGTTTGTTTTTTCCGTTGATAACCGTGGATGATTGTTTAGTAAAATGGATCATGGATCTATTTACTAAATAGTCTTGTTTTTTTTCCCCATATGGGAATTGATGATTTGGGTTTACAAAGAGACATAAGAACCTGATTATTTTGTGATGGGTTTGCAACAAACCATTTAATCAGAACATATAAAAACAGAAAAATTTGTATTTTGATGTATCTTTGTTCTTAGCGCAAATTTAGGGCAAAGCTACAGCACATGTAAATGTTACAGGAAGGTTAAAATTAGAAATCGGGCTTTCCACCCAAAAGTAAGGGGAGAATTCATGTTTCAACATGTGACGGCCATGCGTGGAATTGCCATTTTACGTAAAAAGCTGCCACTGATGAGTTGGTTCCACTGAACCAGTAAAAGCTTCAGTAGTTTATGTTGTGATTTTTAAATGAATAAATGTTTAGCGGAAAGAATAAAGTTACAGATCTGTTTATTTGGTTAGCGTGCTAGACAGTGCAGCCAGCGTTATGTACGGGCAGCACAGCATATTGTGACGCTTTGTGTAAAGAAAAGGAATTTCACTGGAGTTTGCATTGCAACATGAATTCTGGTGCCTTGAAAATTAAATTATGTATATATATTTTTTTTCTTGTAAATGTTTTTATGTTAAAATTGGAACCATAACACACGTGGGGGTGAGACTGGACCAGCTTGGTGTTTGGGAACAGTAGGCAGCATAATTGTTTTTTGTTCTACACTCTTAAAGGAACAAGCAAAGTCATCTGGTTCTGCCACTTTCTTTGATGACAGAGACTGGTTGTGACTGGGTAGAATAGGGGTGACGGTACTGAGAGCACTTCACATTGTGCCTATGCCTGCACACCCTCATAAACATAAACCCTCAAGCAACATTGAAGACAGGACAGTATAAGTTTACAAATACAACATATCATATAAATATGATATTCAAAAACATACAGGTTTAGTTATTTAAAGCTATTATAAACGTAAAACTTGCATTCTGTTATTTAAGGCTATTTTCAAGATTAGTAGCACCTATCTAAGCATTGCTGCAGACCATGTACACCCTTTCATGGATGTGGTATTCCCTGATGACATTGGCCACTTTCAGCAGGATAATGCACCCTGCCACAAAGCAGAAATGGTTTGAGGAACACACAGTTACTTAGTTCATAAGGTTGAAAAGTGACCCAAGTCCATCAAGTTCAACCTTTCTACCTAACCTTCCTACTCGATCCAAAACAAGGCAAAAAGCCATAATTAAGCTATTTCGAATTCTGCCATCAGGGGAGAGAATTCCTTCTTGACTCCAAAAGGCAATTGGCTTTCTCCTTGGATCTAGAAGTTCTAAAATATTAATTCTATTTATATTCCTGTATGTCATGCTTTTCTAAAAATAGCCAGACCCCATTTGAAGGCACCTTTATTGTCCTTACTGTAAAGAATCCCTTCCTTTGTCTATGAAACCTGCGCTCTTCCAGTCTTAGAGGGTGACCTCTTGTTCTTTGTACATTTCTGTTAATGAACAGGTCACTGAAGAGCTCTTTATATTGGCCCTGCATATATTTATATAATGTTATCATATCCCCTCTAAAACACAATTTTTCCAGTGTATATAACTCTCTGTTCATAACACGACGACAAGTTAAGGGTGTTCCCTCCAAATTCCCCAGATCTCATCTGTGGGATGTACTAGACCAGGGGTGTCCAACATGCGGACCTCGAGGTGCGGCCCGCGTGAGATCGGCAGCCAGGATCACAAGAGCCCTGCTGCTTACTTGTGGGAGTGTCTATTGTCCTGCACAGAGGAAGCGGGAGGCCACGCCCCCTGCTGAAGTCTGTGAGCGGCATCGAGAGCTGTAGTGCAGGTAAGGGGGTGGGGGAGGGTGTTTGAATGAGTATGCGTGATTGAGGGAATGAATCTGTGAATGAATGAATTTGTGTGTGTGATAGCATGGATGTGTAAGTGCTGGAACCTAGGCATGATGGGACTGTGATTGCTGTTAGCAATCACACTCCTATCATGCCAAGTCAGCCAGTATATGTTGAAACCTGGCTAGCTGCCCCTTGTGTATTGATGCTGCCAGCAGTATGGGGTCTGCACTTACAGCCACCCTGTACCAGCATGTACTGGCTGACTTGGGATGATAGGAGTGTGATTGCTAACAGCAATCTGCTAACAGCTATCACAGTCCCATCATGCCTAGGTTCCAGCATTTACTGGTTGTCTGGGTATAAAAAGAGTGTGTTTGCTGTTAGCAATCACACTCCTATCATGCCAAGTCAGCCAGTACATGCTGAAACCTGGCTAGCTGCCCCCTTGTGTATTGATGCTGCCAGCAGTATGGGGTCTGCACTTACAGCCACCCTGTACCAGCATGTACTGGCTGACTTGGGATGATAGGAGTGTGATTGCTAACAGCAATCTGCTAACAGCAGTCACAGTCCCATCATGCCTAGGTTCCAGCATTTACTGGTTGCCTGGGTATAAAAGAGTGTGTTTGCTGTTAGCAATCACACTCCTATCATGCCAAGTCATATTGTTGATTTTTTTTTCTCTCCAATTGTGGTGTGTTAACGCACTAAAATTGGACAAAAAATACAATAACTATTAATTTATATATGATTGTTGACAGCACTCCTATCATACCCAGCCAACCAGTACATGCTGGAATCTGGGTATTGCTGTTAACAATCATAATATATAATTTTTTTTGTACAATTTTGGTGTGTAACTTACTTTTATTAAAAGTGTAGGATTTTTTTTATTATTTTTAAAGGTGAGGGGCGGGGTCATTTTCGGTTTCGTTTAAGTGAACCCTGAATTTTCGGTTTTGGTCCAGAATTTTCATTTTAGTGCATCCCTAAAATAAATAGACCTATTTCATTTTTATTTATCCAGAATCCTGAATTTGTAGTCACAAAACTTTTTAGGCCCAGAAATCAGTGAGAGGAAAAGTAAAGGTTTTCTGTCATTTACTTTATTTTAATCTGTATATTTTATTAAAGGCCATATTTTCTCACAGTGAAAAATGAGTGCGGCCCTCGCACGTATACAATTCTAATTAAGTGGCCCACTGCAGAAAACACTTGGACACCCATGTACTAGACAAATAAGTCCAATCCATGGAGGCCGCTGTCACGCCAACTTGTAAAATGCATACTTGGACTTGCTACCTGGTAGAGATGGTATGGCCAATTTCAGCATGAGAGGGATTAATTCGATTGTATAGGCATGTGGTGCCAAAAGGTCTTATAAGGTAAATTTGTCTTTTGAAGCTGGGACTCCAACCGGTGCCCTCTGCAAGGTGTGAAATGTTATAGCGGAGGTGCCTCTACGTCTACTTGCTGAGTAATCCACCATATGCCTGTATCCCCTCATAGATAGTGAATTCTTTTGATATGCTAAGTGACCACTAGCGGTCAAGAAAACCATTTCTTCCAGGGTCATATCCAACAAATACATCAATAATAACCCATAGATTCATAATCATACCTCCTTTAGTGCATATCTAGAATGGGGAAAACGCACCCTGCAAAAAGAATACCAATATGGCCAGTACAACGTAAGCTGTTAGGAAGAAATTGTGAAGTCTGTGATATTCAGTCATAAGTAGCAAGTGTGACATATCCCCCAAACTTGCAACAAAAATTAACAGGAAACTACCCACTGATAGAAGTGATAAAGAAAAACGGACCACACCGCGCCAAAGGCCCTGCTGCAAACTGTGCCAACACATATGAACAGACAACATAGCCACCCACAACAGCAAGACCTACAGTATTAACCACGATCACAGTGTGATCGGTGCAGGGGGATCGCAGGGAGGAGAGTGAGAAACCATGTTAGTGATGTAAAAATAAATAAATCACTAAAATAATACAATAAATAATAATAATAAAAAACAATAACCTGAGCTAAGTGATGTCATCACTGGCATTAATAACATGTTCAAGAGGTCCCTATTTAAAAAAAATATAAAAAAATTAAAAGTATATATAAAAAAGATAAAAATAATAAAAAAAGAAAAAAAAAACCCCTTAAATCCCATTGCCCTAACACAACCCCCAAACCCGTTAATCCATAAGCATAAAGATTCTACGAATAATGTACAATTTATAGTATGTTCCATATGAGTGCTGGGAAAGTATGGAAAATCTATATAAATTAGGTATTTCTGAAATCAGGACACCTGAATTTTGTGAGGATTCAGAGGGAAAATTTATAAAAAAAAATAGGTGTTTCTTTTTCTAATTTTTGCTAGTTATTTTTAGCTAATCATCTAACTATGGTATCAAAATAAAGCTCTACCTCTCCTTGAAACAACAATATATAATTTACATGGGTACACTATTCACAGGAAAAGAGAATAATCGCTGAACCGACACACCGCAAAAATGGCAAAATTGCTCCGGGACTTGAGGTACCAAAAACCCCTGGGACTGAAGGGGTTAAAGGATCGTGCACCTGCACATCTAGCAATGTAGTGTATATGATACAATGCACTAAATGTGACCTAGGATGCTACACTGGAGAAACCAGCCAGCAATTAAGGCAGAATGAACATGCACAGACATTCCATTAAACACCACAAGGAAAATTCCCATTGCACCCCTGTGGGACACCATTTCACCCGACATGACCATTCATTCAAGGACCTAAAAATCAAGATACTGAAAGGGGACTTCAGTAACACCCAAGAAGAACTTCTGAAGTCGGAACGATTCAACTTTTCAACAGCAAGAATAGAGGACTCAATGCCGATTTGGGTTTCCTGTCCCACTACACAGGTTTTACATAACCCCCCACCTGCTATATGTACTGTATTGTTAAGTTCACCATGTTCATCTATATTCTCCTGCATATATGGTAACATATGTATACATATACATTCGCACCCCTATATTCATCACAGCATTCCTATTCCCTGTATGTGAGCACTAGCATCTTAATTTTTCTTCTGTGTCAGTTTGTCTTCCGCAGTGCTAAATCCCCCCTCAAAATTCCCTATTCAGAACATTTATGACCCTCTGGAGGGACACATACTTTTGAACATCTCACTCCCCCTTATCAGATCTGGGCAGTAAACCCCCCTCCCCCCACCACACAACATTGAATTCTACGTGTCGTTTTGCTAAGAAATTTTTTAGATTTGAGAAAGGGAGAAGAGCTCCCGAAAGCTTGTAATTCCAAAATTCTGTTAGTCCAATAAAAAAAAGGTAATATCACAAGATACTTATTCCATCTGTTATTTGATATTGACACCACTGGACTAATACAGCTACAACTTCTAATATATATATATATATATATATATATATATATATATATATATATATATATATATATATATATATATACCGTATTTGCTCGATTATAAGACGACCCTGATTATAAGACGACCCCCCAAATCTTAATATTAATTTAGGAAAAAAAGAAAAAGCCTGAATATAAGACGACCCTATAGGAAAAAAGTTTTACCAGTAAATGTTAATTCATTTAAACACTTTTTTTAATAAAAGCTATGCTTGAGAAAAATATTTTGGTTTTATTTCCTTCTATTTTCCAACCTGTCCCCCAGTTATGCACATCTGCCCCAGAAGTGCCTTATACCCCCTATATGCCACTGTGCCCCATGATATGCCTTTTAACCCTCTAAATGCCACAGTGCCCCATAATATGCCTTTTAACCCTATATGCCACTGTGCCCCATGATATGCCTTTTAACCCTATATGCCACTCTGGCACTTAGAGGGTTAAAAGGCATATTATGGGGAAGAGTGGCATATAGGGAGGTTTAAGGCATTTCAGGAGGCAGAGTGGCATTAAAGGGGTTAAAAGGCATTTCACAGAGCACTCTGCCTCCAGAAATGCCTCAAACCCACATTTAACACTCCCCCTCCCTCCTCCAAACTTACCGGTGCTTCTGAGTTGGGGGGGGCGCATAACACAGGAGGGTCCAGGTCCCCTGCATCTGAGCCCCAGGTGCTTAGTCCGGGCAGCATGTAGAGCTCCACGCGAATCGCGTAGAGCTCTAAGCACCGGGGACTCAGAAGCACCGGTACGTTGGAGGGGGCATAACACAGGAGGATGCAGGTCCCCTGCATCCTCCTGTGTTATGCCCCCCCCCTCCAACTTACCGGTGCTTCTGAGTCCCCGGTGCTTAGTCCGGGCAGCGTTTAGAGCTCTACGCGATTGTATCGTGTAGAGCGTAGAGCTCTACACGATACAATCGCGTAGAGCTCTACACGCAGCCCGGACTAAGCACCGGGGACTCAGATGCACCGGTAAGTTGGGTCGGGGGTTAACACAGGAGGATCCAGGTCCCCTGCATCTGGGTCCCCAGTGCTTAGTCCGGGAAGCGTGTAGAGCTCTACGCGATTGTATCGCGTAGAGCTCTACACGCAGCCCGGACTAAGCACCGGGGACTCAGAAGCACCGGTAAGTTGGGGGGGGGGGATTAACACAGGAGGATCCAGGTCCTCTGCATCGCTGCGGGGATCTGGATCTTAGTCTCATAATCAGACCTATTTGAGGTCTGATTATAAGACGACCCTGATTATAAGACGAGGGGTATTTTTCAGAGCATTTGCTCTGGAAAAAACCTCGTCTTATAATCGAGCAAATACGGTATATATATATATATATATATATATATATATATATATATTCCAACACACTCAGTGACTTTATTTATATAAAGCAAACTACAGGTACAAGATCACCCTGCTTATATATCTTCATACATATGTCAGTATTATACAGTCTATATCTTTATAGTAGAGTTGTATGATTTACACATGTTACCGTATATTAATCTGTATATAAAGCGGTATCATAAAAAACTTCTAGCGCCACCACAACCACTGCTAGGGCGTTTCACTTGGTTCTATCCCAAGCACATCCGCTTTCCCGCCTTCCTATGGCTCCTCCCCCTGGTGATATATATTGGCGATGGACGCGTGATCAGCCAGTTTCTCTGCTGCGGAGCGAGAGCCATTGTTACTATCTAGCCAGCCACCCAGCCTGCGCAGAAACTAGCCGCTACCCTGAGAGAAGATGCCGTATGCGGTGCGCAGGGGCCGTCGGTCCGGAGTGTACGATAGCTGGTGAGGGGAGCGGAACCATCCGCCGCCATAGTGCTCTGTCGCACTTACTATATTTGTTATTGGATTATCACGCTGTTACCCCGGGTACAGTCGATTGTGGGGGTTATTATAGGGAATTACCCCATTAGGTTGTGGCTGATATTCCCCTCATCGCATTTATAAGGTTTCTAGTCGTCTTAATGACGCCAATTAAACTGGTTCTATATAACTGGTATTTGTTCCTTCAGTATTCAATTCAATACAGGCGATTATTATTACCCTAAAATGACAACAACTCCCAGCTTCTGTAAGAGATCAGAGTGATGGGAGTTGTGCTACACCGTCCTGTTTATAAGGTCTCTTATCCGTAATGACGGGGTTAATACTGTTTACTCTGAGATGAACATATAGATGAGCATGAATACCATATAGAAATAATCGGGTACGTTCTACATTCACATAACTAGATATAACTATATAGATATAGGTGTGAACGGGGCCCGGGGAATGTTCTGCATGGATGGGGCACGATCTTTAACTTATGTGCTGCACCCGCATGGTGTCCTGTATAATCTGTATAGCATTACAAAATATGGGGGCGCTATATATAAATCCATATATAACGGCAGAGGCATCGAGTGTAAGCCTGCCGATCATGTAGATTAATATAAGCACCGCGCGTGCTGCCTGCGCGATGTACACACAAAGTGACATAGTCACAGACTGGTGCGTGGAAATGTTGGCGTCTGTCCACAAGATGTGTATGCATCATGCAGGTTCGGGGGGGGGAATTTGTATGCTTCACGCAGGTTCCCGGGGGGGGGTATATATATTTATATATAGGACTCCAGGTAAGTGGGATCTGCTCAGCAAACCCTCGAATGCCTGGCCTGAGAGACGAGGTGTCAGAATGAATAAACCAGTCGGTGCCCCTCTGACCGTGCAGCACGATGCATGTTATCTTTCCGTATCCGAGAGAAAAGTAGACTTCTGTGTCCGTTTCTTCCTCCCCTGACAGTCTGTATTGCAAGCGGCTCGCGAGTAACTCCTGCACATGCGCTGTAATGCTCCAAATGATTATTTATTGTTTATGTAGTGCCACCAAATTCTGTAGCGCTGTACAAAGGGTAGACAGGACATAACATGTATATAACATAACAATGAGACTTACAGAAACAGATGAGGAGGGCTGAGCTTACACTCCAGATGAAAGCAAGGGGAGTAGCAGCTGTCTGTATCAGACCACAAGGCTGAGGTTTGTGGGAGTTAATACACCAATGTTCCTCTTCATACCTGATCACAACAGGGAAGAATGCAAAGCTCAGGTGGATCGCTTCCCTTCTGCGAGATACAAGAAGTTCCCGTCCAGCCGTGAAGCTAGGAACTTCGTGGAGAGCGATGATGCTTCCAGCTCTTCGTCTTCTAGTTACCATCCGTACGGCCAGAGAACAGGTTTGCACTACATGCGCCACAGTATTATATTATCCTTACATTATATATATTATTTCTCCCACATGAACGTCCGAGGAGGACCCCGTGTGAAGTATAGTTAAGTCTTACTGATTTAATTATCAGTCATGCTGCGACAGGGTTCGTCCATATTCTGTAGTGAAATGGAAAGGTTAAAAGTGCGACTCTTCTGCCATCTTATTTAGTGGATATAGCCCATTTGATAAAGGGAACTTTGCAGAGAAATTGGAAGATAAGTGGAACAGCCTCCCAGCAGAAGTGTTAGAAAGGAACCGAACTAAAGCATGTATTGGCTAGGGCTCCTCAGCTGAACCCCTATAAGAGCTGAATTCTGCCTGTGTAGAAGCTCAGCACTTCCGAAGTCTAGGTTACAGCTTCAGTATTGATCACCACGGAATTGTAATATGATGCTTTCCTTCCAGTCCACTAATAGCATTAACCGTGTAATGATTGCGTTGCACCTCTAACCTTATCGTAGTAACACTCGGCGTTCGTTTGGCGGGGTCCCCTTGTTTCATACATGATCCATAGTTAGTAAACGTGTGTAAAGTTACTCTGTTGATAGCGACAGACAAGCCGTCCCTGACAATGGACTGTTACGAGAAATGGGATGTAAAGCATTTCTTCCTTTTTGCTTGCAGAGCGTCAAGCGGTTTACACGGACGGCTGCTGCTCCAGAAACGGGCAGCATGGAGCGTGCGGTGGGATTGGAGTTTACTGGGGTCCTAATCATTCACTGTGAGTGACAGAGGCAAACTTGCCTTATAACACAGATCGTTATCAGAAGACCAACTACCCCCGTACGGGGAATCTTACTGACCTGTCATAGGAGGTTCACTTGGGGAATACATGTGGATATGTATGGTATATTGAAAATACAGGGTTAGGGCACAGTCACAGCTGGAAAGTCGTGGGGATTTGTACTTTTCCGCCCGTCTGTAAAAATGATTTTATTTAACACGGCAGGAACGTGTCAGAACGACTGGAAGGCAGACAGACTAATCAAAGAGCTGAAATCGAGGTAGTGTATCATTTCTTCTAATACTTTTCATCGTCGGTTAATAAGCTCCTTTATTATCTGTTCTGCTGAATAAGGGACTAGTTCCAGACTTGCAGTCATGTAGTTGTCCCCCCAAAACTAGGCGGGTGCTGAATAGTCCTGGATGACTGCTTTCATGTTTCTCCATGGAGCCTCACATCATTTTTTTGTTGTTTTCCCCCATAATTTTCAGGCGGCCAGTAGAGCGCTGGAACAAGCGAGGGAGCGCAATATGACTGCGATTAATATTAACACTGACAGCAAGTTTACCATTAACGGTAAGTCCTGGTTACCCTCAGACAGTGGTTAGTCCGATAAATTCTGTCTTCGCATCATGGAATCTTAACTTAGAGATAAGTAAGCCAAGATGATACGGTATTATATCCTACAATAAATGTGTTTTTTGGGGTACTTAGCAATATCCCCTAACATGGATAATAATTTAAAAAAAAAAAACAACACACACTGACTCGTTTCTAATATCCGATTTCTGTACCTTTACCCCTTTTTTTTAAGTATGTCCATAAAAGTGTTGAGAAATAAACAGTTTGGCACAACTTAAAAAGACTTGCATAAAGAAATCCTAAAAAGTCTGGATTTTTCAGGCTAGTCAAAGGAAAGAGGGCTTGTATGTGCGCGCATGTATAAACCTATATGCAACGGTTAATGAGATCTATCATCCCCAACGTGATTTGTGTTGCGTTGTGTTATATAGGCGCGACAAAATGGGTCCCATCGTGGAAACAGAATGGTTGGAAAACTTCCGCTGGTCACGACGTTGTTAACAAGCAAGACTTCCAAAAGCTGGACAATCTCTGCCAGGGCATGGATGTTACATGGGTGAGCCTTAGCCTTACTGGCATCACACATGCAGATCCACACACGGTACACGCTACATTATACTATCCATGATAGGATACATTCCTGACAATTACAGGTGACAAGATACCTGTACTTCATTGTATTTTTTCGGTTCTCTTACAAAGAGCCTTGTCCTTGTTACGTCGGGTATCCCTTACATAGCTGCCTTCATGACTTAACGCCTTAAACAAATCATGGCGGCATGGAACGCTATGAAGATAGTATTTGCACACATCTACCCGATGGTACCCATTGCAGGGGACTGCCTCACACCTGACACAGTGCTCTGGAACCGTAATTAACCCTCCCCATGCCAGAAGTCTTGCATGATGACACAACTTCCTTTACGAATATACCGTATTTGCTCGATTATAAGACAACCGGCCAAAATCTGAATATTAATTTAGGAAAAAAAGAAAAAGCCTGATTATAAGACGACCCTATAGGAAAAAAGTTTCACCAGTAAATATTAATTCATGTAAACTATTTTTTCATATTTAATAAAAGCTATGATTGAGAAATATTTTTTTGTTTGTATTTCCTTTTATTTGCCAACCTGCCCCCCCTCCAGTTATGCACATCTGCCCCCAGGTTTGCCACTCTGCCCCATGATATGCCTTATACCCCCCTATATGCCACTCTGCCTCCCGAAATGCCTTATACCCCCTTTATGCCACTCGACATCGATTATAAGACGAAGGGGTATTTTTCAGAGCATTTGCTTATAATCGAGCAAATCCGGTATATTGTTGTGCATGTTGCAGGTACTTTTCAGAACAGAGGCTTCTTCCGGTTTGGGGAATTGTGATGAATGATAGCCGTGATTCTGTGCTGCGTGCGTTAACGTGCACTAGTCTGGCTGAACTTACAACTAAACTGATATTAACTTTCCTTTGATACAGACTTACGTCCCGGGTCATCGTGGTAACAGAGGGAATGAAATGGCCGACCAGCTGGCAAGAAATGGAGCAAGAAAATAAAGTCCTGCCGTTTCAAATGTTTTATTCACCCGTTTGGGGGATTTTAGGGGTTCTGCAGAGACCACTGTATTGCCTGATGCTAATGGCTAGTGGGGGGTTGTTTTTGGGGTGCAAAGAGGGAAGCGATCTAAGATAGCCATGTTAAAACTAGTAATCTGCTGCCATTACGCAGTACCGCTATGTGTTCTTATAAATCATAGCTGTAGCTACAGTAGTGAAGTAGGCATTCTGAGCGCTCCAATGATTATAGCCATTGCTGAATATCTTGTATAATGCTCATTTTTGTTGCTGCGAACAAACTTCTTAACAAAGCAGAACCCTAGCATTGTCTGTTAACTGTTTTACAAAGTTTTCACAAAAGTTCCGTATTAAAAAAAATAATAAAAATACTTGGATAATAATGTTAAAACCACAGTACTAAGTATATGTATACTTAAATAAAGTTTTTTTCCAAGCAAGTTTTCTTAGGATGTTTCATTGTTCCTGGCCTGTAAAGGTACCCTAACGTCTAGAGATATTAAGACCAACTTGCGCCTGACTTTTTTTGTGGGGTTTTTTTGTCATTCCCGGCAGCATGAAGAGGAGAAATCAGCTCTGTATCCAGGTAGGGCAGGAAATTGTAAAACCCTTCTACCCTGTTTTTTCCTTCCTGATCCTGGGTAGTAGGTGAAGATATCTTTTTTTTTTTCTTTTCAAGAGCTCTGGCGTCCTGGCTCTATACTCCGCTCTGGGGAGGCCTAGTGAGTAGTCCTGAGGAGGGCCAGACAGCTACCAGGTGCTGAGGGTGAGATCCTTGGGCAGGTCGGCAGCAGTGTGAGTCTGGTGGACTTATATGTTTCCAGCATTCCAGTGTTGCTCTCATAGCGGTTTCCTCAGGGATCACAGCATGACAATGCCATCTTCCACTTACTTTTCTAGGTGGCCTACTGCACACACAAATCTAATGGGAGCACATAATTTGTTTGTTTTTTCTCTACTTTTTCACAGGTCATGCACATTTTTGGATGGAGGCTGCACATGAATGCTTGGTTTACAGTTGAACAAAGAAGCTACACCTTATGGTGTAAAACATCAAACTTTATATTCCCCTGAACCAACTGGCATGCAAAAAACTGACCTAACAACTTAGTGAATATACGTAGGGCATAGTGTAAGGGGTAGCGATGGTCCTGTTAGTGGTTCATGAAAGCATTGGGTATGGTAATTTCAGGGCTCGGGTCAACAGGTCGGGTAGGAGCCCAACTGCAGGGGATAGCTGAGGCTCCGTACTCTGGGATGCATATTGACAGACAGGTAAGTGCAGGCAAGAGATAACAGTGGCACACCAGGCTGGTATGAAAGAACATTATATTGAAAGCTGGCAGGAACAGGACTAGTATATACAGTAGAATAAAGCACAAATAGGATACAGTTAATCGTAACACGTGGACTGAAAGTTGCTGGACAGGCGTGGAACTAGAGACCCTCTGGCAGGGCACACGATAGGAGAGCAGTCACAATGAAGCCAGGTCACATGCCGAAGATCAAGATGCTGGGAACGATTCAGGACCAGACACAGCTGCAGCAACAGGCTGCTAACATCCCAATGCAAAGGCCACGACTGAGGTGCTGAACAGCTACTTATAGTAAGGGTAACTCCCAAGTAAGTATCTGCAGCTATTCAGGTGGGATGATTCCTGATTCCTCATACAGGAGAGTGGCCTCTAGAGGTTGCAAGGAAGCATGACAAGAGTATGATATGAAATATAGGGTTGCAGAGTGGAACCCTGACAGGTAAGATGTCTGGGTTGGGTCAGTTATTGTATCCTGTTAGTGATAGGCATGATGATCAGATTAGGCCACTGACTATTGGGACTAATCAATAAGTGGTCCCACCAATCGGTGGTCCCATTATGTATTTTATTGGGTTAAAAATGAAATCTATATATTGTAAAATAAAAAAATGTAATTACTATCAGGACTTTAAGTGACAAGTGTAAGCAAATGACATCGGTGAGACCGATCAATAATAAGTTCAAGTAATAATCACCTGTAGGAATGATCGGAAGAGCGGCAAGGGATCTCTTGCTGTTGCCGGAGTGCTTGGACCCCTGTGCAGACAGCAGCAGCAGAGCCCCCTCGATCGCCATGATGTGACATCGGGGCCTTTTTTATAACTAAGATGTACCAGGTACGTCATTGGTCTGCAAGGGACATTATCTGATGGCGTGCCTGGTATGTTCTTGGTCCCTAAACAGGTCCTGATTGGCCCAAATGGCTTTGGTATCCAGAGCTGCTCTATCTGCTGCAAGCTCGATAAGGCTATCCAAACTAATTTGACTCTCGAGAAGGACCATTTGATCATTCCAAAACCACCATTGCTTTAGAGGAAGCTCCCTCTGGGCTGTGTGCGCGTTCTACAAGGGCTGTCTTGGGCAGAGGCAGCAGATGTTTAATAAAGCAGCAGTTTGGTAGAGTCATGAGGCACTACTGTCTTAACATTGCCCTGGCGAAGACTTTGTTCGGCAGAAGAGTCCCCCCTGGCACGTTGTTATGCCTCCTCTTTATGCTACTGAGAATGACATTGAAACAAAAAGAATCTTACTTGAGTATTTCTTTTCCTTGTCATTTCCTGGTGGGGCGAGGGTCCCAAGATTTTATTATTTCCTGCCCCACCTGGATAAAACTGTTACCGTTTAGAGCTATGCCTTGTATTGAACATGACGTGTGTGATTTGTTTGGTGGCAGCTTTAGACAAGAAAACGATTTCCATTAACCCCTTAAGGACAATGGGCGGTTAGTGTCATTAAGGGGTTAATCCATGCAACAAAAGCAATTAAAGAAACGATGCATCCCCAAAGCCATCAAAAAGGCCACTCCACATACCTTGTGTAGTAATGAGCCAAACTCACAAAAAATATTTAGAGGTTAAGACCTGTTTTAGGATTTAAGGCCAAATAGCTAACTTTATGGAGAATAAACAAAATGTATATTTTCTTTGTGTCCATGTGGCAGCCACAATGGGGATTTAACAAGCTCAGCTCTTGGGTTGGTTAGGTCTTCATGGCATCTTACAGAACCTTGCAGCAGATGTCTTTTCAAACAGTATAGACCAGTTTGTAATTAACAAAAGGGATTCTTTTTGGTTGTTCTGCTTAGCAAAGTTTAGAAATAGATTCTCAGACTTCCTAAAATCCACTGATATCACCTGATATGTACTTTGGCACCTTTCAGCATTCAAACAATAACATGTATGCACTAATCTGAAACTGAAATAAGGCATCAGAATTGACCTCAGGGTTAGCAAGAGAATTGCAGTTTAATCTCACTGACTTCACTTTAGATTACAAAGCAGGGGTGTCTTAAGTTTTTTCTGCAGTGGGCCACTTCATCAGAATTGTATACGTGCGAGAGCCGCACTCATTTTTCACTGAGAGAAAATATGGCCTTTAATAAAATATGCAGATTAAAATAAAGTAAATGACACAAAACTTTTACTTTTCCTCTCACGGATTTCTGGGCCTACAAATTCAGGATTCTGGATAAGTAAAAATAAAATAGTTCTATTTATTTTAGGGATGCACTAAAATGAAAATTCTGGACCAAAACCGAAAATTCAGAGTTCACTTAGCCGAAACTGAAAGTGACCCCCCCACACACTTTTAATAAAAGTAAGTTACACACCAAAATTGTACAAAAAAATTATATATTATGATTGTTAACAGCAATCTCAGGCATACCCAGATTCCAGCATGTACTGGTTGGCTGGGCATTGTATTTTTTGTCCAATTTTAGTGTGTAACCACACTTTTATTAAAAGTAACACACCACAATTGGACAAAAAAAATCAACAATATGACTTGGCATGATAGGAGTGTGATTCCTAACAGCAAACACTCTTTTTATACCCAGGCAACCAGTGGATGCTGGAACCTAGGCATGATGGGACTGTGATTGCTGTTAGCAGATTGCTATTAGCTGTTAGCAATCACACTCCTATTATCCCAAGTCAGCCAATACGTGCTGGTACAGGGTGGCTGTAAGTGCAGACCCCATACTGCTGGCAGCATCAATACACAAGGGGGGCAGCTTGCCAGGTTTCAGCGTGTACTGGCTGACTTGGCATGATAGGAGTGTGATTGCTAACAGCAATCATAGTCCCATCATGCCTAGGTTCCAGCACTTACACATCCATGCTATCACACAATCACAAATTCATTCATTCACAGATTCATTCCCTCAATCAGACATACTCATTCACACAACCTCCCCCACCCCCTTACCTGCTCTACAGCTCTCGATGCCGCTCACAGACTTCAGCAGGGGGCGCGGCCTCCCTCGTTCTCCCCACAGAGGAGGCAGGACTGGAGCAGAGAATAGACCCTCCCACAAGTAAGCAGCAGGGCTCTTGTGATCCTGGCTGCCGATCTCACGCGGGCCGCACCACGAGGTTCCACATGTTGGACGCCCCTGTTATAAAGTCTCAGTCCTAGTGATATTCTGCACCTTCAATAAGCCACTTTCACAAGCCTGTGCTGTCTGATCTAAACCATGTGAGAAAAAACTCTGCTGGTTGTAAGGAGATCACACACTACAGAGTAAGGTCAAAGCAGTAAAACAGCCTCCAACGCAAATGGGTTCTAGGAGCCAAGTCATCTTTCAAAAATAGGGAACCTTCTGACTCCTTCTCTAAAGATCTTAGGACATTGTCATCAGTGGCATCCAAGTTGATACTGACATCCAAGTGTCAAGGAAAACATGTCTGTCTGAAGACTAAAAACTCAACTATAGAGACCAAAGGTTAACGTTAGCCACAACTTAGTAAAAACGTTGTTGATGAAAGCCCAAAGAGAAGAGTCCTGAATAAAAAAAATGACTCATTCCTTTGTCTTATAGGCCAGTTTTAGGAGCCACCTATGGACTTTTCGTCCGTGCAAATAAGTGTCCTTTAAATGTAGGAATACCATCCAATTTCCCAGATTGAGGTATTAACTTGTTGACTAGTTTGGGTACCAGAAAATCGATACTTAATCCCATTTTTAAAAGGGGTACTGATTCTTTGACTCTTTGAGATACAATTCTCCAACCGCCTGAGCTAGGGCTACTTGACCTGATACCAATTTGAAAGCAGGAAGCTCATAAAAGGCATGCTTTTTCGAAATCTGAAAAACATTAAGGATCCAATAATCTGATGTGATTATTTTCCGTTTCTGATAGAACTGGGACAATCTGTCTCATTAACAATGCTAAGGTAATATGGTGTCAGAAGTACTTGCCTTCTCCTTGGGGACAATACAAGGTCTCGCATCCCCTGCTCTTCTAGAGGAATTTTAAAAAGTGACTACATCTGTTTTTACATTTTGGCAACACCCTATCATTGTCCAACACCCTCAACGGTGTCCCAAGCTGTAAAACAATGGGGGAACATTCAAACAGCATGCTGCAGAGGCTATTCTATGTTGAATCTGCTGACCAATGCTTTAACCATATAGCTCTTTGTCTAGAGTAGTCAATACTATGTTTCTGGCGACCAGAGGAATAGACTCAATGGACGTGTAACACATCGTTGGATGCCATACAGACATTGATTATAGTCTGTAATAATTGGTCTCTTCTAGCTGCACAATTGATAAACGGTAACGTCTTGCTACAGCTGCTGCAGAAATGGATAAACCATAGACAACAATAGCCACCACAGTATGCCTTTCTGAGTGGGCAATGGCCACATCCGCCCAGGGACACTACCCAGCTTTTTATCTTTCCATCAACAGTGAACATGTTCTAAAAACTCTAATCTGGATACTTTAACTAATGGAGCATGAGCTTGTTGCCTTCTTGGAAAGCCAATCAACTTGTCTTGAGTGACCTCATTTTCTTCAGCTCCCATAACAGATTTTACTTCCTTGATTCATTTTGGTGGTTTATCCAGTTGACCCAGCTATCTGGTATATTTATCATGATCATGAGAGGTTGCACATCAACAGATCTGGGATTCTGAATGGTTCTTGCCACATTACTTGCAACATATAGTAGAAGTGATTGCTATTTAGCTTCAGATATTATGAGGAAAATATATAACATGCAAATCAGACTAACTTGAATCATGTTCTATAATGCCGAATATGCTTTTGAAGAAAAAATGTTCCCTTGGTGGAGCTGCATAGGGGCACAGCAGTGTTCCTTTAGAAGTACTCCTTTTTTTGCTGGTAGAAATGTTGAGCGTCACAAGATGGAGCTAGACGTACAGTATTTCAGTCAGCCACATGCAGCAGGTTTGTAATTCCAGCTATTTTATATTAAAAAAATACTTTAGAGATCCTATGATTCTGTCCCTGTGAGTGGAAGAATAGATACGGTTCTTAACACAAATAAAATAGATACTCTTACTGTGTTCTCAAGGCCAGCAGCAATGTGGTGATAAAGCGTGAGAACACAGCGAGCCTCTGTTACAGTGGAAGTTGTGGACTGAGAAGACCCAGAGGCGAGATAATGTCCCGAACAAAGCAATTTATCATAGAGGGACACTAGCAAGGCTCTTCCTGTCTCTGCAGCTCCTGATTCTCAATTATCTGGGAAACACTGCAAAGGATATTTACCTCTTCAGGCTCCTTTGAGCCCCATAACCCATTATGTTCAGGGAGGGATCACATTGGGATTTTCTATCCAGGCAACAATCTATGTAACTCCCGGATGCCTCCCTTGTGGAGACAAACATCTTGTTTACCATTGACTATTCCCCAGCTTATGACAGACCGGACCCCTGGTGGCACTACACACATACATGTGGTCACTGCGTTCTCCTCTAGTACAGTGGTTCTCAACCTTCCTAATGCCGCGACAGTTCCTCATGTGACCCCCAACCATAAAATTATGTAATTATATATTGTGAAATATGTGTTTTCCGATGGTCTTAGCCGACCCCTGTGAAAGGGAGAGAACCGCTGCTCTAGTGGAAGGGATCCGGAATGAACCCTGTAGCGCCTGTCATCGCTGAGGGCATACAAGTCCGCAGAACCAGCTACAGCGCCATCGGTGTTAGCTGTGCAAATCCAAGTGCCTGAAGAGCAATTTGTACAGAAACACTGCAGAAGATGGGGAGGCTGAGAGGGAACTAAATATAATTAAAGGGGAAAGTGTATACGTTATTGGGTATGACTGCTCCTTTAATAAATCAGCATTTATATTTCCAATACTGCCACACAGTAAAATGTTTGAAAAGTATACATGTAAATAAATTACGCAGATTTTGATGGTTCTAAGCATTGTTCTGCCCCCTCGTCTCCTTATTCAATCCACTTTACATGTCGTGTTATAAGCCTGGACTGGGGATGAAAGGTGGCCCTAGCACTTTAAGGCAAGCAGCCATTAAATGATGTACATCTGGCTGGTTACATGAGGCCACACGCTATGTTCTTCCACTCTAGAAGCACGTGACCTCATGTACCCAGCCAGTGGCTGTACACTGAAGGACTGGATCTGCTGCACAGGTGGCGGTAAAGATGAGTGTTTGGCCCCATTTGCCAGAGACTTAGCTGGCATTTCCCTGGTTTTGCCAGATGGCCAGTCCAGGCCTAGTTACAGGGTGCACCTCGTCCGTTCTCTGCAGCATTAGGCGATGGAGAAGAGCATCTCCCAGGTTCCAGAGTCCATTCAGTATGGAAAACATGAATTCTGTACTAGCGGGATTGACATTTTTTATTTTTAAGGAGGTATTCAATAGGGGTGATTATTAATTAAATATTTATCATGTAGTTCACTCAGGCTCACCTAACAATGCAACCTGCTTGATAATCAGAAATTCCGTAGCTTATCAAACTCACTGAATATCCACAGAGAGATCAAGGCTGCCCTACAGCTTGTTATCGAGTCTACTGCTAATCCTGTCACTCAAAAGACAAAGCATTAATGTTGCTGAATTGCTGAAATAACCAGTAATGGGGATAATGCAGTCAACAATAGCTTTAACCACTTCTCAGAGTTCTTTCTTGACATTACAAAGTGTAAATCAATGAAAGCATTATTTTCCTATTAGTCTTTGAAAGGTCAACTTCCCCTCCCCGCCTCCTCGGTTTTGTTATGAAGTCTGGTAAAGTAAGAAATGCTAAGGTACGGATAAAATGCCTAAAGGACCTCTGAGGCTTTGTAGCCAGAAAAAAAAGATGCCATAAAACTGAGATCACAGCAGTTTTAAGAAGATACAGTCTGGATCCATATCCCTAGTAACAGCCAATACAATGTTTGTTCTGCAACACCCACCTTGCCTCAGCCAGGGCAGAAAATGCCCTCAATGGGTGCCTTGTTTATACTGGGATAATTTTTTTAGTTGACAGTACTAGGTGTGATGTAGGCTAGAGAATTTTCCAAGACTTACATCTTATGGTACTGGGATGTTTGGTGATGCTCACAACTTGATCCATTATATTATCTCCCCTATTTAAATTTATTTAAAATGAGTGACCACATGTCCCGGATTGCCCGGGTGTGTAATCTCATGCGCGTCATAGTGTGTCCCTGAATGGCAGAAATAAAATGTGGTCACCCTAATCTAAATTCATTCTGCAGTTGCTTGGACGGGAGCCCACCCCCTGTCCTGTTCCAAAACAATAATTTGTAGTCTACCTCTACCAGACATATAATAAAATATATATGTTTAGTAATTGTCTTCCTTTCCCAGGTATTGTTTGGCATTAAGACATAAGCCATTCTATTCTACAGGAGCGGATCCTGTATGTGGAACCTCCTCCCCTACACACACAAAAAAATAATGTTGGCAAATGTGTAAACTGTATGTCAACTGTAAACAACTAGAAATCTTAAAAAAACGATTAACTTATAAATACACTAAATTAGTTTAAATAAATAACATTTACTGAACAGATATGGTACAGCATAACCTCTATCACTATACACTAAGCCAGACATTGACATGGAAGGTCTCTGCCCCGTAAAACAGCCTGCCTGTGCCACAGCTGGCCCTGAAACAGCTTGCCTGTGGCACCTCGGTCCCTGAAGCAGCCTACCTGTGCCACCACTGCCCCTTAATAGCCTGCCTGTGCCACCTCCGCCTCTAAACAATCTGCTAGTGCTACCTCTGCCCCTTTAAAAGCCTGCCTGTGCCACCTCGGCAAACCCTAAACAGCCTGCCTGTCCCATTTCTGCCCCATAACACTTACTTTTTCATTCATTCACCCATTCACTCCCCCGCACCCCCTTACCTCTATTGCAGATTTCACTGGTCAGGGGCCGGACGAGCACCACTGGGGTCGTGCAGACGTCTGAATGTCGCCCTGATAAAGGTAGGGAGACAGGGGCGTAACTAGATGCCTCAGGGCCCGGGTGCGAGAATCTGTTAAGGGCCCCCCCACCCCCTCACCCCCCCCCCAAAACATGATTTTTACCCAACAATTTTTTTTCAACTAATTCAACAAATTCAATTTACATATTGAATCATAATCAAAGAAAAAGGGGCGCATGTACAAAGGGCATAATCCAGGGGTGTCCAAGTTTTTTCTGCAGTGGGCCACTTCATCAGAATTGTATACGTGCGCGGGCCGCACTCATTTTTCACTGTGACAAAAAATATGGCCTTTAATAAAATATGCAGATTAAAATAAAGTAAAATGACACAAAACCTTTACTCTTCCTCTCACTGATTTCTGGGCCTTGAAAGTTTTGCGACTACAAATTCAGGATTCCCTAGATTTATTCTAGGGATGAACTAAAATGAAAATTCTGGACCAAAACATTCAGGGTTCACTTAGCCAAAACCGAAAATGACCCCCACCTTTAAAAATACTAATAAAAACTCACATGTTTAATAAAAGTAGGTAACACGCAATTGGACAAAATTAGCAATATGACTTGGCATGATAGGAGTGTGATTGCTGTTAGCCTAGGCAACCAGTAAATGCTGGTACCTAGGCATGATGGGACTGTGCTCGCTGTGATTGCTGTTAGCAATCACACTCCTATCATGCCAAGTCAGCCAGTACATGCTGGTACAGGGTGGCTGTAAGTGATGTGCAGACCCCATACTGCTGGCAGCATCACTACACAAGGGGGGCAGCTAGCTAGGTTTCAGCATGTACTGGCTGACTTGGCATGATAGGAGTGTGATTGCTAACAGTAGTCACAGTCCCATCATGCCTAGGTTCCAGCACTTACACATCCATCCAGTAAATGCTGGAACCTAGGCATGATGGGACTCTGATTGCTGTTAGCAATCACACTCCTATCATGCCAAGTCAGTCAATACACGCTGGTACAGGATGGCTGTAAGTGATGTGCAGACCCCATACTGCTGGCAGCATCAATACACAAGGGGGGCAGCTAGCCAGGTTTCAGCATGTACTGGCTGACTTGGCATGATAGGAGTGTGATTGCTAACAGCAATCACAGTCCCATCATGCCTAGGTTCCAGCACTTACACATCCATCCAGTAAATGCTGGAACCTAGGCATTATGGGACTGTGATTGCTGTTAGCAATCACACTCCTATCATGCCAAGTCAGCCAGTACATGCTGGTACAGGGTGGCTGTAAGTGCAGACCCCATACTGCTGGCATTATCACTACACAAGGGGGGCAGCTGGCCAGGTTTCAGCATGTACTGGCTGACTTGGCATGATAGGAGTGTGATTGCTAACAGCAATCACAGTCCCATCATGCCTAGGTTCCAGCACTTACACATCCATGCTATCACACACACACTCATTTATTCATATAATCATTAATTCAGATTCATTCCCTCAATCACACACAGTCATTCAAACACCCTCCCCACCCCCTTACCTGTACTGCAGCTCCTCGATGCCGCTCACAGACTTCAGCAGGGGGCGCGGCCTCCCTCTGCCTTCTCTGCTAAAGCACAGAGGAAGTAGGAAGTCACGTGAACTCCGCTTCCTCTGTGCTGTCCAGAAGACCCTCCCACAAGTAAGTAGCAGGGCTTGAGGTGCGGCTCGTGTAAGATCGGTTGCCCTGGCTGCCGATCTTACGCGGGCCGCACCTCGAGGTCTCGTGGGCCGCATTTGGCCCGCGGGCCGCATGTTGGACGCCCCTGCCTTATTTAAAAAAAAAACTAAACGTAAAAAAGATTTCGGGCGGCCCCTTGGCTTGGGCCCCCCTGCCGCCGGGGCCCGGTCGCAGTCGCGACCCCTGCGACCCCGGTAGATCCGCCACTGTAGGGAGACATTCAGAGCGTGTGCGATAGTAGGGGTGAAAGAGCCAGCGAATTTGGGATCAAAATTTTTAGCTCTTTCGCCTCATTTTTGTCCGTTTCGTGGGGGGGGGTCTGGCGTTGTTTTCAGAGATTTGTAGGAATTGACGAAATCAGCAAATTTCATTACATTTGCAATTTGTACAAATCTAAATGCACAAGTCTAGTATTTATAAACCCAGGGCAAATATTAGAATTATTATTTTTTCAATGTTTCACTATATTTTATTATTCTTTATAGTAAATCACATGATATGCAAACCTGGGAACTCTCAGCGTTTCACCTGGACACTCCAGAATACTCTACTTCTCCAGGTAGACACCTGAATCTTCCAGGCTGCAGGTCTTCCTGACATGCCCCACTACATGCCCAATGTCAGCGGGAGCGCCCACTAAAGTCAGAGGGAATGCCCGCAATGTCAGCAGGAAGGCCCATCGTCATAAGCAGGACTGTCCATTGACATCAGCAGTGTAGGCTCTGGGTAGCTGGAGCCCACAAGTCCCAAGGGATGATCAGCAAATAATGGTATTTAAGAAAGCCCTTCTTATCCTGAAAAAAACCCAACACATGTGGGTATAGTAAATGAGAGAAAAGGAAATTACAGCTAAACAGCAACACCACAAAAATGTTTAAATAGCCATTGCCACAAAAATAAACATCTCTACCCTTAAAGGGTTAATGTGATGCTAGTGAGTCTGTTTATCATACTGGGCTTAATGGAGTCCAATGCCTGTGCATGTATGTTAAGAAGACAGAGACTTAAATTTTAGAAAGCCATATCATCTACATTATTTCCATTTCTTCTAGAAAAAAATAATTCTCACTAAATGTAAAATAAGTGCTCATTTTCAGTTTCCAGTCTAATTGACATACTTTTTCCCTGACAGAGAAGTATTAGGCAAATTATATCCATCGATAATTATGTTAAAACCATTAGTGAATCTGTGTTTGAATAAATGAATGACAGGTAGGCCGACAATTACTATGTAATCGTAAAATACAGCCTCCAAAAGCATTGTCTCTTAATATATTAAATTTATATAGTCTGTATTCAAAAAAGCCATAACTCATGCTAGATAAATGTATTAACACAGATGCGGTATTCCTTACACTTTGGAGATGGATTATGTTTTGGAGGGCTGAGTTAATTCTCGGTAATAGATTATTTATCACACTCCACTTTATCAGGATGACCAGATGTCCCCGTTTTCAGGCAAGGCCAGATTAAGGAGTTTGGGCAGATCTGGAGTTTATACAAAAAGGACCCCTCTTTTCTTGATCTCAGCTATTTTTTCCATGTCAAAGAACATAATGTAAAATAAAGCAAAGAAGGGTTTCTTGCAGATTCCTCTAGGTTTCTTCATGGTATCACAACATTCATGTTACGCATTGGCATCATATTATGTTTAAGGCCTGATCGCTGTGAATTAGGTAAGCGCTACATAACTCCTGGTCAAGACTGCCCCATTCGTATCAGGACTAGTGGCAAAAAATATAATGTGCAGTAACATAATATTACGTATACTTCACACGGACTATAGTAACTCAACTGGACGACAACAGACGCTTAGGAAAGGAAGTGGAAGGGTCGGTTGGATTTGGCTACACCCTTTGTTAAGTGTGAAGTTAATGAGTTTTCTTTTAATCTGTTAAATGCGATGTCATGGATATTAAGGCTTTCCCACATAGATCGAATTTGCCAAGACGCCTGCTTCATATTGCTTGGTATCTGTGAAGGGAATGAAAAGCTAAAAAAAAAGTTGGATTAGAAGGTCACGTGTGCGAGAATCAAAATTACGCTCTTTGTAATATCAACTTTATATTGTAATGGAAAATAATTTGCATATTTTGCTCTTTTTGTCTACGATAAGAACAGAAAATATAATTTTAATAAGACCCAATCATGAATATGCAGTGCAGATGTAGATGTTTAAAAAGTCCAGTACTGAACTTGGACTACTTATGGTGACTACTTATGGGGACAATAGCAGATGCTCTCTGATGACCTGTTCATTAATCTGACCTGAAAGAACAAGATGTTCAATTCAGCCTTGAAGAAAGCAAGAAAAGGGTTTATTTACGGTAAGAACAATAAAGATGTGGAATCCACTACACAAGGGTGAAAAATGTGATGCTTTTAAATATGGGCTTGATGTTTTTTTTGCTTATATCCAAGAAGAAGATACTGGGATATAACTCACTATAAGGGCAGGATTAGTTATAGTTTGTTGATCCAGTGAGAAACCAGATGCCATTTTATAGTCAAGAAGGATTTCCCCCCTTTTTCGAATTACAATTAGAAATCTCTCAATGTGGGTTATTTACTTCTTCTGGACCAATAGCCTTGTTTGGCTTGACGGACTTTTTCAACCTAAATGACTCTGTTACTATATGCATTAAAGTGCAGATGATGGCTGGGGTGTCCCTTTAAAGGAACAATCTTCTGCCTCACATACCTTAACCAAACATTAGCAAGTACTTTACTATAACATTTCAAAATTAAAACACTTACGTTGGCCAAAAGCTTTTATCTGCAGAGCTCCTCTGGAACCTCTAAGGTTTCCACAATTCACTCTAGGTTCTGTTGTTTGATTTAGCCAATCAAGGTGCAGGAAAGCAATCGCAACCAATGCCAAATTAGCACGTAAGCCCCAAATTCGTCTCCTGCAGAGGACTTGGGCTCGAGGGGGGGGATCATGCCAAATGTATAGAGGGGAATCCTCCTAAATTTTCATGTAAAAAATGTAATTGATAACTAAGCCTCACATTTTACATGCAGTAAAGTGCTGGAGTGTACCTTCAATAATGCATTCACATACCTAATATAAAGGAGAACGTAGCACTAAACCTAAATCAAATGAGTAATCTGCAGATCCAGTTCTCGTTGTCCCTGCTGTGCAACGGTGCCCGGCGGTGCTTACTCTTACCTTGTCTGCCATGCTGCTGGCAAACTGCAGGAATCTTCATCTTTTCAGTAGAACTACATTACCAATCACTCAGTAGAAAGCAAAAGGAAATACCAAATAATGTAAAAAAATATTACTAAAGAAATACCACTTTTATTTAAACATGGAGTCCCCAAGACACATCCTTCAGACCCATTTCAAAGATAAAAGAACTAAGGATACTTATTGTTTTGGTATTAATGAGCTTCTGCTACGGTAGTATTTCTTTGAAGATACGCAGTGGTTGGAAGAGGAAGCGGCACTCTCTAAATGTGTACCTGCATTTGTGAAGTTCATGTTTTTTTCCTAGTATGATTTTACCATGTGTCTTGGCCATAGATATTCTCTACAATGCGAACTCTGACAGGATGAGGAATTGGTTTGGCATTTCATAAGGTGGTTCCTGTAAAAACTGCTGCCAGTATTTTCTTCTTAATGGACACACCTTAAATTGGCTGGTTAAATACCAGCTGAATGAGACCCTGATTACGGATAGACCCTTTCCAAGCTTCTTACATGGGCCGCATTGGACAGACATGGCTAGCTTCCAATGAAAATGTGATAATTGGTGATTTTTTTTTATCGCAGTGACATAAAGCAAAGTTTTTACTAAAGACAGGAGGTGATCTACATTGTGAAGTGAACCTTCCCAACACTACCATACCTGGGAACTCTCTGGGCTTGGCCTGGAGACTCTGAGAGAAGTGCTGCTCCTCTGGGTAGACACCAGAATCCTCCGGGTCACAGGGTCCTGACGCGTCCCACTCTCCGCCCATTTCCCTCTTAAATGGGGGATGTCCCACGACATCAGCAGGAACACCCACCAATGTCATCAGGACCGCCCACCAATGTCGTCAGGACCGCCCACCAAAGGGTAGCCCTGGCCGAGTCCCGCAAGGGTAGGCTCCGGGTAGTCAGAGCCCAAAAGTTCCTGGTTATGAATACTACTGTTGCCTGCTTCTACAAACCTGCCTAAATTCTTTTTTTTTTTTTTTTAATTATTCTTTATTAAAGTTTCTTCTTTTATAAAACATAAAAAAACTTAACAGTCATATTCTCTCTAAAACTTACAAAAGACAAGATGATATTTGATACACAATTTATATATGGTTGATAAGATCCTTAATGAAGTTATTATTATTTTAAAAATATCTTCAACCACTAGTTTAACAGGTTTATATCAATTACCTTCAACAAAAAACAAAAACGGGAAAAAAAATTAAAAATAAAATAAAACACAAAAACAAATGCCCTATATAACGATCCATATGAGACCCTGGAACTCTAGGGATATCTAGCTTCGAGTACTTATTATGATAGGGTTAAACATTTATGATTTGGGTTTTTTTTGTCTCTTTTCCTTCCCTTTTTTTAATTTTTTTTTTCTGTTTTTTTCCTTTTCCTTTTTTTTTTTTCCCTAAGAAATAGAGTGATTAAATTGGTTCCATCCAGCCCAGATTTTAGTATAAAAATCTAAGTTGTTTCGGAAAAAATATTTTTCTGATATTGATTGAACTTTAATTTGATTGGAAATTTCTTTCCATGGTGGAATTTCCTGTTGTTTCCAAAAAACGTGCAATACAGATTTTACATGCCAATAATATATTGACTAATAATATTTTATTATATTTCGAAATTTGAGGTATGTCTGGATGGAACAGGAAAATCTGTGGAGTAAGAACAATATTAGTTCCTGTAACTGAACAAAATAAGGAAATTACTTTTTCGTTAATTGGTTGAAGATAATCACATTCCCACCATATATGAAACCTGCCTAAATTCTAATGCCAACTTGCCTCGTCTTTCCAATTTCAGATTTTACTTTAGTTCTTATTTGGTGAAATAAGAAAATGAATCCCCTACCATACATATACAGAGTTACTAGCATTCTAAATCGTAAATTTCTCTAGATTTGTGGTGATTTACTACCGTATTTGCTCGATTATAAGACGAGGTTTTTTTCAGAGCAAATGCTCTGAAAAATACCCCTCGTCTTCTAATCGGGATCGTCTTCTAATCAGACCTCAAATAGAGGTCTGATTAGGAGACTAAGATCCAGATCCCCCGCACCGCTGCAGGGGACCTGGATCCTCCTGTCTCCCCCCCCTCCCTACACACTTACCGGTGCTTCCTGCTGTATTGCCGGGGCAGCGGGTTGACGTCTACGCGATCCGCGTAGACAACGTCCGCTGCAGCCGGAAGGAGGTGTGGCTAGCAGCGGGGGTTGTCTGCGTCCGTCGCTTAGACCTTCCCCGACTGTCAGAGATCAGAGTTCCCCGCACCGGTGCCGCACCGGTGCGGGGAACTCTGATCTCTGACAGCCGGGGAAAGTATACGCGACGGACGCATACAAACCCCCGCTGCCAACTCCACCTCCTTCCGGCTGCAGCGGAAGGCGACATCAACCCGCTGTCCCGGCTGGAAGCACCGGTAAGAGAGGGCTGAGAGGGGAGAGAGGGGTGAGAGGGGGGGGGGGAGAGAGTGTGTGTGTGTGTTAGTTAAATGGGGGCATAGGGCATTTCTGGAGTGGCGTTAAGGGGGCATTTAATAGAGCACTCTGTCTCCTGAAATGCCTTATACCTCCCTATATGCCACTCTGCCCCATAATATGCCTTTTAACCCCCTAAATGCCAGAGTGGCATATAGGGGTATAAGGCATTTCTGGAGGCAGAGTGCTCTATACAATGCCTTTTAACTCCCTTAATGCCACTCTGCCTCCTGAAATGCCTTATACCTCCCTATATGCCACTCTGCCCCATAATATGCATTTTAACCCCCTAAATGCCAGAATGGAGTGGCACATAGGGGGTCAAAAGGCATACCATGGGGCACAGTGGCATATAGAGGGTTAAAAGGCATATCATGGGCCACAGTGCCATATTGGAGTGGCAAGCCTGGGGGCAGATGTGCGTAACTGGGGGACAGGTTGGAAAATACAAGAAATAAAAACAAAAAAAATATTTCTCAATCATAGCTTTTATTAAAAAAAATAGTTTACATGAATGAACATTTACTGGTAAAACTTTTTTCCTTTAGGGTCGTCTTATATTCAGGCTTTTTCTTTTTTTTCCTAAGTTAATATTCAGATTTTGGGGGGTCGTCTTATAATCAGGGTCGTCTTATAATCGAGCAAATACGGTATTTACTTTCCTTTGTTTGCCTTCAAAGGACAGGATTTGTAGATCATAGGGAGGTTTGCTCGTTCTCACATGTTATATCACCACGGGGCTGTTCCCAGGGTAAAAGAGTCTTCGCTTTTAGATAAACAAGAAGATAGTTATACAAACAAGAAAAAGTGATCGATAAACAGGACACACTTTACTACAACTTGATATCCCCAGATGATGAGCTACAACTGCGTTAGTTATATACATATATATATATAAAAAGAAAAAATAGGACAAAATATATAGTTTAATGTTGTCTTTAGTATATAAAGCATTTGCAGAGTGAAATAGGAAAACACTTAAAAAAGTTGTAGAGCTTTCCTCCCACAGCCCAAGGGTGGGTAGATTTTATATATATATATTTTAGTCCATGTGCATACCTGGGAACTCTCCTGGTTTGACCCAGAGATCTCCGGGTGAAGCTCTTCCTCTCCAGGTCAACACCCAAATCCTCTGGGTTGCGGGAGTGGGGTCTTGACCCACCCCACTCCCTGCCTATTTGCCCTTTAAATGGGGGTGTTTCCCAGCAGGAATGCCCCCGACATCAGCGGGAACTACCACTGATGTCAACAGGAACGCCCACCGGCGTCACAGGACCGCTTGCTGACGTCAGTGGGCAGTCCTGGCCGCGTCCCGCAAGGGAAGGCTCCGGGTAGCCGGAGTGAATAAGTCCATATCCATGTGGGAGTCAAACAGGACTGGGGATGAAGAAGTGGCCCTAGCACTTTAAGGCCAGCAGCCGTCACGCGCATACCTGGGAACTTCTGGGCTCCAGCTACTCGGAGCCTTCCCTTGAGAGACGCGGCCAGGACTGCACACTGACGTCAGCGGGAAACACCCCCATTTAAAGGGGAAATGGGCGGGGAGCTGGGCGTGTCAAGACCCCGCTCCCGCGACCCGGAGGATTTGGGTATTGACCCGGAGAAGCTGTGCTTCACCTGGCGATCTCTGGGTCAAACCCGGGGAGTTCCCAGGTATGGTCACATGGTGTACATTTTTAGTGATGCAGCGCATGGCTGCAGGTATACAGCTGGTGACTGTACACTGCAGGAGTGACAGATCGTTATACTTGGGTTTCGTTCAGAGACTTTAGTGCCGCTTTTCAGGTTGTGCAGTTTTTGTGACAAAAATTTTGAGAATAAATAACCAAAAAGTAAAAAAAAATCAGAAAGAATCTTTAAGTGCAAGAAATAACTGCGTGTACGGCGCTGCTGGCTTTAACGTCTATCCTCCTGGTAGTAGAGTCTAGCCCAGAAAATGGCCGCGTTTCGTCCATTATAGCGACACATGTGAGAGCCGCTCAGTGTATAGAGCTCTGCGGTATTTATGGATGACGTTTGGTAGGCGTGTCCTGCTGTTCTGCGCCGCACTAGGCAGCTGTGTCCGCGCCAACCCCCTGTGTTGTACACTAAAGAGCCCGGTATCCGCGGACATGGTGCAGGCCTGGTATATGGACGACTCCGCGGAGGACCAGAGGCTGCCTCACCGGCTGGATCCTGATCAGCCCGTCACAGTGCAGCAGCTGAGTGAGCTCGGAGTGCACTCATACAAAGTGAGTGACCGGACTGGCAGGGCTCCGGGGCACCCTCTGTGTGCTCTAGTGCCTGAGCCTCGGAGAATGCATGCACACTGACAGCGACACGCATGTACACCTGCAGCACAGGTACACGCGTGTAGTGAATGTAACAGAGCGGCTGCTTAATGTAAAATTAGTTCCAATCTCCACGAAATAGCAGCTTATCTGTGACTGGAGACTCGGGGCGGCTGTGACGGGAAATACTGATTACACAGTGCCGAGTGTCAGTAACACGAGGACTACAGTATTATTCATAACAGAAAACAACGGTGCTCTACACATGATCCAAACATTAACATACTGATAACGATAACACACGTGTTCTGCGACTTGTTTAGTGACGTGTGTTCTGTAATGTGCGCTCTGTGACGTGACGTGGCGTGTTTTGGGACATGTGACGCATTCTGGGACATGTGATGTGTTCCGCGATATGTGACGTGTTGTGTGTCATGCACATGTATAGGCAAAGACGTGCTGATGCATGTTTCCAGCGTTTGTAACGGGATCTACCGCTTAGGGAGGAGGAATTCTGCTCATATACCGCGGGACACGGATTGTTTGTATGTAGCGCCATCGTATTCCGTAGCGCTGCTCATGATGAAACCATATGGGGTATCCTCGTCCGCTGGCTGCCAAAATCAAGAATAATGGAGTGAATTGGTGTAATCCCAAAACCCGATAAAATGCAGAATCTTGGCAGATAACCAGCTTTCTCTCTGGTGTGGAGACTCTTAATCAGTCATTGGTCTCGGCTTTGATTTATGGTTTTCTGCCTATCCCCACTCTATTAGCCTCTACCACGTCTGCTGGGAGGCTATTCCATTTATCTACCACCCTCTCAGTAAAATAAAACTTCCTTACATTACGTTTAGTGAAGAAACACACTATTGATGGTTCTAAAATGTATGCAGCCCCCAAAGCCCTTGTATGAGAAAGTAATGCCCCCCCTACACCCCATTTATCGGCAAACGATTCCCGCAGTTGTAGATCGGTGACCGTGTTTTGGCTCCGGCCGGGTCTTAGTGGGCCTTGGGTCTGTATTTTGACCTGGATGTTCTCACACCGCTCTGCTGTGAACTCGCTCTTGTTTTTTTGGGTTGTGGTCTTCTGCGGCCCTTTGTGCTTTGATTCGTCGATGGATGATCCGACGTTCTCCCGTAGAATCATCTGATGCGAAGCAGCGTTCTGGTTCATTTAGCGATGGACGTTGTGATGCAGCGATCCACGTTGTGATGCAGCGATCCGTGGCTCTGCCGTCACCATCGCATTTTGTTTCCTTCTTTTTTCGGTTTCAATGAAATTTAGAAGGCTTTTCCCATTTGATATGCGCTGTCGCTCAATCACTCGCTCGCGCTGTCTCACGCCCCTCTCAGTCTGTCCCTGTGTCCTTTCTTGCCTCTTGTTCTTCTGTCTTTCTTCTACATCCGCTTCTCCCCGGTATCTGCTTCGTTAACCAGGCCTCCCGAAGTGCTTCTGCGAAAGGGTGAAGCCTCCATGCACACCTCTCACCTGATTGGAGGAATAGGGGAGAGAGGCGGTCCCTCCTCATTTGCGGAACTTCGCACAAAATTGGCATATTCAGTTAAAAATAAATTGTATGAATCTGAATGCGCAAGTTCTACAATTCACATAACTAAAGAGAGCGTTCTGCAGCGGCTCTCACAGTTCGTACGCTCGGCACATGGACATTTAGTAAGCGAGATTATTGTGGTTCTCGGTAATTTCAGTAGGTCTTGGATATGGGTTTAAAGAGCTGATTCTCGAGCAGCTGCTGCTGATGGAGAGAGTCTCGCGTAGAGGTACAGAGGGCAGCGTAATCTCGTTTCTTCTACCGCGAGGAGAGAGAGAGGTGGATTCCGGCTGTCCTGGTCCGACTGACGTCTGTGGCGCGTCACGTTTAACGCAGGACCTTAGAGGACATTCGTTATATTGTTGGAGAAGCTCATTAGACAGGCAATGACACCAACAACAGGACCTCAGAAATATTATACGATGAAAGGACTTGAAGGGCTTCGGAGGTGAAATGAAACGTCATGTCCCCACTTCCCCCGTGTCTGCATACTCTCCTGGACGTTGGGGATGTTTGCTCGGTATCAAGTAACCGCGAAGTAACAACGTGACTTTAGAAATGATTCTTGTTTTTCCAACAACTGTTTAATTTTTATTTAATTTTTTTTAGCCAGCGCTTCTCCGGCTGCAGGGGGCAAGAAAGCGAACCCCACATAATTCATAGGTACATTAGCGAGCAGCCGTCAGAGATTTAGCAACGCTTACTCCGCTATTAGGCATGTGACGTTTGCCACAAATCTTACCTGCACTGATGAAGGAGAATTAATGCTGTGGAAATTATCGCGTGGGGTCTACCCCTAAAAAAAAATGGTAACCCCCCCCCAATACAATTGTGACCCACCACTTATTTACCATTACTATCGTCTACGTGGTTAAAACCATGCAGAGGGGATATAGACAAAGCTATAGAGCCTAGAGCTATTTCAAGGGGGCGGCATGAAGATGTTTAGGGGACACGCAATAATATTGTGCATTAAGATGCTTGTGATAGCGGGAGTGTCTCCTTGGATGTTTTCAAATCCATTAAAAACCAAAAGCTACGAGTTATTAAAGGTGAATGAATTAAGAGATTCTAGAAGCTATGATGGTAATGCTTCTGCTTAAACTCTTTGAGGACACGGGCATCGGTTAAGTGCACTGGCTGGCATATAACCAGAAATGTCTTCTAGCCTAGGCTCCAGGGGGTGGCAGACCCCCAAAGCAAAACTGTGGCGCAGATCACCCCCTTGGAAGATCACACCCTGGTGCGCTGCTGCTCAAAGGGCCGGGTACAAGGGGAACTTTGATCTCCCCAACTGAGCCGGTACATCCTCCATAGACTGCTTTAAAGACTCTGGCGTGTCAGAGTACTGAAATATGATGTCATATCCTGGCAGTCTACAGCGAGGGGGTGTCGGGAGCATTGCTAAGGCTTAGCACCCAAGGTAAATGTATTTATGGACAACATGATCCCAAGCAAGAATGCCTGCTGATCATTCATATTATCTACTCGGCCAATAAGCTGAAAAGGTGTTCTGGCAGTTAGTAGTTCACTTGGGGGCCCGGGCCCTGCATATCCTGTTCGCTGGATTGATATAATTACATTACGATAAAGCTGAATATAGATGGAGCAGACCAATTATGACTTGTGCTTTCGGGGGAGAAGTACAAATCTCGTTTGTAGAGTCTACTTAATTTAAACGACCTTCTTTATTTTGCTTGGGGATGGCAAGTAATTGACTGTGAAAGGCTAAATATAATAAATGAGTTTCCCATCGATGGCTCATTAGCCGAGGTTCCGAGTTACCTGGCATTTTGGCACCAACATCATTTACTGCTGCCGTTCAGTCAGCGCTGTTCCCATACAATGTGCGCTCAGTCCCAAGGCCGATGGGGACACCCACATCTAATATGATTTTAGACAAAGATCTCATTTTTCATTCCTGCGTTTTTCTGCTTTTCTTGTGTTTTCCTTTCCCTTTCCTTCAAAACAAAATGTCCGTCTTGTGCTAAGAATAACGGTTTGTGCCGGAGGGCGAGACGGCATGTTAACAGCGCGGGGAGGAATAATGAGAATCCTGTGAAAGGGAAATTCTTGCATTTTTATTAAAACGTTTCATTCTAATGGCAGCACCTTGTCTTTTTCCTGATATATATTCAGAAAATGTATTTTCTAAAGCTTTTTAAAGTGGAAGGTTTTGTAAGAGGAACGGAACACCTCGGTTATAAAGAAAGGTGTCTTAGAGGGGGATATGATGTCATTATACAGATACATACACAACACCAGCCGCTCTCTGATGACCTGTTCGTTAACAGGACTGGGCAAAGAACGAGATGTCATCCATTCAGACTTGAAAATAATTTTCGCTTAAAGCAGCAAAAAGGGTATTTTATAGTAAGACCAGTAAAGATGCGGAATTCACTAGCCGTAAACATTGTGCTGCCAAATTCAATAGATGGCTTTTAAATATGGGCTGGATGATTTTTTTTTTTGGTTGTAAGGACAGGGTTAATAGCTCGGCGATCCATTGGGTCCCATTTTTGAGGAACGATTGGGAATCTTTTCAATGTGGGTTTTTTTTATGCCCTTTGGGTAACGTCAGGGATCAGTCATGGACTTGTCCTGTACTGTTCCTCTGTTGAGGTAAATAATGGGGCGGAGACCTTTATGTTTGTGGGGTTATCGTATGCCCTATATTTTATCTTTGGTACAGTTGTTGACTATTATACACTTCGGGATTTTATCAGGGATTTCAGATACGATTTTATACGTATTATATGAAACCTAGGAAAACATGGATTATAATGTATTAGCTCACCTGTTTGCAGGCAGGAACATACAGAAAGCCCGGCATGTATGCAGTTTGGAAGAGTTAATTTGCTTCTTGTGGGGTGATATCATAAGTGGATCGATTTTTATTTTTTATTTATTTAAAGTAACCATATGGATTATTGCGCATCTCTTAGTTTTAATATATTTTGTGAAATTGTAGAAATCCGAAAATGTAATATTTTGTTTTTCTATAAGCATATGTTAATATATGGATACTTGGACATACCACGCTTTCACAGCTATACATATGTTCATTTATTTTATTTATTTTTTTAATTTGCAGTTGGATGCAGATAATTATGAGAGCGATCCGGAACTGGCCAAGATTCGCAAAGAAAATAATTACACTTGGATGGATATAATAACCATACATAAAGACACGCTGCCAAATTACGAGCAGAAGGTACTTTGTTGTATTTTATAGCGACTTGAGGTCTTATATGCAGGTGCAACAGTGGGAAATATGGCATCTCCAATGGGAAATGATGACCAGGTCTAGACATGCTTATAAAGAATTAAAGAGCCCGGCATATAAGTTTAGAAGCCAGTTTGAAGCGTGAAAGGGAAGCCATGGCTCTGTGGAGTCTGGCCCTGGCAATAGGTGTGTACGTATGTGTATGAATGCATCAGAGGCATTATTAAAAGCTCATCTACATCCACCAGACAAGCCAGAAGACTTGGGTTTCCCCACAGAACTAACTATATATATATAAATTTACCCCTTTTTGTCTGCCATTTTTTTTTAACATTTTTACATAATTCTTTAGGATAAATACAGTATCAAGATTTATACCAAAAGCGATTTGGTACATACAATAAATCAAATGAAACCTTTGTTCATATAGCTGAAAATCTTTTATGAGGAACACCTCCATTTAGATGATGAAATCCGCTACATTCTGGAGGGAAGCGGTTATTTTGATGTGCGGGACAAGGAGGAGCGCTGGATCCGGATCTTCATGCAGAAAGGGGACATGATCACGCTCCCAGCCGGCATCTACCATCGATTCACGCTGGACGAAAACGTTAGTATTGAAAATACAAAATGAATATAGATATATTGAGAAGTGGAACGCTACGTTTCCGGTTATGTTCTAATCTTCATGCAGAAAAAAACGTGTATGTGCATCGTCACCGGGTCCGGGAAGAGACAGGCTTAATCCCGTTTGTAACTTTTCTCGCGTAAATACTTGGCAGAGTTTTGATCATTAAGGAGAGTGACACAAAATGAGTGGCTTTATTTCCACTTGAGTATTGGGATTACTGATCAGATATTGCCCTGAAGAGTACAAAGTTCTTTTTTACTTATATTGTTGGCTGTGACTGAACATCCTGTTAAACCAGTGATGTCATAAATACAATCTAAACTTTTCAGGCGGGTTGAAGACCACACGAAAACCCTCAAGGGCCTCGTACTTTCCGGGTGAAACATTCTAACAGAGATGTTAAGGGACCAAAGGCTCTGTTAGGATGGCAAGTCTGGGCAAACATGCATGTGGTACAAATATATGTAAATATACCTGATTCTATAAGTTATAAACTGTTCTGTGACATATACGTAGAATGAGGTTCACCAGTACAGTGCCAGCTGCCTTGTTTAGTTCACTGTCCCTTCTTCTGTCTTCTCTTCTAGAATTACGTGAAAGCCATGAGGCTGTTTGTTGGAGAGCCCATTTGGACGCCGTACAATCGGCCTGCTGAAAACTTTGATGCTCGAACAAAATATCTTCAGTTTTTGGAACAAAAAGCATAATTTTTATCTTCCAAAAATATATATTTTTAATTACATAACAGTTGTTTAGCTACAATAATTAAGCTCGTGGAAATTGTTTAAAAGATAACTTGCATCTTGTTAACACTAAGGCTGAGATATATCGCAAACAATCCAATAGCTTCGGGTCAATAGAGATGTGATAGGAAGTTCCAGACCGTTTGACGAAGTCTATGATTTCTCTAATCAAGTGCCTCAGTAACTTAAATAATTCAAGTGCGTTTACATCTCATCTAATCGATAGAAAAGTTTGATGGAGGATGATGAGATGATGATTTTTTCTATGTTCTATATGCTATCATAACCACGTATACTGGAGTTTTTGTAAAGTGACAGATTAGAGTAGGATTCCCAAAAAAGACAGAATCCTAATCTGAAAACAGTTATGTTCTTCAAGTATAAAACAAGTAACGGGAAAGATGGACATTCAAGGCCTTCTCCAGATGTAGGCTCTAGATTGGAAGCTCGTTTGAGCAGAGCCCTCCTTGCCTGTTTCTGTAAGTCAAATTGTTATGTGTCTACCTGTTGTACAGCGCTACAGACTATGATGGTGCTATATGATAGTTGCTCACTGGCTCCACTATACCTAAATTGTCAGCTTCCAGGAGGAGAAGGTATAAGCTGGCCCGTGTATAGTTCAATCTATGAGATTTTTTTTGGTCATCTCACTTACTGAGCTATGCATTATTTGGGGCCAGCTCACTTATTATGGAAGAAACTTGCCACTGTTAGCCCTTCATAATGCATAACGTACACCACTCAAGCGAACTCCCACTTCAGACATAAAACAGTTTGTTTCCATTCGCCCAACATGGATTGTTAATAGGAATGCGCATTGGTGTAAGGACATTCAGTAGAGTGTCAGCTCCCTGTAACACCGCTAGGACTACCATTGGTAACAGGCTATGTGAATAATAAAAATAGAGAATGTGGTGCTTTGTGAAACACAAAACTATTTGTGTTTGCTCTGCAGAACTAGGACAAGCCCTACAGCTCAGGTATTTGTCTTCTGCGTACAGGAACAGCTGGCGTGGCCCGATGGTACAATATGTAAGAAACTGGAGATTGTCCCGATGCGGCATTGTATGTGATTGCTGCAAATGTTCTGTAAGGAACCCGTCTTCCGAAAATGTGATCAAACTCCCATACCGTACACGGGGATATTTCTTAAGGGCTTTTGGAAAATAATGTGGGTCACGTGATCAAATTACCTTGTGCTTTACTCCACAAATCCATTTATAACACGAAGCCGCACAGCCTCCTGTTTACTAATGACAGCATGAAGAAGGGTGTGATTAGGCAAGGCTCCCTCCTTTGGAGCTCCGTGGCAGAGAGTAATGACGGCACCGTGTATCACGGAACGGCAGCCTGCTCTGCGGATGCAGTGTGTGCAGAAAACAAATCAAAAGCAAAGTTTTGGTCCAGAAACACTGGTAAATTTCTGCTGCTTCTACGAAATAAATGTTTTATTGTATGGCTGTATTCTATAGTCAATTAATTTGCATCCATTAATAAATAAACCGGTCACTTTCAAGATCATTACATATGTCTTTTGATCTGGTTTTGTGAGTTCATGCTTATCGATCCATTTGTATCTGCTAGATATAGAGGGTTATGGAAACTCCATTAAAAGAAATGCCTCTTCAGAAAATAAAAGGCTACGGTTGCTATAGAAGTTGCAGGCAGTGAAAGTCCAGCAAAGAGTCATCAGCTGTTTCCACGCTGGACTGATGGTCTCAGAAGGAACACTGTAGGTATTGTAAGCTTGTGGACTGGTTATTTCCATTCCCTCATATATATTGAAGCTGACCACATTAACAATGGAAGAGCAGACTGCATATAAAGTCCATATTCTTCTCACATGTGCAGTGGGTTATATGTAGGCAAGGTGAATCCGTGTCAGCAACCTGGGTATTTGCAAGAACTTCCAGAGAGAAAGCGCTTACCGAGCTCTAGAGCTGGTGATCACTTCTCTACAATCAGAGTTAATACAAGTCTTTATGGATATCTACCACCACCTAGTATACAGGATCATGAAACCAAATTCTAGCGTCAGAGAAATACTCTCACTCCGGCGGGGGTTAACTTCTGTGATAGAGTTCCAAAAACCTATGTATGGATATATCCGCGCCTTTGACACCGCTTGCAATAATTGTTCCTGCATCCAGTTACAACATTCAAGCTCATAATAGAATCAGTTTACTGTTAAACTGCAAGGTTAGCACCTAATACAAGACCCCAAATACATGGCGGGCCTAAGATACTAAGGTAGGTTATCAAGATGGGGAGCTGGGTAAAAGCAGACGGTGTCATTGGCACTAATTCTATGCTGTTTTGTAAGATAATGTGAAATCAATGTTAAGCTGCTGACCTATCGGGTTTAACTGCTGCTGCTCAGTAATAAACCAGACACCTTCGTGCCGTGAATGGATGTCGAACAAATGAGTCGAAATCGGAGGCCAGTGTTTTGTAGCCATTGTGTACTTTGTAACAAGTACAGAGCGGATCTTGGTTGTGTGTACTTGGAATATATTTAACCCCTTCAATCCCCTATAGACATACCGGGACGTCCAAAAAACGCCCAATAAGAAACCCCTATGGACGTACCGGTGCGTCTAGCCCTTCGTGCAGTGTCAGGGACACATCCCTGCCGCTGCACGGGAGACCAGGCTGTCGTTTGACAGCCTGGACTCCCCCCTGGCAGCAGAAGCCAGCGTCGCCCCAAATGAAACATAGGTCTACTAAAGCAAAACGTGAAAATTTCAGGTTTGGAATCTATAACGCACATGGTCCCGTTTGTGCCCTGTAATGTCCAGAAAACCACAAAAAAACAAGGCATGTGGGGTATTTCCGTAATCAGGAGAGGCGGCTGAACACTTTAGGCTGGATTTTTCTGCCATAACATATACCATGTGCAAAATATCCTCAGCAACACAGATGTGTTGGCGAAAAAAGCGCATGAAATTATTGCTACGGCTGACTTTGGCAGTGATTGGCGGCCACATGGTTGCACGAAAATTGTCCAAATGCTCTTGATGAGATACTCTGGGTTGTCTGCTTTACGGAAATATATACTTTTATGGGGGTATTTATAATTAGGGGGGTGCTAAGCAGCCCCAAATGAAACATAGGTCTACTAAAGCAAAATGTGAAAATTTTTGGAATCTATAATGCACATGGTCCCGTTTGTGCCCTGTAATGTCCAGAAAACAAAAAAACTAGGCATGTGGGGTATTTCCGTAATCAGGAGAGGCGGCTGAACAATTTAGGATAGATTTCTCTGCCGTAAAATATACCCTGTACAAAAATTCCTAAGAATACTACAAAATACTAAGACACGTTGTTGAAAAATGCGCAGGAACTCATTTCTGTGGCCACCTTTGACAGTGATTGGTGGCCAAATACCTGCATGTAGAGTGCCCAAATACCCCTGATAGGATAGCCTGGGTTGTCTGCTTTACAGAAATACATACCATTGTGGGTGTTTTTGTTTTATTTGTTTAAAATTAGAGTTGCAGTCCCATCATACCTAATGTAAAAATTTTACGGCTTTGTATAAAGTAATGTGCACCTTATAGTATGTTGGCTTTATGTGCTGGAAAAGTATGAAAATTCTATATAAATTAGGTATTTCTGAAATCAGGAGACCTGAATTGATAAATCTGGATGGAATTTTCTGTCTCTTTACCTAATTTTGTGAGGATTCAGAGGGAAAATGTAAAAAAAAAATGTTTTTTTTTTCTAATTTTTGCTAGTTTTTACTAAATTTCTAATTCTAAATTTTCAGCTAATTATCCAACTATGGTATCAAAAGAAAGCTCTATCTCTCCTTGAAAAAACAATATATAGTTTACGTGGGTACACTATTCACAGGAAAAGAGAATCATCGCTGAACCGACATAGCGCAAAAATGGCAAAATTGCTCCGGGCTTTGAGATACCAAAAACCCATGGGATTGAAGGGGTTAATTCTGTGTTTTACGTTGTGGGTTTGTGTTTATTTTGATATGAAGCCAATAAACATATGTTCATCTTACTGCGTTTCTGGAATCTCCTAAATAAACTCATCGCTGTTCCAGTTGGGTTTCTACTATCTTCTCTTGAGTCTGTACTTAATTTTGATGAATTAAAAAAACGGAAAAAAATATATTGTGCAACTTTTCATACAGGATTTCACTTTTTGCGTAAAAGGATCCCAAATACAACATCCAAGACAGAGAAAGATACTTAAAGGTCGCTGAATTAAAACCACCTACAGCTTGTTGCTTTTTCAACCAGTATAATTTTAGAGATAACTGGTTTAAAAGAAAATCATAACAATAACGATTGGTGGTAGAAACAGTTAATCCGTTTCCATAAAAGATCAAATATATTTTTGTGTTAATTCTACTTCTCAAAGGGAAAGAATATTCTACATAATATGACCTGTCCAAGGCCAACCCAGAACTGGTCCAGGAGAAACTCATAAAACAGAGCGCCTTGACCAACATGGTACAATGTTTCGCAGATTTCATGACACCCAACCTTTAAACTCAAAATGAGGCTTAGTGACTTGAACTCAAATATACTATATAGTTCTATTATACTTTGACTCCATACAGGAAACTGACATTAGCAAATGAGGATGATGAGGACCGATGCTTGGATAGCTTCTTGAATGCCCAGTAAATGGTGGCTTATTAATGACCGAGTTAGACCTACATGGTCTACATTGACAAGGAAAGGTTTTTCGAAGGATATGTGTTTATTGACTGACCGAAATCTGATGGAATCTCCAAAGAGCATTTACATCTAAAGCTTAAATATATACAGAGTTTTTTGAGTCTGTCACTAGCAGAGAAATTAGCAGTAAGAGAATTATACCAGCTTCAGACACTGAGTGTTAAAGCTGTCACCTTCTTTGACAGCTACTGCCTCCAGCAGAGCTTGTTTCTTCTGCATACTCCGAGATGACTCCAGCTCATACATAGTTGTCAAGTTGAAAAGAACGCTCTCGTGGAGATAGTGTTTGGGATCCTGCTGAACCAATCCTTCCAAATGCCGAAGGGAATCCTTTAATTTGCCCAAATAAAGCAGGCAAACTGCAGCATTGTTATTCGCCTAGAAAATAACAGTTTTGGCATCACATGGCACAATAAAGAGAATTAAAAGTCAATATCCTTTCATTAAGGTGCTTAACGTAGCAAATCATCAACATTAACAAAATGAATATACCTGGTCCTTAAAGAACCTTTATCATTACATACAACAGCGGTTTCCTCGGCAACTACAAACACTTGCCATAAGGTGATAATTTATAACATTTACAAACGGTCCCTTTATTCAGCGATACAAAGAGCGAAAAGTTAGAACTAATAGAACTAACCTACGCCAATAAATAAATCGGAATTTCTGTTGAACCTCAAGCCTTTTCCATACAATGTTAATGTAGACGTATCATTAAAAATCCCTATTACTTAAGAATAATAAAAATAAATAAATAATTAAATCTGGCTATTCTTACCACGGCATTTGTGGGATCTATAGCCAAGACTTCTGTAAAGGACTTGTGAGCTCCTGCAAAATTATTTTGGCCAAGATGAAGAAAAGCCCTAAAATACAAACACATTTTAATAAAGTCAATTATCACTTATAAAATAAAGCATGCCAATCACCAAATGGATGTTGGAAGTTACATATATATATCTATATATACACACATACATATACACACACAAACACACAAGCTATAGGTGGCTTCAATAACTCAAACACTATGACAGTGGAAGTTGGGGGGGAGGGGGTTGGGGGGGGGATCTGGCTACATCATAGTATTTGATCACCAGCATGAACAGACAGTGTTTTCTAACTATAGATCAGCTGGCAACCTGCAGGCAGACTTTTTTTTAACTTTTATTATTATTTTTTTCAACATTACTATTTTATTATTTTCACGTTACTGAGGCTGCTGATTGGTCTCCATGCCTGGTCCCGCATGTTGGAGAATGCCGCCAAAACAGTACATACCTGTTCATCAAAAGCAACATTTTGTAAGGAGGTTCGGTCTGTGTTCCCAAATCATCAATTGCTTTTTCTGCATCTTGGAAATATTTTTCTGCAGTCTTTATGTCTCCAATCTGCATGAAAATAATAAAAAAAAAGAACACACAAAACGTAAGGATTTTCTAAATTCTGTTAAGCACATAAAGGTTGTTATATGTGAATTTTTAAATGTAAACCTAGTCAAAAATTTAAATATTCAGCCCATTCTTATAATAGAGAATATTTCCCACCTGGAAGCTACAATGTACCAGATGTCCTCTTTAATAGCACCTTTTCAGCAACTTAGTGAATAGCATTTGCTTTGAATGCAATTTAATTAAAATCCTACCTAGACTATGACCAAAAGTACGCGGACACCTAACCATCACACCTATATAAGCTTGTTGGACATCCCATTCCAAAAACCACCGGCATTAACATGGAGTTGGCCTTTGCGGCTACAATAATCTCTGGGAAGGTTTTCCACAAGATTCTGGAATGTGTCTGTGGGAACTTGTTTCCCACTTCAGGCGAAGAAAAAAGGATTTGTGAGGTCAGGCACCGATGCTGAAGACAGTCTGGCTTGTAATCTACATTCCAGTTCATCCCAAAGGTGTTCAATGACATGAAACACCATGTCTTCATGGACTTTGTTTTGTTCACAGGGACACAGTCATGCTGGAACAGTAAGAGTCTTCCCCACATTGGTGTCACAAGGTTGGAATCATATGGTTCTTCACTGGAACTAAGGGGCCCAAACCCCCAAAACAGCCCCAAACCATTATCCGTCCTCCATCAAACTTTTTAACTGGAAATTCCAATGGAGATTGTTAAATCCCAAATTACAAAATAAAACCACAATATCTTTTAAAAGACATCCATTGTCTTTGTGAGGAGAGGTGCACTCATACGTACGTTTGGGCCCATATGCTTTTTTTTTTTCCTAAGTAGCAAACAGAAAACATACCTGGGTAATAAGGAATAACGTGCCTTTTATCAGAATACTTATCGGATTAAGAATGTGTGTAGTCTACAGATTCCACTTTAGAGTGATTCTTTAAATGGCTATATAATGAAGACGCGGCCTAGGTCCCCCATTTCTGATAAACCCTATTCCTAACATACACCGTTTGTATCACAAGCTGCACGAGGCCTTCAGATTTTACTCTCTCTTCAGGTCCCACTTGAGCTATAATTCTATGATTACAGAAGATCATTTTCAAAACTGAACTCGCATACAAATTATATACTTGTAAATTTCCTCTGTTACTCGGGGAAAAACGATCAGAAAGGTTTTATACCTATGGCATGGATCATTCCAAATGCAGGCTGCTTAATATTTCGCTCACTTACAGTAAAATCTCGTGGTAGTCAAGGTCATGGAAAGGGTTAAATTGCTTTTGTGCTGCCCACACTTTACAGCGATACAAAATATATCAGAAAGTGTTAAACCAATATTAGGTTTCAGGAGGAATCAGAAGGGAGCAGGGGTGGTTCACACAAGAACACAAAAGATTAATGAGGTAATAAGCAGCCTGCTAGGGTCCTATTAGACTTATTAACTCAACTCGTCATTTCTTCAAAGACACTAAAGCCACATTTCATGGAACAGGCATGATTAAGATGTGTGTGGCAGCCTTAAATGGTATATATATATATATATACACATATATACACACATACACACACACACATATATATACACACATACATACACACACACACACACACACTGGCCACTTTATTAGGTACACTTTGCTAGTACCGGGTCAGACCACCCTTTGCCTTCATTCTTCGCGGCATACTTTCTACCAGGTGCTGGAAACACTCCTCAGAGATTTTGGTCCATATGGACATGATGGCATCATGCAGTTGCTGCAGATTTGTTGGCTGCACATCCCGTTCCGCCACATCCCAAAGGTGTTCTAATGGATTGAGATCTGGTGACTGTGGAGGCCATTCGAGTTCAGCGAACTCATTGTCATGTTCAAGAAACCAGTTTGAGATGATGTGAGCTTTGTGACATGGTGCATTGTCCTGCTGGAAGTAGTTATCAGAAGATGGGTACACGGTATTCATAAAGGGATGGACATGGTCAGCAACAATACTCAGGTAGGCTGCCTTTAAACAAAGCTCAACTGGTACTAAGGTGCCCAAGGTGTGCCAAGAAAATATCCACCACACCATTACACCATCACCAGCCTGAACTGTTGATACAAGGCAGGATGGATCCATGCTTTCATGTTGGTTATGCCAAAGTTTGACCGTGTCATCTGAATGTCGCAACTGGAATCGAGACTCATCAGACCAGGTAACGTTCTTCCAGTCTTCCATTGTCTAATTTTGGAGAGCCTGTGCGAATTGTAGCCTCAGTTTCCTGTTCTTAGCTGACAGGAGTGGCACCCGGTGTGGTCTTCTGCTGCTGTAGCCCATCTGCTTCAATGTGTTGTGTGTTCAGAGATGGTATTCTGAATACCTTGGTTATTTGAGTTACTTTTGCCTTTCTGTCATCTCGAACCAGTCTGCCCATTCTCCTCTGACATCCCAGTAGATCAGCAGTTTCTGAAATACTCAGACCAGTCCGTCTGGCACCAACAACCATGCCGCGTTCAAAGTCACTTAAATCCCCATTCTGATGCTTGGTTTGATCTTCAGCAAGTTGTCTTGACCACGCCTACATGCCTAAATGCATTGAGTTGCCGCCATGTGATTGGCCAATTAGCTTTTTGTGTTAGCAAGCAATTGAACAGGGGTACCTAATAAAGTGGCCAGTGAGTGTATATATAGTCCCCTTTGGGTGTGACCGGGCTATGAAGTGTTTTTCTGGTAGATTAGACAATAGAACTGGAAACTAGAATTGCTTTAAAATAAACAATATTGTGTAACTTCTTTTTAATGCGATACTGGTAATACAATATTTTAAAGTTCGGTTCCTGAAAGGCTAACATGAATCATTCTGGATATGTGATCCGCTATGGAACAATGTGTATACACTTTTTCTAGCTGATAAGCCAGCTTCAATGTATTTTTGTCACTGAAACAAAACGCTTATCAACATAGCATTTAATGCCTTGGTGTTAACAATATTAATGTACCTGAAGGCAACTTTTTAAGCTTTTCTGGAAGTCCCCCGGGTCTCTGGCATGAGCCAGTGCTGGAGCGGGTTGGTGGTGATTTGGAAGATTACATAGTTTTATACTTGGGTCACAATACAACTAAGTTCCGGTGTCAAAACAACATCTGCATTTCCCCACGGCCAACTCATGAAGCTCTGATTCTGCCTGGTCCAGCCAGGCCCCTCTGGGGTTTGTTAGTACCCATCCCTAGCCATAACTACTAGGGACAGTGGACACCTTACATTTTTGGGGGTATGATGTCATTATTATTTTGCTATTTGCACATTGTACAGCACTGCAGTATATGATGGTGCTGTATAAATCAATAAATAATAAAAAAAAAACATTTTCAGAACATACGTGAGATACATGCGAGTTGTTTTCAGGTTTACTAGTTGTTTATCGGTGTTTACTGGAGATACGTGTTGGTTCCGTGAATCCCTGGCATGTTTTCCACCGAGAGAGTTTCTGCTCTGTGCCTGACGGATTAGGGGGTTAATTTATTTCTGTAAGAGCTGAGCCTTACAAATATTTCAGGTCTCCGTTGGGACGGTTCATTGTCTTATAAAGTGCACCTGTACGGATCTTGGCATCGCCACATCACTTTTCGGCAAGCTTCTGCATCTACTAATCATTACCTAATAATCCTAATGTCCAATTTAGAAGGCTGAGACCAGAACAAATGAGGTCCCTGTTGGGTTTTGCCTTCTTCAATATTTCATTTCCTTTAATGACCACATAACTAATCAAAGAAAACATATTGGTTCGGCTGTCTGCAGCGCAATTACCTGAAGAAAAATCCTCCCAACGCCACTCAGCAGTTGAGGCTCCTGCTCTGGGTAATACTTTATGACCGCGTGATACGTGTCCACAGCCAGAACGTAGTCCTGGAGAGAAAAAGAGAAAAGAAGAAAAAACTATATATTAAGACTTTTTGCTTTACTTGCAATTCGTAATCCGACTTAAATTATTTAGGTTCTGCTGTCACAGAATTAACAAATTTCTGTGCTGGAGGGAGTTTAGGAGGCCAACGTATTTAGAAATGCAAATGGGGAAGAAGAAGAAATACCGGGACTTAAGCTTACTGTGCAAATCCAAACAGAATCCAGAAATTTACCTTCAGGAATCTAACGAAGGTCTTTGTTTAAGGAAGTCTTTTAATTAGAGCCCCCCCTATTTATCTGAACATATTTCTCTTCTCCATCTCTACAAAAAAGGTTGCCAGAATCTATCACCTCTCACCAAAGGGGAAAAACATACAAATAGAAAGATACAGAGCAGGAAGAAAAACGTAATGGGGTGGAATAATCAGATGCTGAGAACATTATGTTAAAATGATTGTCCCCCTGGTGCACGCTGGAGCAACGCTGCTTTAAAAGGTATAAAGACCTTTTTTTTTTTTTTTTTTACTGAATTGGGGAAAACTCAGATACACGAGAAACGGGAATAGTCGCTGGCTTTCTGAATAACTAAACTGGTTTAATAAAACCACCCTTAGTTTGAGTCTGGTTGCCAATCAATAAAGCAGCTTGGAGATATTTCATTGAAACGTTTTCTTCAAAAAAGCATTTTCTAATCATTATCCTGTCCTCACATCTTCTCCTTGTCTAGCCTTACAAACGCTGCCTGAACCACTCAACTTTATCACAATACGGAGGAATGATGATGCAGATAAGATAATGGGGAGATAAGATTGCTGCTCCCATGGTATACACTAGCGGTGGATTTGTAACACACAAACACATATATATATATACATATATATATATATATATATACATACACACACACATATATACACATACGTACACAATTGCGGGCACTTATGGCCAAATCACAGGTTTTGTTTTCCAAGTGAAATGAAGTTAAGACAAACTCTGCAACAAACTTAAACTTGCACTTACTATTTCTTGCTGAATTAACATAACTGAAAAAATAAAGCAAAATACGTGGCGCGTGCCAACATCTGCGCTGCTTTCCAGCCGATCCACTGGTCTTTGTGCAGGGATTAGACCTTAATCTGTGTTGGGCGATGACAAATCCATACCTTAATAAATCCTCCAACGCTTGGAAGCATTCAGGAGGTTCTGCTTCCATTCAAACAATCATAGGTTCCTCCGTTATCCTACGGCGTGGCAGCCAGTGGCACATATTGTGTAGGAAGGAGGAAGAATGATTATTATAACCTGCAACCAACAGCGGAAGCCAATGTCCTACGGCCAGTGCTGAAGCGAGGTTGGAAACTATAACAAGACGATGATCCAAAACATACATATCTCATCATTAACCATTAATCACTTTAATAATCCAAAGTTTAAAGGAATGGCCTTCACAGTCCCTAGACTTTAATAGGACTCAAATTCTGCAGGTAGCTCTTAAACACTCCGTGTATGCAAGACATCCTAAGAATATTTAACAGAAGCATTCCGCAAGAACAGAAATATGTTACCGACTGATAGGATGCCCAGATATTTGCATGTACCCCAAATTTCTTTCCTCTTCGGCGTGTTAAATTCAGCAAATAGTTTAGCAGGATAGTGTATTTTTTTCATTTCTACAGCGCTTCTTACAGTATGAATACTCAAAGGGGTCCGACAAAACTAGATGAATGAACTGAAACATTTAGAGGCACCTAAACAGAATTACTAAAAACTGATATCTACCTTTGTCCAGTTCGAAGAGATATTCCAGGGGAGTAACTCTCAAAACACAAAACTAATATTAGAAACTAGATATATGTCATATCTGTATAAAAATTAAACTTAAGAATTCCCTGTCCGCCCGCGTACATACGGTTATGCCAGAAGGCATTTCTTGAATTGTGAAAATTAATCTATTTTTTAGTACAGCCTTGAAATACGTAATGAATGCATGTATTTGAGGCAGTCAGACAATGTACCTCCAGGTCCCAGTAATCCCGCTCACTCCCACACAGCGTCTTTTCTCTTGTTCCGCCCAGGAACCCAGGTGAGTCACATGCATTTACCTCATCTCACACGACTTTGTTCCGTTTCCGGCGGGACAGTAGAAGAGATGCTGTGTGCGAGCTTGCGGGAATGCGCAGGAAATCTGCAGTTCAGGTATGTGAATCAACGAGTATGTGTGATTGAGTGAATGAATAAGTATCTGTGAATGAGGGAATGAATGAGTATATGAATGAGGGAATTAATGTTTGTGAATGTTGTTTGCTGGAGTGGAACACACGTTGCGGGAGGGGGCGGTAATGGTCAGAAATTCAGCGGGAGCGGGATTAAGATAACAGTCCCACGCAGGGCTCTATACTAATGAATGGATTTAAAAATAATGCCTTGGGGAAGGTTGAGCGGATGCCTGAGCTGGAGGAGTTGTTCCGAATTGCTGTAGCGGAGTGATACCGTAACACATGGTTTTACTTGTTGGAGTTGTGGCTGGCCGGGGGGGGGTTGTAGGTGTCCTCATGTTGTTTTCTACCCCGCCCATGCCTTTCTTGCTCATGCACTCCCTTTTTCCTTTAACACATGGCATATAATACTATATTGGGCCCCTGGCGTAAATAGCTGAGAATATTGTATATGGTCACTGTACCTGGCATCTTCAGTTTAAGTTACGTTGTAACCTGTGCTGTACCTTCCCCAGCCTGACCTATATGTCTGCTTGAAAACACAAATAAGAAATGATTTAGCCATGAAAATAATCCCAAAAGCATCTTTATAGATCAGGGCATCGTGAGCTGCAATATCATAACCTGCCTCTAGATGGCAACAAAGTGCACCAATTCACAAGTACTTTTGTCGTGCGAACAAGGGATCGCTATGCAAAGGCACTTGCTTCAGTTTGTTAGTACACAATGCCAATTACACACACCTTGCTATCTCACTATACCAGGTTCAATTCCTGCTAGAATATTGTAATAAACAAAGCAAGAATGGAAAAAAAAAACCCGCAGCCGTGTTAGGCTTACTAACAATGATACATCGCAGGACAGAAGCAATATTTACATAGAAAGCCTTATAATAAATGTTAATACTGTTTAAGCTGTTTTTTGGCTCACGTGTGCGTATGTATGTATGTATGTGGTTGTGTGTGTATATTATGTTCTGATGTCCATTTAATACTATATGGACTTTCTGACCTTTAAAGAGTGAACCATGTGTTGCAATTTGCTTAAAAGTAACACAGTGTGATCTCTAGGGGTTTATTAACTAAATGGAGAGTTTGCAGGAGAGATGTGGCTTTAGTTCCTTGACTTTACCATACATTATGAACGTCCAGTCCCAGTGGGTTTCTGCAGTAGTGACAGTGTGGCTGGCCCTGATAATGTATAGTTTAATCAGCGAACGGGGCCAGCTCATGAATAGCTATGGTGAATTAACCCCATTGTAGATAGGTGTTGTAGTGCCCCCAAGGTTTAGCTGTGATTGTCATTTCTCTGCAGCCCATGATAACTAGCAATAATAGCAGGAAGGCAGCACAGCTGGGACTTGGATCCATCAGCGACGGCACATAACATTCACTTTTATTAGTATCAATGTCCCACTTGTGGTGCCTGACTCAGAAACAGAGCGCAGGTCCCATCTGCAGAAATTACCGGTAAATATAAAGATATCTCCAAACTTCTCGCGGAGACAGCAGCACTTTAATACTGTGGGTTAGTAGCCAGATATATTAAAATGTCCACACAAATTAGGAAACGAGGGTTCCCACGTGACGTGTCAGATACCTAGATGTACATACTGCGGCAGTATCTGTGTTCAGCATTATGATAGCTGGTTAGCATGCAGGAGCGTGTAAAAAATACGCACCGTGAAAAGAGAACCTGATCCGGAGGAGAGGCTAACATCATAGGAGAAGAAATGTATTTAATGGAAAAGATAGTAAGAAATAACGCCTGCGTAGGAAGAGTGCGGCGCCTGCAGTAAAATAGATTGCAGACCGTGCAAAATGGACTTTAGTGTACAACAAAAAGATACAGAAAATAATTTTAAATGGCCAATGAGAATCGAAGCGCTTGAGGGATACTGCCCAGAGAGTTACAGACAACGTCATATTAGTAAATAGCCAGCTAAAGCTAAGCATATAGGGCAAAATTAAAGATATCAAATTCAGCAATGGTACCCATCAATACTCCAGCCTCCTCGAGCACTGCTAGACGTCAGTGTGCCAGCAAGCACTAGCCCAGCTTGACAGATGCTGGCTGCTCAGCTGCCTACCATTCAGTGTGTGTGCGCGTGTGTTTGTTTTCAGAGTGTGTGCGCGTGTGTTTGTTTTCAGAGTGTGTGCGCGTGTGTTTGTTTTCAGAGTGTGTTTGCGCGCGTGTTTGTTTTCAGAGTGTGTGTGCGCGCGTGTTTGTTTTCAGAGTGTGTGTGCGCGCGTTTGTTTTCAGAGTGTGTGTGCACGCGTGTTTGTTTTCAGAGTGTGTGTGCACACGTGTTTGTTTTCAGAGTGTGTGTGCGTGTGTTTGAACATCCACACTCGGCTGGATGTTATCCATTCTCTTGTAGCTTGCAGTCTTTTCCTTTTCTGCACATATGATAAATGGGGAAAACCGATCACTCTGAAACCTCATACTGACCCAAAATGAAAATATTACTCCTACAAATAAAGCGATGGCCGGAAGCATTTCCTTCTTGCAGCACCTGCTTTCTCACACATATATAAAAATAGAGGGAGCAGTAAGAAGAGGGGAAGCCACGTATAAAACACGTCATTTTTCATAAATGTTACCAATATGCGAATAAAGCGATGCATTCCGTAGCCTTCCCTGGAGAAAGGGGCCACCAACTGCACAGATCAGCATCTTATTTATATTTAGAATCTGAATATTTCTTTAGAACGAGACGGAAGGACCGCAGACAACCTTGGTGCTATCCATGCTTTGTCTGTATTCCGAGCGTGTAGCGCCAGGCAGCATTCTAGAACGTCGCGTTCCTATTGGCATTCTACTGCTGTATATACGGTAGCTCTGCAGCTTGCCGCCGCCCACGTACCTTCATCATTAGCAGACAGTTTGCCATGGAGTACATCACCCGGCCCAGACGTGACCTCCACAGCTGAACAGAGGCTGCAAAATAAGATCAGTACGTGAATGTGCACAAATAAATTAGAGGGTCTTTCTAGCCATCAATCACTGGACCTAGGAATTCTGATTTCAAACATCCCCCTTGTTAGCACGGCTGGGGTTTCGAAGCATGCGCACATCGGAAGAGGTTCCGTTTTCACATTATGATGGAAACAAACACTAAAACGGGACATTTCACTGCTGTGCGTGATTTATTGTAATGTCGGCGCAGACAAAGATGGGGGCGTCTGAGCCGTATAGCTGTCAGCTTCTGGCAGTACGAAACACAAGAGAAGCCACTCAGCTTAGCGGCATCTCCCTATTGTTCTCTAGCAGGCAGCCTGCACAGAGCTAAGCAGCTGTCAGCGCGCACGATCAAAGAGCCTCGCTAATCTTCTCAGGGCTGCTGGGACCACAGCTCGGCTATCCCACAATGCCGGAGAACCCCATTTGACTGGGCCAAATAGAGGGCAAGGTGCACGCTCCTCTGCCGCTACACACTAACTCCCAAGGCTGGCTGAGCATGATGTGCATTTTATCCAGCAGCTGGAATTGTAGCTGCTTCCTGCCAGCAACTACGTGTCTAGTCCAGAATAATCCACCCCTTGCGTTCTCTGCACACAAATTAACTGTCCATCTAATCTGTCCATTTTCCTTCCAGTTGTAAGACCCCACATCTTTAATGCATATGATAGCTGCATGGTCCCTTTACATTTTCATGGTGATTCTGCAGACCCCCGTATCTGTATTTGAGAGGGCCAAGTCAAAGTCCTGACACTGAATAGGATTGAGAAGCTGCAGCAGGACCTTAAAATAAAGCTCATGCTCAGTAACCCTCCAATGTGGATGAATTAACACAATTCTGCCAAAGAGAGACGGCCATTGTTCCTCTACAACGATGTAAGAGACTCACTGCTAGTTGTGGCAAACGTTTGATTGCAGTTGCTGCAGCCAAGGGTGGCTAAACCAGTTATTAGGTTTAGGGGGGCAATTAACTTTTTCACATGGGTGATAGAGGTTCTGATGATTTCTTTACCTTCAATAAATGAAGTGTTCATTCACAACTCTTGCAACACATCACATTGCATTTAAAAGTTTATCTGATCTACCTCAACTAAACAACACCCCAATGCCTCGAGTATAACCTTGTAACTTCCGCTCTACGCCTCTAATGATAGAGCTGCTGAGACACGCTTCTGAAATAAATACCCCGGGACTGGATTCCTGATTATTTCCTGGTGAAAGAGGGTTAATAATGGGAAATGTTAGGAATTAAAGTTGTTATTACAATACTCACATGATAACATGGTATTTCAACCCATTTATCAGCAATATCCTAAAACTGCCAATCTGTTTTCAATAAAGCCTGTGCATTGATTGTGCAGGAGATCTTCATCCTACATTTGTACCGACCTACATTCACGCGTAATCTGCTATAATAGAAGAATTCTCATATTAGCCAAAATATACCCAAAGCACGTGAATCTGCACACGCCAAATAGTTATTTTGTAACGTATATCCTACGTGCTCTTGTAGCAGCCTTTTGTCACAAGAGTAAAAAATAAAGCACAGAAGACCCCAGAAAGGAGATGACTCCGGCTGCTCAAAGGCTGAAGGAATGAGAGACGAGCGGACAGGATTCAGCATTCCTGCGCAGCAGAGGCTGCTACAGACCTAATTAAGAGCATCCTTCAAGTGGCGGAGAGCCTTCAGTGGAGACGGGGACATTTTGTGGGAGACGCTGTGATGGAAGGTCATTTGGAAGGAGGGGGCAGCTGAGGCCAAAGGCTTTCAGACACATCACAGCACACTTGGCTGGCTCGGAGCTGACGGCTGTGAAAGCGCTTGCACTGCATATTGGACATTTCCAGGTTATTTGCTCTTTCTCCACAGATTAAAAAAAAAAAAATCAATGCTTCTGGAAGTCTTCTTCCCCCCTTTGTCAGGCACATGCCTAGGATTTCAATTGTTTTCAGTGAGGAGCAGTTAATGATGTCACTTTGTTATTGCAGGTTATGAAATAATACCTCGACCGGTTTGCCTTTTTCACTTCAATTTCTGCTTGCTCTAAAGCATGTATTATTTAGCAGACCTGCTGTGCGGCACATAGTTTCACGACCGCGTTAATTGACCCGTATCAAAGGGCTTTGTTCCTTGTAGCAGCCTTTCGGTCGTGGCCGTTCCATGCTATGGATGAGAAAAAAACAACCCCAACAGAAACCTTCTCCTTTTTGTGATGGCAGACGAGAGGTTAAAATCATCCATCTATTGTAAATACAGAATGTTAATATCACAAAAAAACTGACGTTAAAGAGATGCCAAGGTAGAATTACTCTAATTCAGTCTCCATTAAAGTCTGTGCCAGAACAGGGGTCAACCTTTTGATATTGAACCGCTGCATTAAATATAAAAAAAAAAGAATAATAAAGGAAATAAAAGCCAGACGGACCGGAATGTTTAGGTGGTTCCTTTGGCTTCCTTATTCCTCCCAATTCAAGCTGCTTTATGATACATATATATATTATATATATATATATTTTTTTAACAAGTACCTCAGTTGTACTAATAACATGAGAAACTATGGAGTTTTATTCTTCTGTTTAGAGTAAATGATCCTGCTGTAAAGGAACTTTTGTCTTAAGGTTGCTGGTAAAGATCCTGGCTCCTAGTCTTATTTGGCCGACTGTACAGATTCTTCGACAAGAAACGTTACATATTTTCAAACTGTGGCTTTTGAAACAGTATTTGGTCTACAACAGAACAGTGTAACATGTTATAACGTGAAGATCTTCTCAGCAAATAATTCCATTAAAGGGGCTGTCCACATACGCGGCTGAATTTTATAAATAACTAAAGGTCCCTCTGTAGTATTCTAAGACGTTTACTTAGCGTTCATATTATTATTGTTTTATATCGCGCCATCAGATTCTGCAGAACTGTAATGCATACTGGGAAAAATTCAATGTCTGATTGAAATTGAGCTTCTAAAATCTACAAAAGCCTAACGTAACTTTTTAGAGCAAGCCCACAGACACACACTCTCTTGGGTATGCTTTGCGCCTATGTGCGATTTAAACCCAATCCAGTCTCTGATGATTATGTTTCATTCAATAAATCATATCTAAATTAAAATATGTTTTAGGCAACTTTCCCTGAAACACATATCCAATTTTACCAATTAGATTGAGATATTTGGAAGCAGCGAGTCCTGGCATTTAGCTTTACTATGTCCTTAAGGGATGAGTTTAGTGGAATGATTTAAGTGACAGCGGGCCAAACCAGACCTCGAATGGAAGGATGTTCTATAATTTATAGCCAAACATGAGAGATATACACACAGCAGATTTCAATTTTGAAGCTATGCTGAGCCTCTGGTTTACAAGGGGAACACTTTCCTAGATAATTTATTGACCTTCAATACTTGGCTGACCCAGAACTCATTTTCTGAATCCACAAGTCTTCCAAAATGACTTCCAATCTATTTTGTGACTCTCTACGGGTCAGACTGTTATTGTGGTTCGCTCTAGGATCTATGTCATGCCCCTTGCACGGTCTCAGCAGGCCATCAGTACAACACGCTTACACTAACCTATTAGCAAATAATGTTCTAAACAGTTTTACCATTTCAGCCTGCCATATATGCACAGAAAGTTCTAAATGGCTAATTATTAGCATCTGGTGATATATCAGGCTGGGAGTAAATGCAGTAACTTTCATGAGATCTGGAGTAAAAGGAAACAGACACGCGTGCTCACACACACGCACGCTCAGGCACGCTCACACACACACGCACGCACACTTCTGTCACTTTGTGATCACTGTAAGCATAGTGAATCTTTAAATGATTACATTTGGATTTTGACTCATCACAAAAAGACATTCTGGTTCTCTAAGAGCACTTTAATACATAAGCCAACATTTATCTGTGGCGGAAACTGAGGCTGCCTTCGTCCTCTGTGGTCAGATTGAAATCAATGTGAGCGATTTCCACGCATGCGCAAGGGGATTCACCAAGCTGGTGCTGGAGCTGACCGGAGGCAAGTATATCATGCGCAGGGAGATGTGTTACGCTCTCTCACATGGAAAATAGCCTTGGGGCAAGGGTGACGGATTGGCAAATGCATGGATTCTGCAGAACACCCTCATACATATACGAGGGGGACACCACGGAAATGTAAAAGAACCACACAGTTATCATATGCATTAAAGAGAATATACTGGCTGGAGGGTCCCTTTAAGATGCATTTAAATCGCTCCCCGTCCTAATTTGATACATTATTATGATTGACTCCTTGCTAATTATGGTTTGAATCTGTGGCTTGCTGCCATCGTTGGAGAAATGTTCCTGCACTGAAGAGCCCCAACAATAGCTGTACATAAGTGGAGGTCGTGGTCAATGCAAATCCAACCCCGCTCTGTCCTTGCAGACATCTCATGTCATACCTAAAATAGTAGGCAAGCAATTGGCATGGCAGTCTATAATTCTAAATAATGAACACCGTGTGACATTTTGGTGTTTACCAAAAAGTAGCAAGATAATGGACTGGCAGATTCATTTAGAAAAAACGCCATAGTGCTATATGAGCGGACAACATGCACTCATAATAAAGTCTAACCTGGGGTAAAAAAGTTGGATTCTTAACAAGTATGTTTTGATGACAAATGGACCTACATGTAAACCCAAAAGAAGAAAAAAATACCCTTACCGTTCTGGTTACTCTGACTCATGGTGATCATGCTTCCATCTTCTGCCAGGCCCTTCTCCAAATTGTCCAATATCTGAAATAATCGCATTTTAAAACAATCACTACATGGAATGTAATTTGTCTATTAACTGTGGAAATGTATCCCATATAGCCGAGTCTCATATAGGATTTCCGACCTGTGTATTTCTCTGCGGGGTTAGGAAGTATTGCATAAAGTAGGTAGATGCATCCACTGCACATCACATTGTAAAGGGCAGAGTATAGAATATTTCACACAGTCCTAACACCAACATCTCAGAACACATTCATCATTAGCTGTTTTTCATGGAAAATGGCAAAAGGGTTTTCTAATGATCAGTTATACTTTTAAACTTGGATCAGTGAACACAACGCGCCATTGGAACACAAGAGTGATGGGAGTGTAGAAGATATTCCATAAAAAATTTAATGGATAAAAAACAAGGAAATTTATATGTGACCCCAAACTTTTGAATGGTGGGTAGGTGTTATATATAATATATCTATATATCTATATAATTTCCACCCATTGACCTTAAAACAAATAATCCCCTTCTAGCTATTTAGCTGGATGAAAAAGCCAAAAATCTATAAAGAAATCAGCGAAGAAAACGGAAACAAATAAAAATACAATTATTCTAAAATGTAGCCATTGACTGTTAAAAATAAAATACATGCTTTTAATGGAAAAATGTCACACAGAAAATATATCTATTAATAAAAATGTCATTAAAATGTTATAATTTCGGATATAAAAACAAAGGCATTTTTTTTTCTTCCAGCTTTTACTTTGCACAGAGGACCCCAAGGGACATGGTATTATACACAATTCATTTGAAGACCTGGAGAAAGGTTAAACACCAGAAAGAATTTCCCTATGGAAATTTTTTATCACTTTGTTTCATGACAGTTTTCCTTTAAACAGATTTTTAAACATGATGTTAATTTGATACAATATGGTTAATATTGTTCCACAAAATACAAGCCCCAAAGAGTGACATCACCTAAAAATAGGTGATGTCACTCTTTGTACATCCTAATAACAAAAATGCTTCCTGAACTCACCAAATCAAAGGCTCATAGAATGAATGGCAATGAACAATTACTCCTGCCCTGTCCTAGACCCCCAAATCCAGCTTGTATTCCCCCCAGTACTAGATCACCCCCTTTCCTCATCTCACACTCCCTGGTTTATTAGTGTTTGATCCACCACCGAATAGGCATGACAAAAAGCAGCAATTATGGTGGCCAAAGTATATCAGTAATATTTACTTTAGAGACTGATCATGGATGATGAGCACCCAAGTACAAGTAGCCGGTGGACCATGCTGTACTTCGTTCATGTACCACCACTTTTCACTCCTCCAGAGTGTCCTTCATTTGGACCTTAATCCCTCTGTCCTACTTCTGATATTTTTCTATTCTAGATGCTCTACACCCGTAAAAGACATAGGGCCAGATTCAATGCTCAAACTGTTCAAAATAAATGTGAAAAATGTATAATGTACGGCTCCCAGGCTAATGTACACAATTAGTGAATGTACCTTGCTTACAAAAGGATGCCATTTTCAATTACAAAAATCAGCATTATTCTAAGCAGATCAAAGCAACCCTCCAGGCAGGCAATCCAGGTCAAAGTAATTGAACAATTAGGTTCAATTAACCCAAACTACCTGTAAAAATTGTCCAGATCCCCTTGATACGAAATTAAACTTTTACAGATACTTTTAAAACCCCAAACATTATCAGTATAATAATGTTTCGATTGTTTTAGATACATGTTTATGTGGTAATGACGTGTATATAATAGCTATATTACTATTTTTCATTGCAAAAAGTCCTCTGAATAAGTTAAAAACAAATAGGAAATAAAAAAACTATGCAAATTAACCAAAAAAACTCTTAACCCTTTCAGGTCCTTTAGAACATGCCAGTACGTCTGTAAAACCTGAGCCAAGAAACCCATTAGGACTTGGGACATATTAGTGCATCCTAATTGTTGGACATCTCCCGGTCGCTACCCAGGAGATCAGGTTGTCTATGGACTCTCCCCCAATCGTGTGCGATGGCACCAGTAACCTGTCATAAGAAACCGCGATTCCGTGATCAGGCATTCCATTCCAGAAGGTGTGGGTCCTGACGCCCACCGGAACAATGTCCCAGATGGCAACAATGTTCCACGTTGGGTAGAAGTCAAGTAAAACTAAACCTCCTGCGGGGACAGTGACCATTCCACGCCTTCACCATGATTCCCCAAATGTTAATTAGTCTTCATTATAACAGTCCAGCACCGGCAAAGACAATGCCTGACCAACATCCCCAATTCTGCCGGCACAACGCGTCTCTCACCTCCACAGTCACGCTGTACATAAACCTTGCTAATCTGAATCAGACATAAAGGCACACAAAAAAAAAATACCAATACAAAAAAAAAATACAATCTGTACATTTATTATGAGAAAAGAAAAACTTGCAAACTTTTTCATACGCCAGTCGAATAAACAAGTGGCAGCCATCTTAAAAGCGCCAGCGACTGCCACATGAGGTCTTCCTACGAGTATTTTAAATACCTGTTGGCAAATCATTTTCATATGGTGCAGTCTGTCTAAAGACTCCTGAGGATTCCCGAGGTATTGGTGGAGCTCGGCGTGCAAAACCCTCATGGAAAACGGAACCATTGAGCCTAAAAATAAAATTAAAACATTGCATTTAAATTACACATTCATTTTCAAGTTGCAAAAATATTGGAAACACCCACAAAAAAAAAAAAGTACTTTTTAAACCTAATTTTGCTAGCATGTCCCATGTCAAAGCATAAAACAAAAAGGGGCACCCATTTATTTAAACAAAAAAAGGATCAGATTATTTTACAATATTTAATATTATTAAAAGTTTTCCCAGCAAACAGCATTTATGTGTAATAAACGAATGCGCTTTTTATGCAGAATAGCGGCATTATTAGCATAGAACAGTTATCTGGGGGTTTCAGATGGAACTTAAGAATTACAATTGCATTAAGAGTCTCTCGGCACGTACGGTTCCGCCGAGCCGCATGAAGGATGTATTATTTCTTAATTTTATGGCGATTCGGATAGGACTAATTCCTGGGTGGTTACTTCGATTACAAGTAAAAAGGGCAGGTGATTTATTCATCAAGAGTGGCTTTAAGAATAAAGGATTTTTTTTTTCCCAGACAGAGACGGGACAATGGAGGTCCGAGCGAGCAGAGCGAGGCGCACAACGTGCAGAATAACAAAGCGGACGCGGTTATGATAAATATTGCCAAACACAAGGGATTTCCTGGCAAAATTGAAGAGGCAGACCTGACCTAAGGGCGGCCCGCAGTCCCGCAACCACCTAGGCTGTGTGCATTCTAATTAGAGCTTCCAGGAATACGACTGCCACATTCATAATGACAGCTTCATCCGAGACGCTCGCTTGGGACGTGGGGCCGTTTTGCATCAATGTAAGGGGAAAAAAAAAAAAGTAGCAGGAATGTGAAAAATACATACCAGAAAATGTAAAATATTTAATGCAATGTATGTAACTTTAGTACGTGCACCCGCTATAAGGTCCACTTGTGTCGCTAAGCTTTAGTGTCCTTATAACACAGAATAGCAGGAACGTTTATGGGCAGTAGCCCCCTTCTCGATGTGCTTGCCCTTGGCAGCAGAGGCTCTATATACAGCATTAACGACATATACATATACATTAACGGTATATGGAGTGTATCGCGTTGCTACGTTTTGAATAAAGGGTTTAATACAGTGAAAGCAAAGCAGATCTTCAGATGAAGGTAATAATAATAATAATAATAATGAAAAATAAAATTGAGCAATTGAGGAAGTGGGGAGAATAGTGCATTGGGTGATGTAGATCATGTTATTTTAATGTGGTTTTCCTAGATGAAATATTCAGATTCCCGGTACCTACACACTGCACAGACTACCCCAGCACCTGGAGCCAGTCTCGGCTTCTTTACCCATATAATACTGCAGCTGGGAGCATGGTCATAGAGGCAGCCCGACCACAGATTGGTATGTGGGAGTCTCCAAATTTACATTTATCAAAAGATGCTTAAAATTAATTAACAATCTTGAGAGCTGCTATTACAAATTATTGAAAAAAAGTGACGTTCAGGGTTTAAGGATCTATATTATGTCCAAGGATTGGGGATCCCTGGACGGTGAGTGATGAGTTTTCTCTTAGCATCTAGTCGCTAAACAAACCCTGTCATCTTGACCTGCAAAGTATCTCTCAACCTAATTATCACCTTATGGCATTACTTAAATACCAGAACCTTTACCAACACAGCACCCCCTAAAATACCCTCCTCCTAACCATCTTTTTGCTCTGCTTGTCCCTTTAATCATTCATTCCTCCGCCCTCACATCTCCAGGATTTCAGAAGTTTGGCACATATTCTCCACCATTCCTTGCCTAATTCTGTCAGACTCTCCCATTCTTATTTTAACTTTAAACACCTAATGAAAACCTACTCATTCAGAGAAGTATCCAATCCATACTTACTACCACCTTCAAGATCTCTGCGTGACCTTCACGATAACACTCGTTTCATTCCTCCTCAAACTCAGAATAGCAAGGTCTTCTTTGCTAATATGTGACTTACACATTCATATTACTAAATTTAATGGTATTAGTAATTTTCTATTCTTCCTTCATTGTTATGAATCTGACGATGCTCTATACATAAATAATGTACTAGTTTGTGCTTTGAATTAGCTTTTTTTGTACTTTTTTCTGAGGGTTAGATGTGCTTGAATTAACACACACACCACTCCCGTCCTCACCTTTTTCTTAGTTTAGGTATTGAATGTGTGACGGCTATAAATATAAATCAGGTATAACACGTCACATCCCTTTATACCATATCAGAAAGTACCGCTGCACATTCACGGCACAACAGACGTTGACGTGAACGGAGGAATGATCTGACATTGCTACTTTATCACATGACACAGATACGGTACGTCTGAACTGTCAGGAAGGAGAATGAGAAAAGAGAACAGACGTGAAAGGAAATGATTCCTTCAGTGTAGGGAGGCGGTCGGGGAAATGCTGGGGAAGCAATTATAAGAGATGGGGAGAGGTAAATGAATAAAACTAAAAGGCAATTACTCCCATAAGGTAGTATTAGTGCAACAGGGAGAGGCACCACTTATTACGGATGCATCGCAACCTGTGTTCAGAGATATGAATAAAAGGGGTTTGAAATTTATATACACACACACACACATATATATATATATATTATATATATAGGGATATGTGTGTCTCTAGAAAAAATATAGACAATGGAACAGATGGTAGGAGGAGATGGAGCAGCTTAGGAGCTAACAATGTACACCCTGGGGTGAGAAAACAAAAATGAAACCTCATAAAGATAGCATTAAAAAGCCAAGCTACCGGTACCCGAGGTCCTCCATAGAGGGGAAATATATATGTTTAATAGCAGCAGTTTAAATGGTGGTAAGGGAGACATACCGAGGGAGGAAAAAATTTAATTTATCAAAAAGGGATCTAAAGTAATTTCTCATGTGTAAAGACCATAAATACATAGGGATCCTGGGATCGTAGTGTGAATAGATCTATGTAAGTCCCAATGGCCAAATTTACTAAATTTAAAGACAAAATTGTATGGAAATTGGTATCTAAACTGGTGCTTACAGACAAAATTTTTACAATATAATTTTAGGTATTAGAGCTTTGATTAATATATTTTCCATTTTTACCATTATTAAAATGAAGGAATAAAGGCTATGGTCAATGTAAACACTTCCATAATATAAAAATTAATTATAAAGTGTCAAAACCATGAGTTGTAAGTAAGACATGTTTTGCCCAAGAGACAGTGGGTCAGAAGGTTAACTGAATCAAAGCTATTATTTCCAAACACAAGCATCTGTTTGGGATCTATGTTGGGACATTATAGTGTGTATACAATACAAAAAATAGGCTGCCTGCATGGGCCCCTATGATCTACATTTACATTCTGGCTGGACAGCTTACTGGATGAGAATCATGAGAATTTTAGTACCAGAAAAGCTGGAAGACATCTCGGGTAACCACAACATATATATACACACACATATATATATATATATATATATATATATATATATATATATATATATATATATATATGCATTTAAAGGACACGCCAGCCATCATATGCACTTTAATGCACACGGTAGCCGACAGGTGCTTTAAATGTATGCAGTATCCTCCATATGCTTTTGACCCTTTGCCCGTACTTGCATATGCATTGCTTCTTTAGGAGGCTCCTTGGGACACCAAAGGCAAGACAAAAAAAATTAAGGATATTTCTTGAAACAAAGTAAAACCTGTAAAAAAAAAATCTGTAAAACACGTGCCTACGAGTGACATGAGGATGTGCGGAATAACGCTGGGCTCAAAATGAAACACGCTGGCATGCAAATTAAAGCGAGAAGCTTTGAACGCCCAACAGAGATAAAAATGTAAACAAACAGAGGTTCTTACCTCTGCGTCCAGGATATACGTGAGGGTAATATTCATAGTAGAGGTCGGGCTGATCGAGCTTTCTAAATGGCTCAAATTCCATTTCCGCATTCTGGAAGAGTCCCAGTTTCACCAGTAATGACAGCCTCACGAACCACAGCTGAGAAAAACGCATACAGCAGCATTAGAAGCCATATTACCAGGATCACCTACTTTCAATAGAAACCATGCATTTTATACAATCTCCTCCGAATATACCAGTATTTTAAAGTCCAAGCGATTCGGAAGATCAATGTAGTGCTGCCGCGATCTGAATGGCTTGAACTTACCACCACTCTAACTCCAGACCTGGAACCTCCATGTAAGAATGGATATCATTCACTAAGGCAACATAATGTATCCTAATCGTGGTGTCTGCCTTCTTCACTGTACTGTTATCAGTTCTGAATCGGATGGATCACAAAACACTTCCAGCCATACCCTTGAGGGTTATTCTGTGCCTGCATGTTAGAGCAGCGCCTGCTCCGGGTATGATAAGAGACTCTCTCATTTACATCCACTGCTATTTTATTGTTCTGTGTTTTTCCCCCCGAGAAATTTATATTTGAAGAATTAGAGAGAAAGTATTGTTTATTTTTTTTTTACCCTACTTGATGTGTGCTATCCATTCCTTTATACATTTCAACTTAGTTGCAACCGTCTGAACCAATCAATAACAATCAGCAACTTAATGGGGCAGAAATAACCTAATAGGGGGATAATCACGCAGAGCCTGAGAACAGGACATTAATATGACTTCTCTCCTTTTTTACACACATGCTGAGTTTCTAATGAATACATTGCTTACACCGTTATACAAGTTTATTTAGTGGGCAGAACATTCCGAAACAATTCTCCATACATCTAACATTATTATCCAGGTTAAGGTTTGGTACAATACAAGACGACGCGTCCCACCTGCAGAGAATCTGTGGTGTGGTTTGTTGGTTGACCACTCTTGCCATACCCTTGTCCATGGGCAGTCAAGAGCCTCCCGCTCAGGTCAACTGCCGCCCTCCAGTTCTTGCTGCTCTGTTGGAAGAAAAGCCGGGAAGGTAAACAAATGATCGCAATAAAAACACTCGGCTGGATAATTTGCTTGAAGCACCTCTATCTAGTCATCAGTAATGATGACAAGGTCAGTAAAGATGGCCACAAATGGCAGGCATGTCATTTGTCAAAGCCATGTGTATAATTAGGCAGTAAGTGAAGCCATGCATGGGGCTCAGCGTACGCCTGTCTGAAGACACCAGCAGTGTTACAAGCACAACAAAATCAATTTCCCCCGATGTTAATGGCTTATATCTTATTCAGCACACATACTCTTAGATTTCAGGATTTTTGTTGTTGTTTGTATGCGTTAGAAGAATATAACCCTTTACTGTCAAATAATCAGATCTGTTGGAGCTTCAAGGAACGCTGGTAGAGTCCTTTGTGCATCTGTTCATCTCATCGAGGCGAGTTTGCCGTACAGCATGCACTGAGTGCACCAAATAGTTGATGCCAGCTAATAAATAACTCCGTAACCTTATAACACCCAATCCCAAGTTCAAAATTATTCAGCTGAAGGTTTGATTTCATTTGCAAAATTCCCACACAGCTATACGGCTTGCGGGAAACACTAAACAAGCATGAAGGACAGGTTTACATTCTAGAGGCGTATAAGGTGTCTGCTATGCCCGAGTTACTGAACCCATTAGAGTGTGTGCAGAAAGCCAAGGGACGCGGTCTTCTACCAGCCAGTCTAATCCATGCTGCCCTGGGAAACGTTTACATCGAAAGAAGTTATAAGCGACATTAAATCATGATGGCCTCGTACTGACACTACAGAGAGGACTCATTATTCAGAATGGAAGGATTTCATATTAGACAAGTATAACAAAGCAGTTTCACAAACACACACACACACATATATATTATAACATATAGTCACATTTCATATCTATGACAGCAACACAATGTTTGTTGTGTGTGTTATTTCTTTTTATAAACGTATTTATAGATCTGATGCTTATTGTTATCTTTCCCATACAAAACCCTGGAGACTGGCATGTAAAGCCTTTTAGCTGTTATTTCTTTATTATATCATCACGGTTTATATACGAGATTCCCAAATCTGACTTGTATGCGATTTGCTAAACTGCTCACTGTAGGTTTTTTTCTGCCGTTTATTTTGCATACCAGAGGGGAGAGCAAAACATTGATTAAGACTACTAATCCCAACTAGTATTTGTGTTGTGTTATCAACTACACTAAAGGAAACATTCCCCATAGAGCGAGAATTCGGTGAAGCAATGAGGTTCTGAAGGCTCTTGTAAATTCTTTTTGATTGTTGGTCCAACAAAAGATGTCAACTTTTCTCCATAATATAAGCATCAGAATTCTACATGGCAGTTTATCACAACTAGAAAAGGTTATCATTTAACTAGCTCCGGCTTAGGCTCTTCCAACCACTCCATCATTGGGCCTTAACACGCGTGTAAGGCTGTGCACTGGTACCTGGGTCTCCGAACGTGGGCCAGCCCATATCATAAGCGGCATGCTGCGGCATGCTGCGTCATGACCGGGCTCATCTCATGCCAAGACCACTGTTACCGACGCTTTATAACATGAAAAGCTTTCAATATCTACAACAGCATTTTCCCTGCAAATGAAGTAAGAGGAAATATTGGGCTACTGTTTATTTCACACAAATTTAAATATTCCACACTTCCTTCGGGACATTCTTATTTCAAATGGGGATTCTGTTCTGTCAACTGAAGCGCTAAAGTAAAGGTGCAAAGAACAGATTTCAAAACAGACACAATGAGGTCATATCAAGTTCTCGTTCTTCCTGCTTTGTTTCAGATACAAGGAAATAACGAAATTGTAAAACATCTAAGCTACTAATCAAAACAAAAAATACAGACGATACAGATCATTTCGGAGACAAATACCCTCCCGACCTTAGCTGTAATTGTGAATCTTTTGGTCTTGCCTTTAATGGTTGTTGACATGCTAAGTAATTAACGATGGTAACCGCTGCCTTCTAATAAAGTCAGAGAGGTAAGGGAGAAGGACCCCAACCCTCAGAATATCGTAGATCTTAACAAGAACGGACTAACTAATCTCATGTTATGGGCAAGATCGACACTTCGGCAAGCTATTGAGTGCCCACACTCAGTTTACTCCGGGCTCATCTTTTACTCGCTACTTTAGCCAAACAAAAATGCCTGCTGACCGGTTTAAGTCCAAAGTACCCATGTTTTAGGGACTCATGGGCAGGGTCTTCAACTCTAGTATCTAAACGTATAATTGCCCCCCCCCCCATTATGTTCTTGTTAACCACTCCATACTCTTTATAAATTAAAGTTATTAATAACAGAGAAGTAAGAAGAGAACACCAAATAAATCGATTCTAAAGTTAAATCTGCATATTATCCAACCCAGAAAGTTCTAGAACATGGCCATGGCCCGTCCTTGACCAAGAAGCCCCTTTTGCTGCCCTAAAACTGCACATTTACTTTTTCATTTTACAATTACAATGCCAAGCGTGGACATACATAACTCGTGTGCTCCTCCCATACAGATACTTTGATCCGGGGTACAGAAGGTAGGAAAGGAGGTCTCTGCCCTGTAAGGAGTAGGTAGACCTAGAGGTGCCCCGGACTGTATTACAGTTACAGTGACGTGGCTTTCTAGCCTAAATCCAGGTGCTAGTGAAAAATGAGTGAATACTTAAGAGACTGCTGGATAAGCAATGGATTCCAGCTCCTAAAAGATGGTGTGTGATACCCTCCTGAACAGGGCTCCAGAAAGAGCCAGCCTCGTAAATCTATGCACAGAACGAAAGCTCTAAAAGGTCATAACAGGAGAGCGGTGAGGAACACGTCGGGAACCTGTAACACTCTACATCTGCAAAAACAGGGAGTAGGACAAAGGAAAAAGGCAATCAATGTCAGGATACGAAGAGACAAACAGCTCTTTACTGAAAAAATATGTAAAAACATGGCATTACATGTAAAAAGCTTTTCATTTGACTATAGGTGGGAATCTAGCGGAGACGCTGCTAATAGCGCACACAGGCCTTTTCCTCCTCTGAAACAAAGACTCAAAGGGGGCCATTAACTCTACGTGTGACACCATTAAAGTGATTAAAATGTCCTCCTCCACTAGCTATGACATTCTTTCTCATCATAAATTACATTGCTGTAACACACTGGTACAGCTTTGGAAAACGCATTTATTAACCCTTGCCGGGGTCCGCCTTTGCCACGGAAACGAGCGCAGGGAGATTATACATTAGATCAGTAAAAGCTTTTCTGCAAGGTGTCTCCTGCGTGTCTCAGACACATTAATTGGTCTTGTTGTCCTTGACGAATACTTTTCTGGGTGATTAACACATGATCTGGAGTGACATTAGGTGTCTGAAATCTTCAGAGACGTCTTCGGACCTACAGTATGAAACATTAATCCCCGAGCTTGGCTTGTACCTTATCATTCGTAAAAATAAACACAAATATATAAAAAGTAAACCGTACGGAGCTGAGGTGCCACCTATCAGCGACAGTATCTCATGAACCTACACACCTGCCTTCGCTGTCAATATATGGGATGATGGACGAGAAACATTTACCAATACAGTAATACATAATGCTTCGCAAAAGATTTCATCCTCAATAGTTTCCATGCCAAATGGAGGGCTTGGATTTTAATTACCGTATTTGCTCGATTATAAGACAAGGTTTTTTTCAGAGCAAATGCTCTAAAAAAAAATCTCTCGTTTTATAATCAGGGTCGTCTAAAATAGAGGTCTGACTATGACCTGCAGGGGACCTGGATCCTCCTGTCTGGTAACCTCCGCTGCTGGTTCTTCTGTTGTCGGGGCAGTGTGTAGACGTCTACGCGATTCGCGTAGGCATCTTCCGCTGCAGCCAGAAGGAGGTGCCGTTAGCAGCGGGGGTTGTCTGCCTCCAGAAATACCTTTTAACCCTCTATACGCCACTCTGCCTCCTGAAATGCCTTACACCTCCCTATATGCCACTGCCCCATAATATGCCTTTAACCCCCTAAATGCCAGAGTGGCATATAGGGGTATAAGGCATTTCTGGAGGCAGAGTGGCACATAGGGGGTTAAAAGGCGTATCATGGGGCACAGTGGCATATAGAGGGTTAAAAGGCATATCATGGGGCACAGTGGCATGTAGGAGGGTATAAGGCATATCAGGGAGGCAGAGTGGCATATGAGGGTATAAGGCACTTCTGGGGGCAGATGTGCATAACTGGGGGGCAGGTTGGAAAATAAAAGGAAATAAAAACAAAAAAATATATTGGTTTATTAAAAAAAAAATTGGTTACATGAAGTAACATTTACTAGTAAAACTTTTTTCCTATAGGGTCGTCTTATATTCAGGCTTTTTCTTTTTTTTCTTAAATTAATACTCAGATTTTGGGGGGTCATCTTATAATCAGGGTCATCTTATAAATACAGTACTTTTTTGTTTGTTTTAAACTCCAATATTGATTACTTGGAACTTCTGGGCTCTAGGCTACCCAAAGCCTACCTATCCAAGACACGGCCAGGGCATTCCACTGATGTCACTGGGCGGTCCCGCTGAGGTCATGGGAAACACCCCCATTTAAAGGGGAAATGGGCGGTCAAACCCAGATAGTACCCAGGTATGCTAATACTCTCTCATTTATATGCCAAGTAGAGGATGGGGTGGGTGTTAAGGCAGGGATCCTGGGGTCTGAAATCAACAAAAGGTGAGAGAGAGGGAGGTGCAATATGTGTCACACAAAAAAACACTCATCCATACACACCACACACGATTTATCATTTTTTTTTAAGAAAAATTGTAGTTTTAAAACAAAAATGGATTGCATATCTATAAAAACAACAATATTTCTTACAAGGGATAGCAGGAATATATATGTAAATTATCGGGTAATCATTATCTGGGTGAAAAATATAGCCAAGAGTGGCAAAACACATTTAAAAAAAATAAAATAAATGATTATTACATACAACATCACATATAAAACAATAACAATAACACATTAAAAAAAGAAGAACGCTATTAGAATTGTCACTCAGTGGACGATTCTAACCATATATTATATAATGTATATATGCCAGTGAGATAGCTCAGATGGTAAATGCCCCCGACTGCAGACTAGGGCTAAAACAACTAATCGATAAAATCGATAATAAAAATCATTGTCAACGATTTTCATTATCGATTAATCGAATCGATTTTTATCGATTATAAAAAGAGGTTTTTTTCAGAGCAAATGCTCTGAAAAACTCCTCTCCTTATATAATCCGACCTCAAACAGAGATCGGATTATAATACTAGAATCCAGATCCCCCGCAACGCTGCAGGGGACCTGGATTCCCCTCACTGTCGGCCGGTCTCTCACTTCCGTCTCTCTCCCCCCTCCCATACACCCCTCTGACTCCTCCGTTACTGTCAGTAACGGAGCCGGGTAGAGAGGCAGAGCGGTGTATGGGAGGGGGGAGGAGTCAGAGGGGTGTATGGGAGCCACCCTCCCACACACCACTCTGGCTCCTCCCCCTCCCATACGCCACTCTGCCTCTCTACCCGGCTCCCTGGTGTCTTGTGAACCTCCGTTGCTGACAGGAGGCAGAGTGGAATATGGGAGGGGGGAGGAGCCAAAGTGGTGTATGGGAGGGGGAGGAGCCAAAGTGGTGTATGGGAGGGGGGAGGAGCCAGAGTGGTGTATGGGAGGGGGGAGGAGGCAGAGTGGATTATGGGAGGGGGAGGAGGCAAAGTGGTGTATGCGAGGGGGGAGGAGGCAGAGTGGAGTATGGGAGGGGGGAGGAGGCAGAGTGGAGTATGGGAGGGTGGAGGAGGCAGAGTGGTGTATGGGAGGGGGAGGAGCCAGAGTGGTGTATGGGTGAGTTATAGTGGTGTATGGGGGGTATTATGAATTTCAGGGCATATAGGGGGTATAAGGCATATCGATATTAGGTATATCAGGGGGGCATAAAACATATCTGGGGGTAAAAGGTATATCAGGGGGCTCAGTGGCATAAAGGGGCTATTAGACATATCGATATTAGGCATATCAGGGGGGGCATAAAACATATCTGGGGGTAAAAGGTATATCAGGGGGCTCAGTTGCATATCACTGGCATATAAGGAGTATAAGGCATATCAGGGGCACAGTGGAATCTGGCATTTAGGAGGTATAAGGCATATATGGGGGCAGAGTGGCAAGCTGGGGGCCAGATGTGCATAACCGGGGGCAGTTTGATAAATAAAAAAAAATTTAAACAAGGCTTTTTTCTCATAGTTTTTATTAAATATGAAAAATAGTTAACATATGAATTAATATTTACTAATAACTTTGTATTAAAACCTAGTTTGAGAAACACTGTGTTTGGGTTCTTGTAGTTTTTATTATTATGTCAGTAAAATAAGAAGGTGAACAGAGAGAGAGAGGCCATTGCAATAAAGAGATGAAAGTGTAAATTGTACGTTTTTTATGACATTATTTTAAATTGAAAAAAAAATTGCATTTTTTTATCCGATTAATCGAAAAAATAATCGGCCAACTAATCGATTATTAAAATAATCGTTAGTTGCAGCCCTACTGCAGACCATAGTCAGCTGCCGGTTCGGTTAATTATAAGAGCGTGCGCTAAAAGGCGCTTCCAGTCCCGCTGGGAGAAAGGCGCTATATAACTACTAGGTGTTTTGTTAGATACACATACATACACACACACACACGATCACATTTATTACGCAGTGATGATTGGATCTTAAATACCTGCATTGTAATAAAAAAAAATATATATATAAAGAGAGCAACAGGCTCCAAGAAATAATAATGTTATTTCAAAATCCTCCCTGCAAAAGTCTTCTGTGTTATGAATGATTACACAAAAAGCAGCAGGGGTTCTGTGCACACAATATATCAAATATAGGGCATGAGAGTAATAAACGGACGCTGCTTATCCACAGCGGTCTTCCTCGCAGTGACACGGTAAACATGAAAAGCAGGTCACGGTATACCCGGCCGCGCTCACGACTCAAAGCCGCACGCTTAATATTTCACTCGCCCCGTCGCCCGATAGAAGTGGAACTAACGAGTCGACGTGCCGGTGGGTTTTAAATAGGGCTGCAACTAACACCTATTTTCATAATCGATTAGTTGGCCGATTATTTTATCAATTAATCGTATAAAAAAATGTAAAGTTATTTTAAATAATTTAACAAACAGTTGTTAAAAACAAACAGCACAATAAAAAAAACTGAGAAAAATGGATTTCTTGTTTTTATTTCCCAACCTACCCCCCCCCCAGTTATGCACATTTAAGCCCAGGATTGCCACACTGCCTCCCACATATGCCACACTGCCTCCCACATATGCCTTATACCCCCAGATACACCACTCTGACCTCTCCACATATGCCTTATATACCCTGATATGCCACTCTGCCCTCCCCAGATATGCCTTATATCCCCAGATATGCCACCCTGCCACCCAGATATGCCTTATTCCCCCCATATGCCATAGTGCCCTCTGATATACCACTGTGCCCCCCTGATATGCCTTATAACCCACTATATGCCACTCTGCCCCCTGATATGCCTTATAACCCCCTATATACCACCCGCCCCATTTGAGGTCGGATTATAAAACAGGGGGTATTTTCAGTGCATTTGCTCTGAAAAACCCTCATCTTATATTCAATAAAATCGATTCAACTAATCGATAATGAAATTCGTTGGCAACGATTTTCATTATCGATTTTATCGATTAGTTCTTGCAGCGCTAGTTTTAAATGACAAAAAGTAATGCTTATTTTCTATGATGATTTCCCCGTATGATTAAAAGGAAGAACCCAATCTTATATTTATATCACTGCATCTAGTTTCCGGTCATTAACTTTTTTTCCCCCCCTTTGCCGATTTCAGGAAGCGTGCGACACAGAAGCACACAAACACATACAAACAATTCACGTTAAGAGATGGCGTCTGAAGTTTAAGATGTACCTGTGACCTGCCTCACGTTCAGCATCATTAAACGCACTCCTATTAACAACCTCTCGCCCGGGGATTTTTGGGTTTGAAAGTTAAGGACTTGGCACTCATCAAGGCGTTGATTCTTTGCATGGGATAAAAGCTGTCTAATTACTCCTCTGCCCTCAGTCTCCTCATTACTTCTTGTGACACAGTGAACAAAAGGGAGGAATAACTTACTGGGGAGGAATAATCACGCAAGTTTTGTGACAAGTCATTAGAGTGGCTGCTCCCGCTGGCATACAGAAAGGATGATTTGAAAATATTTATATCGGTAATTTCAGCCAGGGAACATGTTTATATTTATAAACACCTAGCACATTACTGCCAGTGCTTATTATCCAATGAATGATAAATATATATGATTGGACACACATCATTCCCTCTAGATTGTAAGCTCATTTGAGCCCTCGTCACCTGTTTTTGCATGTTTTCTTGTTGTGTTATATACTAATTGTCACATCCTCTCTAGCCTTTGTACATCTTTGTGGAATCTCTGATGGCGCCATACTAATTCCCAATTAACATAGTCACACTTGAGCTAGCTGGCGGTGAGCATACCACACAGACACACTGGCTGAGCTTGAATGGAATCCGCCCTGGAGTCCGTCATTACACTGGATCGGTCAGCCTGATCTCCCATGTACTGGTATGGTCCCTGACAGTGCATAAAACTTAGGACGTATTATTACGTCCTAATGGCCATCTAGATCATTCTGCATATGACTTAATAATACACCCTAAGACTGTTAATGGGTTAATATTCATACTTCAAAATTTACACTCTGCCCACCCGTTGTCCCATTTTTGTTCCAATGCTAGCTGCTTAAATAAGCCAGCAATGGAATCAGCAGGAAAGCGATCCCACTTTGTGCAGGATACCATGTGGGTGCAGTGACAGCCGAAAAGGCTAAAGAGTTGGGGGTGCAAGGGGTGGGCCGGGTCATCTGCAAACACGATGCCAGCAATGATACTTACAATGAGCTGCTTCAATCCCACAAAGGTTTGCTCTACCGAGTTGGCTGTTAGGACTTGTCTCTTCATTGCTGCCTGCTCTCCCAAGAAACGAAGCATTAGATCTCGAACCGCATCCCCCTGGAAATAGAAGAAAAAAACTACGGATGACTTTTTTTTTTTTTTAAAACCACTACAAAGAAAAGAAAATAATCTATAGGAAGCCCTTCCATATAAACACATCAGTACAGAAGTAATGGAGGATATTCAAAGCAGTGAAGCGCAAATAAATTGTGATTTTATATATAATCAAAAAATAAAACCACCTAATGTGTCACTGCTTTATTTCTGACCCTTTATCTTGTGGTTGTTAAATGCGTAGGTCAGTCATGTTTTTTTTTCTTTTAATATTGTGCTTTTCTTTAAAAAGAGTAAAGACTTGGACCTTAAATCAGTCCTTGGTCTCGACTTAGATTCAGGCTTTATGCCTACCCCATGCATGAGTAAACAGTGTTTTAGCCTCTACCGATTCTGCTGTGAGGCGGTTCCACTTATTTACCACCCTCTCAGCAAAGTAAAGCTTCCGGACATAACTTGTAAGCCTCTGTCCCTGCAGCTTTAGACTATGGACTCTTGTTCTATCTTTTCTCCTGCATTGAAATAAGCTTCCCTCCTGTACTTTGTTTAAAGCTATTAAGTATTTAAATGTTTCTATCACATCTCCTGTATGTTATACATATGGAGATCCTTAGTTGTTCCCCATAATTTATACCCAGCAACCCATTCACAATTTTAGCAGTCCATCCGTATACTCTACCCAGAATATATTTATCCTTTTGGTAAACAACAGAATGGCTCAGTCTGAATAACCCAGCAGGACATACAAGCATGACTTCATTAGCAGTGCTATAAAGAATCAGACAAGTATTTGAGCAAAGTTATCCAAAATATCCCTTGACCGATGACGACAATGGCAGCTTTCAGGTCTGCAGATATTTATTGGGAAAAAATGAAATAAAAAACAAGTTTTCCCTCGCTGCTAAATTCTAGAGCCCTGTACACAAAAATGTTCCATTTTCATTGGGACTTCCCCACTATCATCAAAAATATATATCGTGGCTCATCAGGCTCTCTGTAGCTCATCCGTACAACGAGCCAGCCAACTTACCAGCAAAAAGGGGGTTCGATGAACAGTTTCCTATTAACAATATTTATATCTGTAATTAATGGGACGGCAATATCAAAAGACCAACGTGGCTGTGCAAAGAATCTGTTATAGAGCATTATGGGCTGCTGCCAGTCATATTCACAATATGTTTTGAATACAAGAATTCCAAGAATTTAAATTCAGAAATATAAATACACACACACAGACACACACACATATATATATATATATAGAAATGGTATGTGTAGTGCTGGGGCCAGTGTGCATAGGTGTAGCGCTGGACTCTGTGTGTGTGTGTATACTGTATCAGTGTGTATGTGTGCTATATGTATAGTGCTAGAGTCAGTGAGCGTGTGTGTAAATGTACAGTACCACAGTGAGTTTGTCTTCCGTATTGTAGTGCCAGATTCAATGTATGTGTCCATAGCATTTTTATATATGCATAGTGTGTATATAAGAGTTTGGTGCTTCCGAACATGGTGGTGTTTATGTTCCAGTAGAAAATTAGCATGAGTGTGTATGTTGGCATATAGTGTTAGAGTGTACGCGTAAGTAAATGGTATTAACATTCTGTGCTCATGTAAATAAATGCCAACGTGTGTGTTGCTGTAGCGCGTTAGCGTGTCTGTTACTGTATAGGGTTAGAGTGTGTAAATGCGTCTGTATGGCTAAGTCTGACAAACCCCAAGCACCAGGTTCGGTGATATATGAAAATAAAAACATGATCCAAACCAAATTTGTCGACTTGTGTATATAAATTTCAGCGATAAGTATTAACATTTTTAGCCCCAGGGTCTACGAGCTGCTAAACCAATGAATCTCCCAACAAAGAAACTTTTGCACAACAGCATAGCAGCCAGTAGAAGCAGACAGGTACTTAGAATCTAGTTTTAGTATTTGGAGTACACAATATAATTCAGCTCTTCAAATCTTTTATGGACAAAAACCCTAAGTGAAAATCAATTTGCTTAGCCCAATCTCCCAAAAAAATATATTTTTTTATATAGCCATTAATTAGTCAATGTAAGGTAGGGGTTAGCAGAAATCATCCTTTTCAAGCTTAAAACAATCCATTATGTCAGGGCTCGACAAATCCCAGGCGCCAGGTCGCCATGGTGACAGAGAATTTTGTCCTGGCGCCTAGGTGTTTGTCAGCCTGTTACATTCACAAAAAATTGCGAATCTGGAGTCTGGGCAGACAGCACAGCCACTCAGAGCCCGCCCCCAAGCCTGAGATCACTCCCACGGAGTGATCCTGTAGGCTGAAAACGCGGTTGCAGGAAAACCAGCAATTGCGTTTTCAGCTGCCACAGGCAGCTTCAGGGAAGGGGGTGATGTGTTGGGGGTACCCGACACAACATCCCCCTTCTGCCTGATCGCTCCATGAGAGTGACAGTGCAGCGTTAACCCCTTCAATGCCGCGATCACGGCATTTAGGGGTTAATTCCCGTTTTGTACGGGGCTCTGCTGCTGGTGGTCTGCCTGGAAGCCAGGCAGACCAGCAACAGCAAAAACGAGCCCCCACAAGCCCTTTGATGACTCCTGTAGGCATGGAAGCCTACAGCAGTCATCAAAGAGACTCCCCCTGCAATGGCTGGTCTATAGACCAGCAATTGCATCCCAGCTTCAGGAGGCAGCTTCAGGGACAGGGGAGAGGGTTCTTCGGTCTCCACATGAGTGTGGAGACCAGCCCCAACACCCCCCCTGCTGCCTGATCGCTCCCTGAAAGAGCAGCATTAACCCCTTCAATGCCACAATTGTGTATGCACATTCGTGGCATTGCAGGGGTTAACATTTGTCCCCACAAGCTTGTGGGGACTAAATATCATGCAATGCTGTGCTCCAATGGAACATCAGCATTGAAAGAGTAAACCCCCCCCCCCCCAAAATATAATAATTTAAAAAAAAACAAAACAGCACTGACCTGAAAGTCCAGGGTGCTTCCAGGTCAAATGCTGTGAGTTTAGTAAGTGGGCTGATGATCAGATCACTCCTGACCAACTGTTAGTTTAAAAAAAAAAATCCTGGCTCATAACTTTTTTAGCTGGCGCCTAGATTCACAACAAATTTGTCAAGCCCTGCATTATGTGCAGTAAGATGTCACGGGTTTCCCTGCAGCAGTCTGTCTGATGTAATAATTCACTCTTAAGCTGTCTAGTACAGGCTAGCCACAAATAACATTCTCAACAATCTGGCATGTTCAGTGTTAATGGCTACCGTGAACAATGCCAGAGACGGCCACTGGGGGAGCCCAAACTTAGGACCCATAGGGCCATTCAGAATGATCTTCTTTACTGCAGTTCAATGACAATTTTTAAAAGGACAGTATGGTGGCCCAGATACACCCACTATATCAGAATTTAGAGTACCCCGTGAGTACATTAAAAAGCTTTCTTTCAAAGGAAAAAAAAAACCGAACAAAAATAATAAAGCTTATTTGACACAGAAGACGCTTCCCTTCTCCACCATGGTTAGGCTATTTGTGCCACTGATTGGCTGCTTGAAGCAATGAATCAGTGGCAGGAAAGTGCTCCAGCTGAAATTCACGGCAGGACTTTCCAGGCGTGCCCCTGCACACAGCGTCAAACGATGTGTCCCTGCCGCTGCAAGGAGGTCAGGACATACCGGTCCGTCCATGGGGGTTTCTTTAGATGCGTTTTTTGGACGTACCAGTACGTCTATAGGGGACTGAAGGGGTGAAAGTTGAGGTCTCAACTTGACAATAGAATACATTATGAAGGTTCAACCTCAGAGAGCTTCTGCTGCAGAATAGCTTGGCCGGTCCAGTATAATGTATAGTTTATTCAGTGACCTATTGAATTAAGCAATATACAGATGGTGTAAAACTGACATGACATCCTAAACCAACATAATGGCATTAAATGCTCTACATCTTATCTAGATTTGAATGAGGATTGAAGGGGTAAAATAGTTTGTTTCACACAATAACCGATCCCCCTTACCTGAATATTGTCAAACTTTAAACCAGGCATGGTGAGCTTCTCCTTTTCAATAAACACTGTGCTATACTGCTGTGTGGCTACAGAAATGAGAATGTTTCTGGTGTCTTCTGAAGGCAGCCATGCATCGTTCCTCCTGTCCATTTCACTCATGTTTAGGGCTGTGGCAAAAGAGTCATCGCTCCCAGCAAACACGCTGTGAATCTGAGAGAACAGTTTGGGAGATTGCGGTATCTCTGCAGAAGTTGGTGACCCACTAGAGTCAAGCGTCTTGTCCCCCACAAAGAACGGTACAGGAGATGGGTCATGGGGAGCTACTGTTTGTGAGGTACCCGATGAGGGGCTACGTTCTGGAGCTGCGTTCGGATTGCTGACGGAGATAAACGAGGAAGGCGTTGTGAAGGAATCAAAGAACTCGGAGGCCGGCGAATGAGTGATGACGTTCTCGGAGAAAAAGTTGCTTAGACTTGGACTGGGCTGAACCACCTGAGCACCAGTCTTCACAACACTTTTAATTTCAGTCCCAAAACTAGGCGATTTGACCATTTGAGGTTCAAAGCCATCACTGAATAGAAAAGGTTGTTGTGTATCCATTTTACTAAATATTGTACAAACAGGGATGCTCTCATCTGCTCGGGGCGGTTTACTAGGTGGAGTAACTAATTCTTCCTCATGAGGGCTGCTGGCTGTTGGTTTATTTGTCTTAATTTTGTCGGGTTCTGGATCCGTTCCGTCAGGAGTACTGGGAAGAGTATTCCCAGCAGGCAGTTCCTTGGAAGTAGACCTTTCGGGGGTGACATCGTGCTCGGAGCTGCTTTCTATATTAGGACTTATATTGAATGGTTTATCTGTATCTTGTCCTGCAGCATCATTGCTTTCAATTTCATCAACAATATCCTGCAGGCAACCCAGATCTCCTGCATCGTCTTCACTAACGTTGGGAGAATCGGAAATGATAACGCTTTCCATCATTTGCTCGTTCAGCTTATCCAGCAGGTTTCCAGAATCTTCGGAGAGGGTGACGTTTTCTTCAGACCCAAACGTATCCGCGTCAAGGTCAATGGTTTCTTCGTTAAAGAGTATTTCCTCCTGTTCATCTTGAGCTGGGTCTTGGTTCAGCCCAGTAATCGCAGCAGAATCACCTTTGTTTGTACCAACCGGATTTGTTTGAACTTCCTCATCATTACCGGTATCCGTGTTCTCCATTGCTCCTGCGCGATAAAAAACACCAATGGAATTACAACCACTTTTTAAAAAAAACTTTTTAACAATTTTATCTATTTTTTAATGTTGAAAATAATCACTTTTTTTTTTTACACGGTCTAAGGCAACAGTAGCCAAGGGCCCTGATCAGGACATTTACAAAGTCCTCGTTTCAAAATATTATATTCGGTATGTTTATGTATCTCATGTAAACACAGACTTCAGATTTTTTATTTTTTTTTCTTAACTCTTTAGAAAAAAAACTGTGTTTTATAAAGACTTTATTCCCAAATTTAAAAGAGCACCTAAACGCCATAATCTAGTGAAGGACACCCAGAACGAGGGCATTACTGATGGTAATCTGACGCAACACACGATGGGTTCCTCACTCACGCAGTTTGGATTTAACAGGCGCCGTGTCTGACAACCGGTATCCCCACTGCTCCAACACCATGTATAATAACCAGTATCCTCACTGCTCAAACACCGTGTCTGACTACCGTTATCCCCACCGCTCCAATACCGTGTCTGAAAACTGGTATCCACAATGCTCCAACGCCGTGTCTGACAACCGGTCTGCACACTGCTTCAACACAGTGTCTGACAACCGATATCCACACTGCTCCAACAACATGTATAACAACCGGTATCCTCACTGCTCAAACACCATGTCTGACAACCGGTATCCTCACTGCTCAAACACCATGTCTGACAACCGGTATCCACACTGCTCAAACACCATGTCTGACAACCGGTATCCACACTGCTCAAACACCATGTCTGACAACCGGTATCCACACTGCTCAAACACCATGTCTGACAACCGGTATCCACACTGCTCAAACACCATGTCTGACAACCGGTATCCACACTGCTCAAACACCATGTCTGACATGTCTGAGATTGTGAAATACGTTCTTCTAAGAGTGGTTTAAATGATTGTTTTAATCCAAAACAAGGGTAGAAAGCATTTAGTGGGATGTCAGTGGGATTACGTGATGTGGTGCATAATTACAAGGCATGTTGGGGAGACTAATAAATCAAGTTGTGTGGATTGATTTAATTTGTTATCAGGTTATATTTCTTGTATTTTTTTTAAATGATCAGATGTTTTATACACAGCCGTGTGGAATTACGTGCACTCGATGGCGTGGGGAATTCTTACACATTTAATCCAATACCCTGGAGCTCTTCGACAGTCTGTCATTCCTTTATTCGCTGCTTTACTGCTTAAGGGTCCAGTTTTATTACTTGCCATTAGCGGATATCAGCATTGCGGGGATATGTAAGGGGCCATGGCTACACAGTACATGACTTATCACTGCCCTGCATAAAGGTAGCACTAACATGGCCCCAAGGTTTGGGCGTTGAGTTACGGTGGCTGCTCACCTAGACGGAAGGAACGGTGGGTTATCGCACAGGTACAACCGGAACCAGATGTTGCTGCTCACCTGCTATCCTGCGCTCTTCTACCCCTCCAAGCCACGGACAGCTGCTGCCGGTATCTACTGCGCAGGCGCAGTGTTTCCCGGAAGCATCTTTTAGCCCTACGCAAGCGCAGTGGCTTCCCTGAGTGACGGAGTTAAAGGCGTCCCATTTTCTTAACATGGAACGGATCCTTAGGCAGAGCGTTCACGTAGTAAACGCATGCGCAAACATTTTTTTTATCAATCAACTTTATTTAAACAGTATATCATACGTACCAGGAAGACAGGTAACTACGGGCGCTGCCATGCATCAGAATTAGCCAGCAAGTGCAGCTAAACAGAAGAGGTTGGTGGTGCAATTGATAAACGGGTGTTATGGAAGACGACGCGCCAGTTATCTACGGGCTGGAATTTCAGGTGTGTGTTGTCCAAATCAGGATACGTGACATCATGTGTGATGTCACCTAACCGGATGCAGATGTGATTTGTATAGTGACAAAAACGTATAAGAGGTCATAAATTAGAACTAGATAATATGCCTCCACGTTACCGCCCGGTGTGTCTCAAGTGATCGTTTTGTGCAGGGGATTGTTGGATGCCAACTGTCAGGGTTTGGAACTGGGTCTTAGGGGTTCTAGCTGACTAGACAGTAAGTAAAATACAGAGGCAATGTGTAATGGTGATGTATTCCTGTGTCGCAGGCATTATGGAAAGTAATTGTGGTTTTTTTTGCCAAATTCTTATTAAATATGATAATGACGATAAAAGTATTTTTGGGAATACCCATAGAAACATACAATGTGATGGCGGGTGAAAACCATTCGGTCCATCTAGACTGCTAATTTCTTCTGTCCTTGGTCGATTCAGGATGGCGTTATCCTTGTCCCTTTGCCATGTCTACTGGGAGGCTGTTCCAGTTATCTACCACCCGCTCAGTAAAGTAAAATGTTCTTACATTGCATCTACACCTCTGAACCTCCAGTTTTAGACTATCACCTCCTTGTTCTAATGTTTCTCCTCCTGCGCTTTGTTAAATCATTGAATGTATTTAACTGTTTCTATCACATCCTCTCTCCCCCGAGTTATATAAAATAATAAAGAAAATTAAGTTAAATTAAAAAAAAAACAAAAAAAAAACTATAATATATTTGTATGTGTAAGATGAGTTCGGTAAATATTTCTGGGGCCAAATGATAACCACAGACAGAAGTCTCAATCAGGCAGCTTGGGGACGTCTGGTCATGATAGTTTTTCTCCCTTCTCCCACTAGTATGTTGCCGTTGGAATCATTACTTGAATACAGGTGCCTTAATATAGATTTTCTTTACTTTCTTGGCAAGTAATAGTTTATTAGAAGGACCATTATTAGAAGGTTTTGCACCATAAACGAGTCCGTACTAAAGGTTTGACGTGATTGCCTGTTACATGGGGTAATATCCAACGTGGGTCTACTAATCTATAGAACATTTTATAGTTTCAATAGGTACCGTTGTGTGAAAAATCTCTTTTCCTATGTATTTTTTGGAAAATGAAGACTATTAGAGCCTCAACCAACACCTTATATTAGATAAAAGGGGTACAAGAATATAAGTTATAAAATTATAAAAAAATATATATATATAGTGTGTGTGTATAAATTGCTCTATTAAATAAATGTATTTAGGAACACACAGTGGCCATGTGAAAAAGTACCTGGTCCTGTGCAATATCTGTTCTCCAAAGCTGTGCATACTTATTGGTCGATGTTTTATTCAGCTGTACGGCTGTTTTGACGCACTCCATCTCTGTGAATTTAACGCAGCGACGTTCCAGAGTTTCTCCAAGCATGAACCGCTCCTTTCAGATCCTGGCACAAAATCGAATAGTGTTTAAGTCTGGACTTCCCAAACTTTCCATTTATTAATCTTCAATGATGCTGGTTATGTTGCTGCATGGTGCTTGAGCTTCAGCTGATGGACGATCTGTCGATCCCCTGTACCGTTCCGTAATAATCAGCAGAAGTAACGGTTCCTTTGTCCCAAACCATGACACTGCCATCACTATACTTGACCATAGGTATGAGGTTCTTCTGAGAGAATGCATAATGGGGACCCATATAGCCCAAAAAGTCCCATCTTTGTCTCATCTGTTCGTAGAACATTGTTCTAGATCTCTGAGGAGCATCCATGTCCTTTCAGAAAGACTCTAGATGATGAGCATTTGTTTCTTAGCATGGTTTACACCTTGCTCCTTTGCAAGGGTTCCCATGTTTATCTTCTGCCTTTGTAATAGTAGAGTCATTAGCATTGACCTTAGTTGAGGTGAAAGAGGCATACGGCCCCTTGGATTCCCTTCTATGGTCATTTGTGACCTCCTGTACGGTTTCACGCCCTCCTCGGAGAGATATTGGTAGGCATGCCACTGCTGGAAGATTCACTACTGTCGCAAACCTTCTTAATTTGATGACTAGGACCAATGTTGGCTTTGTGTTGGGCAGGCCTTGGCCAATCGAGGCTGAATTGTTTAGTCTTCAAACACCTGACCCTATTAATCCCTTTTGTTGGGTTGTGTTCTCTGAGGGACAGTACCTTTTCCCAACTCAAATAAATAGAAAGAGTAGCAAACTTTGGGGTCTATAACATAATAATCAAACGGGGAACGAATGCCTGTTCACACAATGATGTGCTTGCTGATAACAACATTAAACCAGACAGCTCTTTTAATCGGTCATTTTTATAAAAATATATCCTGCCGGGCAGAAAGGTTTCTAATACAGCCCTGGAATCCTGCTGGCTACGGCTCCAAATATGCACAGCCTTAGCTTTGTTTTGTGTACTTATCGGTGATTATTGTTCTAGCAGCAACCCAGAAATCTGAATTTCTGTGCCTTTTTAGGTTATGCGCTCCTCCTTTTTTTTTTTTTTTTGTTGTATATTTTTTTGTGTTGCGCATATTTGCAGGTTCTGACCAAACCTTGGCGTTGAGAAGCCCCTCCTGGCACTCAGGTGCTTCATAAATGGCTTTAAATTGCTTGAGAGTCTCTTTGGGGTTAAAATCCAGAACAGTCCTGTTGATTCAGCTCATGATTCAGATGATTGGTAAGTAATATAGCCATAAATAATTAGATAGGACTAGCCAACCTTGGGGTAGTGGTGGGGTAAGCAGTATATGGCCAGATAGTGTGACGGACTCGCTAGTGTTTAGGTGGGTGTTTTTTGGATTGTGTTCACTGGGTATGCCCTGGATTCTTGCTTTGTTTTGTATCAAATTATATGCCTTCCTGGTGCCTGAACCTATCAAACTGACTATATTATTATTGTTCTCATACTTGTCTGTCTGGATCCCAGCCTTGTGTTCTAGGTGAAAGGAACCAGTCAGCCTGCTTTTAACTTGTTGGCAACCATAAGATATATTATGATGTCTGGATGAGGATGTAACAGTCCTACATGGGGAACATCCAGGCTCCAAATACCAGTAGCCCTCCCTTATCGGGATGCGGGTACGTTGGGTACGGGGATAGGAAAACTGGCCGTGGTTGAATTTCTCCATGGTGACCCGGAGAAGAGACGCTTCACCTGGAATCTCCAGGCAAAGCCCAGACGTGGTAATGGTACGTCGTATGGTTTTTGTAGCGGTTGGGACATTTCCCTGCCAGTAAACGGTTAATGTTATCCTGGGTTCTCTCCGATCAGCAGTGCTGGCTCTGGGCTAATACATGAACAATAACGGCGCTAGTTACACTTGAATAAAGGAAAATACGTGAACGAGTAGCAACAAAAGAAAAGAGTTCCCAGGGCAGAAAATAGATCGCAATTAAGCTCTGGTTACAAAGGGGGGGGGGGGATTCACGGCCATATCTGTTAATTGTGGCTGTGATTTATTTTTTTTTACCAGCAGGGTCTTCGAGTTGGGTAAATGAGGCTATGGTTAAATGACACGTAGCAGAAGGTATAATCGTGTGATATAAAGTAAGGCGTGTTCTAAGAGAAGTAAAATATACATGACCGGACATTCTCCCTGCACCTCTATCGGTGAAACAACCAAATAATAAAAAAAAAACAAAAAACCCTCCATTCTGACAACGGGCAGTTTTGTTTCAAAAGGTTACAAACGTTTTCTTCTTGATTGCAGTAAATGGCAATCAGATCGTTCTGTTAAACATAGTAACATAGTAACATAGTTCATAAGGTTGAAAAAAGACCAAAGTCCATCAAGTTCAACCTATATACATATTGTGTCCCTACTGTGTTGATCCAGAGGAAGGCAAAAAACCCTTATGAAGCAGATGCCAATTGCCCCATACCAGGGGGAAAATTCCTTCCCGACTCCAAATATGGCAATCAGAATAAATCCCTGGATCAACGTTCTGTCCCTATTAATCTAATATCCATAACTTGTAATATTATTGCTTTCAAGAAACACGTCCAGGCTCCTTTTGAACTCTTTTATTGAGTTTACCATCACCACTTCCTCTGGCAGAGAGTTCCATAATCTCACCGCTCTTACTGTAAAGAACCCCCGTCTGTGCTGGTGTAGAAACCTTCTTTCCTCCAGCCGTAGAGGATGTCCCCTTGTTATAGATACAGTCCTGGGTATAAATAGGTCCTGGGAGTGATCTCTGTACTGTCCCCTTATATATTTATACATAGTTATTAAGTCCCCCCTAAGCCGTCTTTTTTCCAAACTAAATAACCCCAATTCTGATAATCTTTCTGGGTACTGTAGTCCTCCCATTCCCCTTATTACTCTGGTTGCCCGTCTTTGAACCCTCTCCAGCTCCACTATATCTTTCTTGTACACTGGTGCCCAGTACTGTACACAGTATTCCATGTGTGGTCTGACTAGTGACTTGTACAGGGGTAGAATTATTTCCTTGTCGTGGGCATCTATGCCCCTTTTGATGCACCCCATGATTTTATTTGCCTTAGCAGCAGCTGCCTGACACTGGTCGCTACAGGTAAGTTTACTGTTAACTAAAACTCCTAAGTCCTTTTCCATGTCAGTCGTCCCCAGTGTTTTCCCATTTAATACATATTCCCAGCCTGGATTTTTCTTCCCCATGTGCATAACCTTACATTTATCTGTGTTGAACCTCATCTGCCACATCCCAGCCCAAGCCTCCAACCTATGCAGATCCATTTGTAATCGTGCGCTGTCCTCTATTGTGTTAACCACGTTACAGAGCTTAGTATCGTCTGCAAAGATTGATACTTTACTATGCAATCCCTCTACAAGGTCATTAATAAATATATTAAAAAGAATAGGACCCAAAACTGACCCCTGTGGTACCCCACTAGCAACAGTCACCCACTCAGAGTATGTACCATTAATAACCACCCTCTGTTTCCTATCACTGAGCCAGTTACTTACCCACATACACACATTCTCCCCCAGCCCAAGCATTCTCATTTTATGTACGAGCCTTTTATGTGGCACCGTATCAAATGCTTTGGAAAAATCAAGATATACGACATCCAGCGATTCACCCCGATCCAGTCTTGAGCTCACCTCCTCATAAAAGCTGATCAGGTTAGTTTGACAGGACCGATCCCTTGTAAACCCATGCTGATATGGAGTCATACACTTATTTTCATTGAGATACTCCAAAATAGCATCTCTTAGGAAACCCTCAAACAGTTTACACACAACAGAAGTTAAACTAACAGGCCTATAATTCCCCGGGTCACTTTTTGTCCCCTTTTTGAATATTGGCACAACATTTGCTATGCGCCAGTCCTGGGGAACAGACCCTGTCACTATAGAGTCCTTGAATATTAGAAATAGGGGTCTGTCTATTACATTACTTAACTCCCTTAGAACGCGGGGGTGAATGCCATCTGGACCTGGTGATTTGTCTATTTTGATTTTTTTTAGGCGGCACTGCACTTCTTCCTGCGTTAGACAGGCGACATGTACTGGGGCATTTATCTCATCCTGCTGTATATTACCTGGCATTTCATTTTCCTCTGTGAATACAGCAGAGAAGAATATATTTAATAGATTAGCTTTTTCCTGATCCCCGTCTATAACTTCTCCCTCATTACTTTTTAAGGGGCCAACGCTTTCATTGTTAACCTTTTTACTATTTATATAGTTAAAGAACATTTTGGGGTTTGTTTTACTCTCTTTGGCAATGAGTCTTTCTGTCTCCAATTTTGCTGCTTTTATCTGATTTTTACATATTTTATTTTTTTCCCGATAGCTTTTTAGTGCTTCCTCACTGCCTTCCTGTTTTAGTAGCTTAAATGCCTTTTTTTTGCCATTTATTGCCCCCTTTACATTTTTATTTATCCACATTGGTTTTCTCTTGTTCCTGACTCTTTTATTCCCATACGGTATGTACCTTTCACAGTGAGAATTTAAGATATTCTTAAAAATCTCCCATTGAGCGTCTGTACTCTTGTTTTTGAGGACATTTTCCCAATTTACAGTGTTAAGGGCTTCTCTTAGTTGATCAAACTTTGCCCTCCTAAAGTGCATAGTTCTTGTGGCTCCTCTAAGAGTTCCCTTATTGAAGGACAAGTTATAATGTATCATATTGTGATCACTATTTCCTAGATGTCCCCTGACCTGCACATTAGTTACTCTGTCAGGTCTGTTGGTTAATATTAAGTCCAGTAGGGCGCCCCCTCTGGTCGGGTCCTGTACCATTTGGGACAGATAATTATCCTTACTTATAGTCAGAAACCGGTTTCCTTTATGAGATTCACAGGTCTCGGTTTCCCAGTTTATGTCGGGATAGTTAAAGTCCCCCATAATAACCACCTCATTGTGATTAGCTGCCTTGTTTATTTGCTTTAATAATTGATCTTCTGCTGCTTCCATTATATTTGGTGGCTTATAGCAAACCCCGATCAGTATTTTATTATTTTTCTTTCCATATATTTCTACCCATAATGACTCCACATTATCATTTCCCTCACATATATTCTCCCGCAGCGTGGCCTTTAGGCTGGACTTTACATAAAGGCAAACTCCTCCCCCTTTTCGTTTTTTCCGATCCTTCCTGAATAGACTATACCCCTGTATGTTAACCGCCCAGTCATAGCTATCATCCAACCATGTCTCTGTTATACCCACTATGTCATAATTTTCTTCAGACATTATTAACTCCAGTTCGTCAGTTTTATTGGTCAGACTTCTGGCATTAGTAAGCATACAATTTAGAGGTGTATGGTTTTTTTCCCTATGAAGCCTATCCCTATTAACTATTATAACCCCTCCCTCTGCTCCACCCCCAGGTACATTTATAAGCCCCAGCTCTCTATCTACACTATCTTCCCCTTCTATATTGTAGTTTCCCTCCCCCCCTTTCCCTAGTTTAAACACTCCTCCACCCTTCTGACCATCTTCTCCCCAAGCACAGCTGCACCCTCCCCATTGAGGTGCAGCCCGTCCCTACCGTAGAGCCTGTATCCGACAGAGAAGTCGGCCCAGTTCTCCATGAACCCAAACCCCTCCTTCCTACACCAGCTTCTGAGCCACTTGTTTAGCTCCCTAATCTCCCGCTGCCTCTCTGGTGTGGCACGTGGTACAGGTAATATTTCAGAAAATACTACCTTGGAGGTCCTTGCCTTAAGCTTGCTACCTAAGTCCCTGAAATCATTTTTAAGGACACTCCGCCTCCCTCTCACTTTGTCATTGGTGCCAATGTGCACCATGACTGCTGGGTCTTCTCCAGCCCCTCCCAGTAATCTGTCAACCCGATCCGCGATGTGCCGAACTCGAGCGCCAGGCAGACAACACACTGTTCGGCGATCCCGGTCTTTGTGACAGATCGCCCTGTCTGTCCCCCTAATAATTGAGTCCCCCACTACCAGCACCTGTCTGGTCTGCCCTGCGCTCCTCCTTCCCTCCTTACTGGAGCAGACACCCCTCTGGTGGTCAGAGGCAGTGACTTGCTGCAGTACTGCTAACTCTGAACTAACATCCCCCTCATCTGCCAACCGGGCAAACTTGTTGGGGTGTGCTAGATCAGGACTAGCCTCCCTGGCGCTTTTCCCCCTACCCCGCCTTCTAACTGTAACCCAGCTAGCTGCCTTGTACCTCCATCCCACTATCCTCCCCCACCTCTACCTGCGAGAGAGCTTGCTCAGTGAGCAGCAGACTCCTCTCCAAGTTGTCAATAGATCTCAGTGTTGCCAGTTGCTCCTCTAGACTCAGGATTTGTGCTTCCAAATGAGCAACCCGCACACATCTCGCACAGCAATATGCACCCTCGAAGCGCTGCTCAAGGATTGCATACATTGAGCAAGATGTACACCTGACCGCATTGTCAAACATGGAGGACATCTTGGCAATGGGGATAGCTCCAATAACTGGCAAAAACAGACAGTAAGGTGCAATATATATATAAATATATTATATGCAATCACAAGGATTTATACTTTACCCTCCTTCTTGCTTTTTAACTCCTTCTTTGCTTGTAACTCCTCACTTAGAGATGTCACTTAGGAGATTCGCCCCAGCTCAGGATTCGCTTGTGTGTCCAAGCTAAATGCAACTGCAAAAGCCAAGCAGAACTCACAGAGAAGGTTACTTAATTAGCAACACACCTGAAATAGCCCTTACCCTTTTTTATTTTGCTTTTTTCAACAAAACTTTACACTGAACACAACACAAACAAACACAGTGCTCCCCCTTGCAATAGTAATGAATATACTCTCCTTCTTTGCTTGTAACTCCTCACTTAGAGATGTCACTTAGGAGATTCGCCCCAGCTCAGGATTCGCTTGTGTGTCCAAGCTAAATGCAACTGCAAAAGCCAAGCAGAACTCACTCAACATCCCCCTTGTGCGTCTGAACACGGACGGCATGATGTAAAACAACCCGTTTTATATCTGGAGTACCTGCGCTGCGAGCCGGCCCCGAACTACTGTGCCCGCAGGGCGAAACATGATGTGGCCCCGGGGGTCTGCAGCTTCCACGGGGCCACAGAAGAGTTGGAATGTCACGTCTCGAATGTCAGGTAGGATCTTTATCAACACGAAGCCTTCTTCGCCAGGACTTCCAGGGATGATGTGTTAAAAATAACACCATGAAAGCTGTGAATGTTGCAGACACATCGCAGCGCGATATAAATCTAGCCTCGTCCTTGAGTTCCTAAGCAAACGTATGAATTCCGTGGCCATCGCGATGCTGCGGATGACCCACGGCGTGATTCTGCTGCTTCATATAACGGATTCAGCTGGACGTGTAGACATTCTGCTGCATATCAGCCCTTATGGAAGAGCTCGTTCCTATCATAAGATTTTTGGTTTAATGACAGAGTTTGATTATTTATTTATTTTTGGGACTGTTTCTTTTTTTGTTGAATAAAAAGTCCCCAAAAAAATAAAAAAAATTCAATAATAAAGAAAAATGATTAGAACTTTAGAGCTTCTGACCTCGCTCTATAAATACCGCAGTGCACGGAAGGTCATGTCACGCCAGCGCTCCTTCATAGAAGCCCCAGAGGAAGTGCCGGGCAGCAGCGGAGGCTGCCTACATGCATCGCGCAGATCTACCGGCTGCCAGAGAGGAGGATCCGGGTCCCTGCAGCGCTGCAGTGGATCTGGATCTTAGTCTTATAGTCCGATTTCTATTTGAGGACGGATTATAAAACAAGGGGTATATTTGAGCAAATCGATTCAACTATCGATTAATTGTTGCAGCCCTAATCTTCATTATCTGTCATCCAGAGATTTTCATTGTGTCCCTTTTTCAAATGCATGTGAGGATTAATAAGAATCCCCCCCCCCCCCCAGCTCAGCATAAACTGGTGCAGGGGTCCGTTGAAACCCCCATGTGCAGCCACAGAATGCACTTTCATTGATTTCAGTGGAAACATTCTTCTGCCTCTGACTGGTCACAGTGGCCAGTGGCTGTTATCGTCAGACCGCTCATGATGAGGGTAGCTGCAGTGTTTGTTTGTTACAGCACTCGGAGCACTTTAGTATGCAGTCTTCTTCTGTAGAGCTGCCGGGTACAGTAAACTGTCCCTTTTGCAATTCTTTCACACAAAGACCCATCAGACCACTTTTTTTTTTTTTTTTAACGGGACTCCCTGTCGGCTTCCTGGGGGTTAAATCTTCAGACTCTTCGTGAAGCGGTAGCGCGTACATTTCTGTCTGGCACACAATGCAAGAGACCTGGTTCGCACGGCGTTCCTCGTGCCGCTCTCCCGGCGCTTTAACGCTGCTAATTAACTCCGGATCACGAGACGTGCTTGTTCAGGGTCTCCGTATATCACATTGCGGATCTGCTGCTTTCTAAGCAATTATTCTGTCTGGATTCATGGGGGGAAATCTAAATAATTTCAGGTGTTTTATTAGTGTCTTCTTTTTTTTTTTTTAACCTATGAGATTAATTCCATAACTCCGAGGGTGTAATTCTATCCGTCCCATAACCAGGACTGTTGTAAAATACTTTGATACACAACGTTATCTGGATGTGCTTCGGAGATGATGCTGTAAAGAAGCCAAGTTGTTCCCTGTACCTTTTTTTTTTTTTTTTGTTTTTTGTTTTGTCCCCCCCCCCTTTTTTTTATCAATATGTCCCCTTGGCCTGTTTCTTTGATGTTCACGTTTAAATCATCTTTTTTTTATCTTTTTTTCCTCTCTACTCCAGTAAAACTCTTCTTCCCAAATTGTCCCAATGATGAAATAAATTGCATGAGCCGATCTCCCCGACCGCCTACCGCATCATTATTCAGTGAAGCTGTAGAAAACTTTCCGTCCGTTTAAAGCAGGGCCACTTAAATTATGCCGTACGTGCTTCTTATACAAAGTAATGCAAGGGCTGAGTTTCACATTCAAATAATTTTTCTATCTATCTATCTATCTATCTATCTATCTATCTATCTATCTATCTATCTATCTATATATATATATATATATATATATATATATCTCTATCTATCTCACTTAAACAAACCTCGCAGTCTTAATAGGGGGAGCGATTTCTCAGTTCTTTGTTTGTTTTTTTTTTAGCTTTTTCTATAGGGGGTATTAGAAGGGGGGGGCTGCTCCGGCAAACACTTTTTTTTTTTTTTTTTTGCAAAAAGGTCAGGAATATAAAAAGGATTCCATGAAATAAGGGGACAGGCTAATGGGATTTGTAATGACCATGGAGGAGGCATTCTCAAGAGCTGCAGCTTCTACCTAAGGGAAGTACTTTTCTTTAAAAAAAAAAATGATGTATATTAAAGTGCTCGGTTGTCTTATATGCGTCATAATTTCGAATTGCTCCCTGTGACGTTAAACTGTCCATTTTTTTTAGCATTTACTTACAGGCTTAGAGACGGGCTCGTCTCTAGGTAAGCATCATTGAAGATGAAGATTGCAGCAGTTTAAGGTTGAGATATTGTATCGACCTAAAAACTCCTTTGACTCGCGTGCCGTATGTACTGAAAGTTCTCATGTAAACAGGCCTAGCATTTTTATTTTGACGGGATATGAAATGACGGAAAGAAAGATTACGATGCCGTGAGACAGTTGGTTGGAGAAACCTCTTTTAGCACGTGTGCATCTCTCTTGAGCGCGTGCATCACTAAATCGGTAGAACGCATAATAACCAAGCAATAAAGTAAAAATAGTAGAAAATGCTAGACAAATAATCTAAAAAATGCACTAATAATGTGTGTAATAGTGCTGCCTACACCCCAATGATGCAAAGTGCCGATAAACAAATCAAACAGGAAACCTGCGGTACCGTTCAAAGCTTTGGGGTCACTTAGCCTTTTTACGGGGGGGGGGGCATTTCTAGCTGTGTAACAATTGTAAGAGGGTTTTTCTAATGATAAATCGGCTTTTAAGCTTGGGTAAGTGAACACAACATGTCATTGGAATACATGAGTGATCGGTGTGATAAAAGGCACGCCTATGAAGATATTCCACTAAAAATCAGCCATTTCCAGCTACTTTACCAGATCCTGGGAAAAAAGGCACAATGTATTGTAGTGCTGCTCGCCATTTACGAGGACACCCGATCTGCTGAAGACCCTCTGACATTTCTAAATATTTAACTGATAAACCTGAAGGTGCACATATTTTAACGTAATTCTCTATATACTTGTGGATCACCAAAAACCAGTGTATTTTTTTTTTTTATTAAATAATATTTTCTACACTACACACCCAATGGAACTTTGTAACTTTAAAAAAGGGGAATTATTTTTTTAAAAAAAACAACTATATGAATACCCCTTGCATGGACTCTCTACCATACAAAAGTATACCGTTGGTTTCTCAAACTGTTCTTAGCGTTATCGACCGAAACGGCACTTTTTATTGTCCTTATTACTTTTTAAAATTTATTTATTTTACAGATTACATCCGATTTTGTTTTGCTTCCCTTTATCCTCAAACATTGTTGAGGTTTCTTGTGTACGGAGTTTTAAAGTTACGGCATCATTAAGTACGAGGGCATTGGATCATTTTTCGGTAATGGGGGTATGAGAGCCCTTATATCACGTAATTACACCAGGACTGTATCGCGGGTTAGAGGCTAGCGTAGACTAATGTCCGTTGTTGTGCTGTTACTTCGCAAAGCAGATACTAATCACGATGTGGAATGCAAATTATACCCAAATCATCTCTGCAGGTACTTATCCGTTATTCTGTATCCATCATAAACCTAATCAACCGTTACAAAAGGTTTTGTGACCGAGTCTGTCCCCAACACGGAAACCGGTTCAGTTTCTCTTTTATTCTGTAGTGCAAACACTTGTTGATGAAGTGTACTAGCTAAGTGCCTGCGGTCATGATTGTCTTGGTTTTAGAAGAGGAACCGGTCAGTGCGTGATTAAATTGTATGACTTCATCCATTGATTGGATAACATGGCAAATTATCTCTTTCTATTCGTTGGGGTAATAATTATTGTGTTTATACACAACTTTCTGTGTTCTGCTTTAACCCCTTTTACAACAAATGGCACATATTATTAAATGCACTAGCAGATGGATACCATATCTACCAATGGCCTGGACGCCTCTTTGTCTCGTATGATCTCAGTGTAATGTATACATTACGAGTGATGTCATTAGGGTTTCAAGACAGAATCAGATGAACCATCTCCCTTTTACTGGAGAGAACTAGAAATAAAACGGGACACGGTAAAATCCGTTGGCGATGTCATCAGTGATTTCATAGGGGATTACTGTACAGCAAAAATAACAATTAGCTTCTTGGTCAAGTTTGTTTTCAGTGGGGCTAAGGTCAGGGCTGTGTGCAGGCAACTTAAGTACCTCCACACCAAACTCGTCACACCATGTCTTCGTGAACCTTGCGTTTGTTCACAGGGGCACAATTGTGGACCGTTCAGAAAAAGTCCTGGGTGGATTTGTCCTCCCCGCATCCTAAGCCCATACAAACTTCATGATTTGTATCTACAAACTTATATCGCTTTAAGAGATTAGTACTGTGTTTTGGGGTTTTTTTTTTAATAGAAGACGATTGGATTTTAGATAAGTAGTATCCTGGCTGTATCCTAGATCCTATCTTTCAAAACCGTTTAAATATTGGAGAGGTGTATCACCGGCTCAGTTTTTGTGTTACTACAAGAGAGTAATTCTCTTGTAAATAATGCTCAAGAGGGAAATTTTTAAGTATCCTTTTGGTTTTTATACAAATTACTCAAATTGTAGACTTTTAGCGATTTATAAATCTAAATACAAAAAAGTCAACATATGTGTTGTGTTCCTCAGTTTCAGTTTAAATCCCTTTGATGCTCTATTGGGGTCGCCACACAATATGTAATCCTACAAATCCTCAAGGAAAACTTGGGCTATGCAGTCACGAAGTTGACGGACAATCTTTGTAATCTGTAAACTATTTGTTCCATTTTTCTGCCGTGTAAGGTGTTTAATCAGACAGGAACCTAAATGCATTGCACACCTACTTCTAGAAAATTATATACCTTGGTGTGCAGTCTGTGTCACCGATTAAAAATAACTCATACTTGAGCAATTTTCTGATGAACTCTTTTTTTTCTGTGGTTTTTTTTTTTTTTAAATGCCTTCCTCAGTACTCTTATAAGTGAGGAGTTTTCCTTAAAATATCCTATTCGTATATAGAATATATTAGAGATTAGTTGTTTTTTTAAAATTAGTGTTTAATTGGGATTTCAGTGTATCATGTATAAAACGCTGCTTGTCGATATACCTGTCAATTAGCTGGAAGTGCTCGCTCAAGCCCCCCCTCCTCCAGCGCCATTTGGCAGTGCTCGTTTGGGCCTCCCCTTCCAGCGCCATTTTGCAGTGCTCGTTTGCGCCTCCCCCTCCGGCAACAATTTGCAGTGCTCGTTTACGCCTCCCCCTCCAGCGCCATTGGCAGTGCTCGTTTGCACCCCCCCCAGCGCCATTGGCAGTGCTCGTTTGCACCCCCCCTCCAGCGCCATTGGCAGTGCTCGTTTGCACCCCCCCTCCAGCGCCATTGGCAGTGCTCGTTTGCGCCCCCCCTCCAGCGCCATTGGCAGTGCTTGTTTGCGCCCCCCCTCCACCGCCATTGGCGGTGCTCGTTAGTGCCCACCTCCAGTGCCATTGGCAGTGCTCGTTTGCACCCCCCCTCCAGCGCCATTGGCAGTGCTCGTTTGCGCCCCCCCCCTCCAGCGCCATTGGCGGTGCTCGTTAGTGCCCACCTCCAGTGCCATTGGCAGTGCTCGTTAGCGCCATTGGCAGTGCAGTTTCCCCTAGTGTCTGAATTTGAATCCAGCTGCTTCTAGTACATGTTGAGGGCGCGCTCACCTTCAAGTCTTGGGAAGCCACGGGAATTTAGCGTTTAGGTACTGTCAACAAATAAACTATAATAAGGAAGATTGTTGGTATTCCCATAAAATTTATTTTTGGGGGGGGGGCTGTTCATGGTTATTCTGCACCAGGTTATGGTCTGATAAATAAATAAAATTTTCAAATTCCGTCCTTCATGCACTCTGTATTTTAAAGAAAAGCAGGAGCTGTTTGCGAAAGATAACTCATGGTATAATCTAGAACGGTGGTTTCCAATAAGCTGCCGTTTTCTCTTGCCACTCGAGTTTAAAAAGGTGCCTTTATTTATATTTATTAAGGGTGCTGCCCTAGATTCGAGGAGGAAAAAATCCCTCCCCTTATGTGCCATGAGCCCCTGGTGGAGGGCAGTTCCAGCACTCATAGAGTTATGTGATGAAAGGGGCAGAGCTGTGTCAATGGCGCCCTCTAGTGGTTGCCCTGTGTATAGGGGGAAGATGTGCCATTCCTGCAGCAGTGGAAGGAAGATCTCTTCTGCCTCACAGGGGGCACTGAAGAGCATCACTTAACCCTTTCAGTAGAATTAACATTTTTGGTATAATTATCTGACAATTTAATTGCAAACATTTTACGTTTGGGAGGTACACTTGCTTGCAGCGAACCAATCGTTTAAAAGATTGGTTCCTGCAGAATAAGGCAATGTTTATAGTGCCTGGTCATAAAACGGCAAGGAAAGTCATAGTCTTCCAGGGTTTGTTTATTTATTTATTTTTTTTAAAGGTGTTTTCAACTTGGTCAGATCACACCTTTGAGGACACTATAACACTACACAGTACACTTACTATGTAATAAGAGTAAACATATATTTGACTTTCATAATTTTGTTGGCAAGCACTTTCCTCTTTGCTAGCATCTGTCTGTAGAACTTTATAGTGCTGGAGGTTGCTTTCCATTCTCCCCATCGCCTATTTACACTTCTCCCTCCTTATGGCTGTATTTTTCCTGAAGCTTAAGAACCAAAAAGTAGCAGTTACAAGGATTTGTTGAAATGTTTTTAGCCTAAAATATAAAATAGCGATCTATTGAAAACAAAACAAAATATGTTTTATTCAACAAACTGCCCCAGTGGAATAGAAATTCAAGCTTTGGTCTTCAAACGCGTCTGCAACATTGATGACATCATCTTTAGTGTGAAAGTGTCTTCCTTAAATGTATTAAAAAATAAAATTGGGGAGTAGATGACACTCTTGGGGGACCAATTCAGATCAAGATGGTGGGGGATGGGTATAGAACTTTTGACATTGCCTTGTGAGCTGCATGGGCTGGTGCATTAAGCTGTAAGAGAAGAGAAGGTCACTGGGGCTCGACACATCTCCAGAGCACTTCAGAACCAGCCACAAAACGCAGGAGCGCCTACGCTACTAAAGGATGGAAATTAAGCACTTGCCAGGGGTTCCGAGAACAATGTGTTCTGGTGCGCATTCACAATTGGTGAAAAATTCTGATTCTCGACAACCCACCTTTCACTGCGATGTGACTTTTGGGCCATCCGCTTACAATTAAGGAACGATATTCCATTACTTGCCTACCAAAGCCGATGACCGCGCCTTTGTTCTTCATCATGATTCAGTAGGTTTGCCATCACTTGCCGAAATCTGCAACACAATAATGACACAGTAACCACTTTCAGATCATTTAATGGAATCGGCCACGTTGTGGCTACAGACTCCTAACGGTTCTTTTCTGGAGATGAAATCCTAGGTGCCATGCCTATTCGCCGCAGTGACCTGGGGCTTGGTGAGGCTCGCAGTAAAGTGTACTTTATTTCTTAGTAGCCATTTTTGCGGGCTGAAAGGGAAATGTGAGCCTGGCTTTTTCCAATCCGCAGTGTAGCGTTTTAGTCTGCACATTGCAGCAGCGTGTATGTATGAGTGTATGTGTGCGTGAGTGTATGTGTGCGCGTGGCAGCTGGCTTTGCATGTTAATACTCCGCCAGCCTTTCCTTTTAGTGTGTCATGTATTTGACGCACAGCCTTGCACTGTGCTGTAGGATTGCAGGCTGCTCCCAAAGCTTCAAGTCTGATACCACTTACGTGTCTCAGTAGGGTTCAGACAGCTTTTGTTTTCGTGATCAGAGGCTGATGTATGAGGAGTGGGAGGGTGAAAAAAGAGTGTGAGGCTTTGACAACCAGTGCTAAGAGACTGTCTGCAATTTTTTTCTGTTTTTTTTTTTTTTCTTCCCGTTCTTTAAGTCTCTTGGGCTCATCAGCTGCATGCATGTTTTTTTTTTTTTTTGTTTTTTTTTTTCCCCCCTTCTTTCTTTCTATTAGGCTAGATCTACAGCAGCTATACATATACGTATATATTTATACTTTTTATTTTATCACCCAGGAAAGAAAGTCAACACTCATTAAAGAAAAGTACTAAAGTACTCTGAGTATTTTTTTCCCCCCATTTTTAAAGAATATATTAAAACACTTACCTGACCCAGAAGTTGCAGCCAACCAATCAGTGGCAGGAAAGTGCTCTCATTGAAATCAGTGGGAGAGCTTGCTGCGCATGTGCATAGTGTTCTCTGAGCCGCCTCTGTAGTGGGAAGTATATCATGTGGCCGAACATCTCCTCCGCGCAAAATAACCGAGGAGCGAGGAAAGGGGCACAAGAAACTCCACGAAAACGTAAAGTGCATGTGACGACTGGGGTATCTTTTATTCAATATTATTATTAAACGTAACCTATTCATGTGGTCCAGAATGCTTCCGATATGTATGATATTTAAGGCCGTATCTTGCCATGCAAACATTTTTATTTAAAATATTATTATATTATCTTAACATAGCTATGTTACAATTACATTTATTTTTAAGGCCATCTTAACTGTATGAGCAAAATTAAACCTAAAATATATATATATATATATATATATATATATATATATATATATGTGTGTTAATAACAAACAGTGCCAATTAAGAGAAAATAAGATCTTTTTTTTTTTCTTCGATAAGAAATTGGCTCTACTATCTTAAAAAGCATGCTTTATATATTAGAGGTCAAGATGCTTCTCTGCTAATATTACATTTAGATATTGTTGTAAGCATCTTCATTTTGTTTCCTCTCCTAATATTAAATTTAGATAAAATGAAGACGCTTACAATTAATGTTTCCTTTGGTTTTCACCAGGCATCCAAGCTGCTTGTCGTAAACCCATAAAATAAAGTAATTTCAGCGCAGATGTATTTGATTTTCGTGTGCTATTCTGTTATTTGCATGCTAAACTTGATGGTGGAAGGAGTTACATTAAATATTTAATGTATGTGTCAATGCCTTATTATTTTTAACACAATGTGGGTATAACTTTAAGCAGACTTAAAGATATTTGATTTGTAAATATACAGAGATCAAAACATGGAGAAAGACTGCTTATTTTTTTTTTTTATAAAATGTGTCTGGTCAGCCTGTGTGAACCGATTTGCCCCACGGTAGGTTTAAGCTTCAAGATGTCCTATCCATCTAGAACAGACCAGCATTGAGAAGGTGATTACTTCCCATGTTCAGTCGAGCACAATGATCATTATTGATTATACAGGGCTAGAACACGATAATGAAACAACTGCAGTCTTCAATAATAGGTGTTGATAGATCACCAGGATCGCACCAATCTGTGTTTCCACTAAGAAAATTTAACCTGTTCAGCAGGGATTGGCGTGTATACTTCTGACAGACTAGGGGAAGAACAGAAGAAATATGATTCTATGATGCACGTTTGAAGACGCATGCAACAAGGGGGGTGATGGACCTCTACTCATCTTCTCTCATCGATTGAATGCAGTTGCCCAATAGGACACTAAGGCTAGCTGCTGAGGGCCCATGCATTAATCATTTCACATTTTGATAACCTGTGTTTTTAGCTGTAGTTTGGATAGCAGTCAATGGATGTATAGATGGTGATTAAGATTTTGAATATACAATATTCTAGTGTAGGATAAATAATAAACAAAATACAAAGGGAAAAATTAAATTTTATAGATAAATGTGTTTTTTGGAAAAGCCAACTGTTGTGTCCTTTGTAACCCCCTGTTCACTTATTATAATGCTTTCCTTGTTCTAGGCTCGTGCACTAACTGCTCAGACTGCAGAAACTGACACCATCCGTTTTTTGGTGGGGACACAGTCTCTGAGATATGATAACCAGGTGAGTGGTGATCAATAGTGATCTAGAAATTAAACCTGTACACATTATTAATACATTGTTCCACTTTTTTTTATTAATCTGTGTTACATGTATATGTGACTGTGTCTACCATGATAAAACTCTTAGAAATCACATTTTATTTATATATTATATAGTTTGGACAATAAAGAAAAAAAAAAAACAATTTTTTTCTTCCTAGATTCACGTTATAGATTTTGATGATGAGAACAATATCATTAATAAAAACGTCCTGCTTCACCATGCGGGGGAAATCTGGCAGATCAGTGCTAACCCGGCCGACAGGAATGTGCTTGCGACCTGCTACAATAAAAGTGAGTAACACCGACGTCTCTACAGGGGAAAAGTCTACCGTAAGCGATCAGAAATAAAAAATTTTTCATAAAACATGGAAATTCGTTTCTGGGTACATAGGTACTGTAGCCTGGGACGCCAGAATGGAAACAGTTTCCCTAAATCATTTTTAGTTAAAAATAAAAGGGCATGCCTTGGAGGTGGTGCCATGTGGAGGGTCATAACAGAGACCAACACATGGTAGGCGACGCTAGGCCTCATAGGGCTCTCAGCCACTATCAGAGGTACACTAAGGCAGGTGTGAGAGAAGAACTGGGACCAAGTGCCTGTCTATGTAGAGTGATAGTTCTACTTGCACAATTTGAAGAGAGAGTACAGGCCTTGGTCTCCGCTGACTTGTGCTCCCTTAGCCTGGGACAACACAATTCTTTCCCCGGTTTCCCAGTCACTAGCCGATACTCAGTGTAGGGTATAAACAAAATGAAGACTGCTTTATTTTTCACACACGGCTGGATATAGCCAGCAAAGCACACATTAACATAACTCAAGATATTGGGATACAACCCATCCCCTTAATCTGCCTTCCAGAGACAACAGGGTCAGTAAAGGGGTTAACAATACAATAGGGTCCCAACCCTGTAGTGGTGGAACTGGAGGGGGGGGGCTGGCTTATACAACATATTAGTACACCATGTGGCCCCAGTGATGGAGAGTTCCATCACAATCATAAACTGGAGGAGTTGATTATTCTGGAATCTTTCACGGTAAAGATACTCTATCCTCTTGCGTAGCGATTGACTCCACTCAGTGTGTATATAACGTGTACACATTATAGCACTGTGTCAGTAAATGCATGGATTACACCGATCCTCCATAACATTATGACCAGCTGCCTGATATTGTATATATAGTTTTCAAAAATATATGATTTGATGGGGTAAATGGAATTGGAGTTCTTCAAAGATGTCCCAAATAACACAAGGGAGCAAGATGACCACATGTTAAAAAACAAAAACAAACAAAAAATAAACAAAAACTGAATTACGCATGTGGCCTTTTCTCTTCCAAACAACCCGACAATATTTATAGTAAATTATGATACAAATAATGAAACACTAAATGAGTACAATTTTTTTTTTTTAAAAAAAAAGCTCTGTCCTTTGGAGGTCAAGCACTCCTTTACTGCACTTGGAATGGTCTTTGTACATTACTGAGTGGTTTACTCTGTCCATTTTAAAGTCCTACATGAATTAGAAAACGTTGTTGGCGATGACTGAGCTGTAGCCAACCTGACTACACGTAGACCAAGTACCGCAGTACAGGGGGCAGAACATTGCTCTCAATGGAAAGGATTCTGAGGCTCCAAAGTCCAATCATCAACAGACTAGATTTTTATATGAATTACTTATTTTCTGCTGTGCTGTATGTGAGAGCTGCCGTATTGCTGCTTATTATGTTTTAACCTATAGACTTCCCTAGTAATAGCTTTACAGAGGAACTGAATAGTTGTAAATAATCAATAATGTCAGAGTCTTGTGTGCAGTTTGCAAAAAAAAAAAAATGCAGATACTAAAGAGCTTGAACGAACAATGAAGTTGATGTCATTCATTTTCTTAGTTTTAAGAAGCTCCAGGGCTACAAACTGATCTGATATTCCCGTTTGAGCACAGGTGGCATAATCAAAATTATTGAAATTGCTAAAATCACTATTCAGTTAGGTTATCCAGAAACTGTGATCCATTTACCATCTTTGTAGCTCAGAGTTTGTTGATGATGACGATAATGACAGTTATAGGCTAAGAAATGGAACTACAGAAAAAATGCTATTTTTACAATGGTTTTCCTTACGTATTTATAGAAAGGCTTACAATAATTCTTACTGCCTCTTTAACCATTTTTTCCTTTAGAAAATCCCTTTGTAGAAAACAATTGACCAACTTGAGCTTTTACTTATTTGGAGTTTGGTCATATAAGAAAGTCTGTTCCTTTTGACTGCCAATTGTACCTCATCCAGTTTGACAGCATGTGGTCATAATTAGACTTTCACAGCCCTGTAGGTTACTCGGGATACATATCAGATTAATATGTATCTTTTCCGTGGCTGGTACTTCCTTCTTTATAATGCTGTTCAAGTTCCAACCATGCTCGTTACTGGTTCACACAAGAATTAATAACTGAATAGGAAAGAATGAGCATGTACAATTCAGACAGACAAGAACTGAGATGCTCTAGTGAAGTGCATAGGAAATTTTGTGATAGATGAGGTCAATTTTGCCAACAGCCTGAAAGAATATTTCACCTCTGTATTCGTGAAGCAAGCTGGATTTAATATCCCACTGACTAGGATAAATTATTCAGCGAAGGAAGGTGAAATGCCAAAAGGACTGTAGATCATTCCGAAACAGAGTAGTTAGAAAAATTAGAACAATGAAACCTAGACAAAGCCTGAAACCTGGAGCCGTATACAGATCTCTGAATTTCTACGGATGCTGAAAAGTACCATCAAGAGCCTCTGCCTTATCGTGTTAAACCCTAAACCGCTCTCTCATTGTATTTTTTGCTTTGTATGACTGGAAGTAGTTTTCATGGATTCTTGTAGAACAGACAAAAAAACATTGACCTTCTTGATCGAGAAGTATTGGCAAAATACCATACTACCTGGTGTAAGCAATTTCTAAAAATAAAATCAAACAGGTGGAATAAATACCAACAAATGATTATAGCAAGTGATCGAAATAAACTAAGACTACAAGCAACAGTTCATCTCACAAATTGCCCTTTAACTTGAATTTGCAAAAGACCCATTACAAGCCAAAATGGCTTGTAATAGCAGCTACACGTGGCGATGAATCCAAAATAATTTTTGTCACTTTTGCAATTCATTTTTATAAATTTCGTCGAAGGTCGCCCTTGTTTTCGTTGGTTCATATGAACATAAAATTTTACTTAAAAATAAAGTTTGTACGAAAACCAATGCACAAGTCTATATAGTAGTTTTTCATTTTAAGAAATCTGTAACTTGTCCCTAAAAAATTAACAAGCAGATGCCTATAGGTGGCAGCATGTGTGTCACATAGGGGTAGAAATCAATCCTGCTCCCTACTGCCCTCATGTGCCGTCTTATTCTATGTTTTGCCCTATTTTTATATTTGTTTCTCTTTTTTGAAAGAAAAAAATCCGAGTCTATGCTCACCGAGACCTAGAAAATGAGCAAATGATCAGGGAATCCTTACTATATTTTCATAAGGCCAACCCTACGCGGTTTCTCCTGAGACAGCCCAACATGCAGAACGTCATCAGTGAGATTTGCAAACCAATTTAAATACACAAAAAGTCGGACCTTTCTCGCGAGAGATGCTCCCCAGGGATGGTCTTTCATTATGGAAGTCACCGAGATAAAAAGGTTTCACTTTAACTAGTCTGCAGTGGATTACAGAATAAACCTGTCCCTCTGTTGCAAATAACACAAAATCGCGGCAGTTTCATCAGTGGCACTATTCTGTCGTGCACGTGGCACCTTTGCAGATCTTTTTTTTTCAATGTGAGTAGTTTTGATGGATTCTTCTAAAACAGACAAATATACATTTCTTGACTGTCAGAAGTATTGGAAAACTACATATTACCCGTGTAACCCGGAGTTGTTAATGGTTAATTACAAAGTTCTTCTTCTAATCTTAAATCTAATAAAAAAGAATACAGAGAAAGGATCCTATAACTCCGATTTATTAATGAAAGCAAAGGCAAAAAGGTAAGATGTATGTCAAAGTGTATCACTCATTTACACCAACCTCTTTATTACACTCTTAATATTTATCATGTGTCACTTGGACACATGGGAAGCCTTACATCAGTGGTTGATGTAAATTCCATGATTTGATCTTAAACCAGACCTAAATTAGCAAAATCCTAGAATCCTAGCTTAAATCCACAAGGGTTATAGACCTAAGAACGCTTAGGTCTAAAACTGGATTGTATGCAAGGCATGGTCGGGGGGGGGGGGGGATTTAAAATTTCCAATTTAACCCCTAGTTTGAGAGTAAATGCAGACTGCTCCAGAAGTTGGAACAAATGGTTATGTCTGTTGATATCTGGTTAAACATTGGATACCCGTTCTAGGGCCAGCCCTGGTCTGAATAAATCCTTTAATGATCCTTCTTACCTCCTGGGATATAAATGGGGCACATTTAATATTTTATGTGGCGAGCCACACACACCTGAAATGTCGTCGTTCTGCCGGAAAGCATTCCAAAACATCTCTTGTAGAGGAGAGAGTGGCCACCCATGCCTTGTTCTGCCAGTTAATTGGGAGGCCATCCCCATTAGAAGACCTTGGCTGCTCCTACATAATGCTCAGTTAAGTCCATGAAATGAGGTTCAAGAAATGTTGCATGTTGCAGGGCCATTCCAGCATTTTTTGCAGAGAAACTTGTCTGGGTTGGTCGTTATATCTCATAATGAAGTGCGTGAGCCGCAAGTCTCCTACATGCTTCTTTTATCAAATTGCATCCCGGTTCATTGAATTTCATGCCTTTAGAAGTTTTAGACACTTGAAATATCACACTCTTTCCCTGACTGCCAAACAACGGGGCAAAGTACAGGGTGTGGGGACGGAAGGATAAATCTTGACAGAGAACAAATCTCTGAAACATTCAGAAACGTACCAAGTCTAAATGTATGGGGGGGAAAAAAGGAGATCACGAGTAACGTATCTGCTGGAGATTTTTGAACTTATTGTCAAGCCTATAGACAAAGGGAAACCTGTGGACACAATTTAACTCGATTTCTGAAAAGCATTTGATATAATGAGCTGCACAAAAGGTTCATCTACAAAGTCAATAGCGGGAATGGAGGAAATTTGGCTTGAGAACAAAGGACATCTTAAATGGAACAGGGTATCACTGCAAAGGGAAGGGTTCTATGCAATTTCTTATTTCCTTCACTATTATGAAGCCTTATTATGAAGGATTATGGGCGTTTTTAGTTACCAAATGATACCTTGTGATATTCATCTACTATGAATTTATCCACTATGACCGTAGCTAGTATATTTTTTATCTACTTATGTAAATGATAACGTTAGAATTTCAGTTGGGAAAAATTGGAATTCTTTCCCAAAACATGTTGCTTCAAATTCATCAGCAGATCTAATAGTTATTGATTCATGAAAGGGCAACCCTTATTTTTAGGATTGCAATCGGGGTTAGTAATCCATGTCGCTTTGTATTGTTTCAAGTTCATTGAACATAAATTGATAAAAGGTTTATTATTTTTTTTTTTATGCGATTTTTGTTTTTAAATACAGAGATCGGCCATTTGCTTTCTGAAGTCTCAAGATACTTATCCATATGTTCAACGATAAACTTGATAAATCTTGTGGAAAGCTATTCATGGAATAGTTGTGGCTATCGTAGGCACAAAGGGAGGGGACAACTCCATATTTAATGGTTTTCTAATGGGATCTCCAACAAGCTTATATAGGTGTGATAGTCAGGTGTCACTTTTGGTCATATAGTGAAGTCCATGTATATGTATGTATGTATATAAAGAAATATTTTTAAATAAGAATTGGTTAAGAAAGCAGTTCCCTGGATTGAGTGACCTAAATCGGCATGCATTATTACCCAGTCTTCCATGGGGATTAAAGCCACCTAGATTTAGGCTCTTCTGTGTAGAATGGTAATTTAAACGGTATAAGGGGCAAGGTATGTCGTACAGTCCTATCCTAATAAGTGAACGCTGTAGCACATTTTCATTCTGCATTCAGCTTTTAGTTTCTAGGTTACTAAAAGGGTTATTTCCTTTCCATGTCACAGTTTCCAGTCCGCTGGCTCTTTTTGAATACTGTAGGCGTTTCGTTCCATACTTATTCTTCATAGCATGGGGGAAGTGCTAAAAAATAATTCAGCACTTCATGCAGAGGTGTCTCTGTACCTTCTCCAGTTGCGTGCACACACGCACGCAGAAGTAATGAGCCTCTTGGCAGACCAGGGCTGGGAAAAGATAAGGGGGCAATTCGTGCAATGCATAAATAAGCAGCCCCCCACATTAAAACCCTAGCCGCATACACACCCACTTGCTATAAATTCTCCACAGCCGTTTTAGTGATTGTTCTGTTTTGCTGATGAGAGAAATCAAGCAATCATGAAATCCTTTAGCATTTTGCTATTTCGATCCGCCAAGCGTGGTGCGTGCTGCTCATTAGGAAGAGGGGGTGCAAGCGGGGAGGGGGAGTGGTGGAATAATAAGCCCCTTGGTTTGTCAATGGGAAAGAATGAGCTTTTTTAAAGCTGGCTGCTTGTTCCCATCACATAGGGAGCATTAATGGGCACCAGCTGTGCTGCAGCTATAGCCGCTCTGGCACTTCAGCTCTGCACAGCGCGATACCGTGTGGCGATGGCGCAGAAGTGTCTCCCGTGCCGTATCAGGAAGTATACACTTCACTTGTCGTTCCCAGGGCAACAGATTAACCATAGACAACTGGCCATGCACTGCCCTTGCAGATCAAAGAGTGCCCACCACTGCCTCCTGCTCCAGTGTAGATGTCAACAGGCAGCGTGATATAGGAAGAATTGCAAGTGGAGTTTCAAGGTTACGGACGGGGATCGTATCCGACCACAAAACAAAAAGCCAGTTCAGACATATTTTAGCGAGATTCGTCTTTGTTTTTCAGCATCCAAATCCTTTCATCTTTTTTGAAGCAGCCGCTGTACAGTCGGTGCGGGGATTAAAGACACCTAGATTTAGGCTCTTCTCTGTAGGATCGATAAGCAAGGAAACCATAAATTATCACCTCTTCTCCCGTGACCTTGTCTCAAGTGCTTCGAGAACCGCCTTTAATAGCCAGCTATCGTGCTGCGAAAATATCTGCTCCATCCACCATTCAATACATGTTACAGTAGAACAGGTTCTCCACACCACGTAATTTCACATTCATCTGGAACAGACTGCAAAGGGAGCACACCCGGTCATCTGCTGTCTCTTTGTGTTTAGAACAAAAAACACACTTTCTATTAGCAGTTCTAGACACGTGTAGGGAATAAGGTGTGGAGGGCATTAAAGGATCACGAAACAATCACAGATGAGGTGACACCGAATGCTCAGAGCATTGTGTTCTTGGCTTCTTCAATTCAAATCCTGTGTCCACACAGTGAATGGAAGAGGCATGCAGTATTCTTGCACCTCATTTCTTAAAGATGCACTTAATATTCTGTAAATGCGGACAGCGAGTATAGACCACATTTGCTTTGGCTACGAGCACAACTAGTTGCTAAACATTGGTGAGAACATTTAGTTACAAAATTGGCTCAGATAAAAAATGGGACCAGTGCGTTTTGGCAAACCTGTAATATGTGAACGTTCGGTCATGAGAACACTGGCAGCAGCAAGTGGGTCGCAGGCTGAAGGCCACATTCACGGTTTTATGCCCATCAGTTCAATACACTCTTCAGGTATCCGAGTTGTAAACTTGTATCTGTGTGTAATTAGAGGGTTCTCCGCCAATTAATTGTGCTGTGTGGGCTGTCATAAGCCTTGGGTGATACACAATATGCTGGTGTGTAGTGTGAGCCTTGCAGAGATGTGCCCACATTTGGGTGATGAAATTTGATCTATACACTGTGGTGGCCAAAATACATGCATATGTGTTGGCTAGAAATGTAGATTCATGCGATCAGCAGGTATGCATTGGCTTGCTACACGCAGGACTTAATCCTACAATTGTTTGCACTGCCATATACATAGCTTTACATCTAAATACTGTATGTGTGTCTTTATATATGCTGGCAGTATAGGATAACACAGCTTACAGACCTTGTATTTTCCAGCAGACGGAAGGTTTGAAAATGCCTCTTGTTGCACTCTAGAGAACTCCACGTTCTAACCTGATTATCTGATTTTCAAACAATAATCCTACAGGTACATAACAGGAAAAATAAGTGTTCCTCCTTAGCTTGGAATTCAACGGTTTGGCTCTCTGGAAACCCAAACTTTGCTTTTCGAGACATAGCCCTGTCATCAACCCCTCACTGGCGAAATGTGGATAAGATTAGACGGCATTGATAGGAAATTGCTTAGCTGGCGGATTTTCCCCTTGCACCCCCCCTTTCCTCTCCTCTTCCCCAACCCTGCCTATGAACACTGTGAGAGCTCAAAATCACAGCAAATGTATGCAGCCAAGCTGCGTCTCTGGCAGTCGCAGGGTTACACAGCATGAGGAGATGTAAGGAACAAAAGGCGGATGATTGAACAGCTGTGAGTTGTAATGCTTGCTAACGAGTCCCCACACAGCTGTAATCAGAATCCAGACCTGTTATCCCACTGATTCCTTATGCAGAATTTCCGACACAAAATCTTTAACCCTCTCGGCGCATTGCAGGTTCTTCCCTTTCATGAAGGGTTAATGTCTCCGCACACACCTCTGCATCTGCTAAGATGATTTAAGTTTCACTGTCAGGACTCGGGTGATCAGGTCGGGTAGGAGCCCATGCGCAGGGGATACTTGGGGTTCAGTATGTAACCCACGGTGCATGATTATGCAAACAAAGACACCACAAACAGAAATCCAGGTAATGCAGTGTATTTCAGGTATATAACAGGGCCAGCAAATAAGGGTAATATAGTCTAAGCAAGTAACCGGACGTATGGCAAAATAAAATACAGGTAATAAGTCTTTTGGCAGGGAGCCCGCTTGGAAGGGCGCAACAGACAGAGAGCCCGCTTGGAAGGGCGCAACAGACAGAGAGCCCGCTTGGAAGGGCACGAAAGGCACACAGCCCGCTTGGAAGGGCACGACAGACAGAGAGCCCGCTTGGAAGGGCACAACAGACAGAGAGCCCGCTTGGAAGGGCACGAAAGGCACACAGCCCGCTTGGAAGGGCACGAAAGGCACACAGCCCGCTTGGAAGGGTACGAAAGGCACACAGCCCGCTTGGAAGGGTACGAAAGGCACACAGCCCGCTTGGAAGGACACAAAGCAGGGAGTCCACTTGGAAGGACACAATAGCAGGGAGTCCACTTGGAAGGACACAATAGCAGGGAGTCCACTTGGAAGGACACAATAGCAGGGAGTCCACTTGGAAGGACACAATAGCAGGGAGTCCACTTGGAAGGACACAATAGCAGGGAGTCCACTTGGAAGGACACAATAGCAGGGAGTCCACTTGGAAGGACACAATAGCAGGGAGTCCACTTGGAAGGACACAATAGCAGGGAACCAGGAACAGTACAGGTGCAGAGCCACAGCAGGAAGGTCCATAGACTTCAATACAAAGGCCCTGACTGAAGGGCAGGGCAGGTTCATAAAGGCAGGGTAATCCAGGTAACAAGGCCCAGCTGGATGTAGTCTAGGGCTCAACCCAGGTAACAAGGCACACCTGAGTTCTGAGTGCTCCAGAGGGTGGAGGGTGGCCACTAGTGGTTGCAGATGTAAACACCACAGGTATTAAAAAAGCCATGGTTCAGGCAGCGAAATATTGGTTCCTGACAGTACCCCCTCCCCAAGGAGCGGTCACTGAACGCGAACAGACTGAACAAAATCTGTACACCTTTAATAAACTGAGCAGAAGGGTGTACTTAACGTGATTTCTTCTTCTTCTTCTTCTTTTTCGGTAAAGCTTGTTCACAGATCTCCAGGTCTTCCTTTCTGATTATATTGCCATTAGAGGTAATAACACAATCAAAGGAAAGGTTATCTGTGGTGCAATCGTAGGTCAAATTAGGACTGGATGCTGAAGAAGTTGATGAGAAGGTATGATTCAGTGCTTTCTCTTTCCATGTACCAGGGGTCACATAGCTGCCCTGTACCCAGGGCACTACTGGGAGCAGGGGGGTAGTACCAGAACTGCACTGGGTCAAAACGGGAGAAGCAGGCTTGGTATGGGAAGCATTGATGGAAGGCCCCTTCTTCCTCAGAGATGGAATAGGGTCATGTATCTTTGCTATCAGTCCAGAGGTGATACTAGGGGCTATGGTAGTCTCTGGTGTATCACACTTTGCTGAGGTAGCAGTGATAGGAGTTGCAATCACGGCTGAACAGAAAGCAATAGGAAGTTCATCCATATGGGAGCAACCCACACTGCCACAGACTGTAGGATCACAGACGCTGCATTCCATCACAGAACAATCATCAGGCTTCAGCTGGACATCCACCGGAGTTTGAGAAGCACCAGGAATCACCAGGGTTGGTATATACTCCATGGGTTCACTATCCTGGGGAATAAAGCTACTTCCCCTTTTAGCAGAGCTCTGTGGTTGTGACGTAGACTGCTCAATCGGTACAGAGGGTTTAGGAGGTTTCAGAGGACATTGGGTGATCCAGTGTCCCTTTTTGCCACAGTAAAAGCAAGATTCCTCATCACGCCTTTGTTGTAATTCGGTTGTGGTAAGGGGTTCACGTTTCCTAGATTTCCTAGGAGATTCCTTTTTAACACTGGTAACAGGCTTGTTGGATTTCTCAGGTGATGTAGCAGGTGTAGGTGAATGGTCTTCATGAGAGTGATTGGAGTTGGAGTCCCAGATTTGCATTAATGATTTGCACAGTTCAAGCAAGCATTCTCCTATCATTTTGATGACTGAAAGTAACCCCGCTGACTCCTTGTAATGGCCTTTGTATTCTGTCAGGACTCGGGTGATCAGGTCGGGTAGGAGCCCATGCGCAGGGGATACTTGGGGTTCAGTATGTAACCCACGGTGCATGATTATGCAAACAAAGACACCACAAACAGAAATCCAGGTAATGCAGTGTATTTCAGGTATATAACAGGGCCAGCAAATAAGGGTAATATAGTCTAAGCAAGTAACCGGACGTATGGCAAAATAAAATACAGGTAATAAGTCTTTTGGCAGGGAGCCCGCTTGGAAGGGCGCAACAGACAGAGAGCCCGCTTGGAAGGGCGCAACAGACAGAGAGCCCGCTTGGAAGGGCACGAAAGGCACACAGCCCGCTTGGAAGGGCACGACAGACAGAGAGCCCGCTTGGAAGGGCACAACAGACAGAGAGCCCGCTTGGAAGGGCACGAAAGGCACACAGCCCGCTTGGAAGGGCACGAAAGGCACACAGCCCGCTTGGAAGGGTACGAAAGGCACACAGCCCGCTTGGAAGGGTACGAAAGGCACACAGCCCGCTTGGAAGGACACAAAGCAGGGAGTCCACTTGGAAGGACACAATAGCAGGGAGTCCACTTGGAAGGACACAATAGCAGGGAGTCCACTTGGAAGGACACAATAGCAGGGAGTCCACTTGGAAGGACACAATAGCAGGGAGTCCACTTGGAAGGACACAATAGCAGGGAGTCCACTTGGAAGGACACAATAGCAGGGAGTCCACTTGGAAGGACACAATAGCAGGGAACCAGGAACAGTACAGGTGCAGAGCCACAGCAGGAAGGTCCATAGACTTCAATACAAAGGCCCTGACTGAAGGGCAGGGCAGGTTCATAAAGGCAGGGTAATCCAGGTAACAAGGCCCAGCTGGATGTAGTCTAGGGCTCAACCCAGGTAACAAGGCACACCTGAGTTCTGAGTGCTCCAGAGGGTGGAGGGTGGCCACTAGTGGTTGCAGATGTAAACACCACAGGTATTAAAAAAGCCATGGTTCAGGCAGCGAAATATTGGTTCCTGACATTCACGGTGTCCTTCTTTGGAAACAAAACAGAGAATTTGATAGCTCTAATTAAAAGGAGGAGGGATGCTAGGACAAGAGGTCATAATCCCAAACTAGAGGCTTAACTACTGTATTTGCTCGATTAGAAGACGACCCTGATTATAAGATGACCTCCCCAAAATTTGAATAGTAATTTAGGAAAAAACGCCTGAAGATAAGACTACCCTATAGAAAATAAGTTTTACTAGTAAATATTGATTCACATGTAAACTATTTTTTCATATTTAATAAGAACTTTGAGAAAAATGCATTTTTGTTATTTTCTATATATTTGCCAACCTGTCCCCAAGTTATGCATATCTGCCCCCCAGATATGCCGTATACCCCCTTATATGCCACTCTGCCCTAGATATGCTGTATACCCTCCTATATGCCACTCTGCCTCCCAGATAAGCCTTTTAGCACCCCTATATACCACTCTGCCCCTGAGATATGCCTTATACACCCCTATATGCCACTCTGCCTCCCTGCTATTCCTTTTAACCCCCTATATGCCACTCTGCCTCCCTAATATTCATTTTCAACCCCCTGTATGCCACTCTGCCTCCAGAAAGCCCTTATATCCCCCCATATGCCACTCTTACCCACCCCCGACTTACCAGTGCTTCCCTAGACTTGTCCCCCATGCTTCAGATTCCTTGGTGTCTAGACGGGCGGCCGGCAACCTCCACTGCTGCCGCTGGCACTTCAGCCGAGGCTTCTATGAATGAGCCCCGGAAGGTCATGTGATGCCGGCACTCCATCATAGAAGCCCCAGCGGAAGTGTCGGCACCAGCTGAGGTTGTCTGCGCGCATAGCACAGACGGCCACCGGCTGCCAGAGAGGAGGATCCGGGTCCCCTGCAGCGCTGCAGGGGAGCTGGATCTTAGTCTTGTAGTCAGACCTCTAATTTAGTGATGTGATATAAGAAGCACCTTGTGCATCCTTGGTAATAACTCCAGAAGCCGTTAGCAGCCATGGTTATTTTCCAGCTTCAAAGGGTCCCCTAAGGCCATGTTATGCTCCTGGATCTAACCTGTTTGTAGAGTTAATTGTTGCCTTTATTTACTTCTCTGCACAGTAATGGGACATTCTTGAATTCTTCAGTTGTAGCTGATGGATGGCTGGGTCCACACACTTATCACTATTTCCCAAAAGAGCAAATCCTATGCTTGTGCCTGAATCTCGCACCCCTGTATTTTCCAAGAATTACCATTTGTATGCAGCATTCTCTTTCTACGTGATTTCAGAACTCTTCAGAACCTCTTTTTTAAATGCTTTAGGCATAAGTGTGTGTTTAGTTTATTGTCAACAAAGCAATAAGCATGATATAAAGATGTCTCTTTATTAGTTAGAGGAGTCATTTTGGCCATTTTTTTTTTATTATTTCTTGAAATGTAAGATAAAAATTAAACCCCCCCTGCCTTTTCTGTGTCTGCAGATACAGTGGATATAAAAAGTCTACACACCCCTGTTAAAATGCCAGGTTCTTGTGATGTTAAAGATTAAGACAAAGATAAATCATGTCAGAACTTTTTCCACCTTTTAATGTGACCTATAACATGAGCAATTGAATTGCAGAACAAGCTGAAATCTTTGAGTGGGAGATAAAATAAAACCTCCCAATAACCTGGTTGCAAAAGTGTGCACCCCTCTTATAACTGGGGCTGTGGCTGTGTTCAGAATTAACCAATGACATTCAAACTCATGTTAAATAGTCATTACACACCTGCCCTCCTTTAAAATGACTCTGATTAATCACAAATAAAGTTCAGCTGTTCTAATAGGATTTACCTGACATTTGCTTAGTTGCATCTCAGAGCAAAAGCTATGGTCTGCAGAAAGCTTCCAAAGCATCAGAGGGATCTCATTGTTGAAAGATATCAGTCAGGAGAAGGGTACGAAATAATTTCCAAAGCATTAGATATACCATGGAACACGGTGAAGACAGTCATCATCAAATGGAGACAATATGGCGCAACAGTGACATTACCAAGAACTGGACGTCCCTCCAAAATTGATGAAAAGATGAGAAGAAAACTGGTCAGGGTGGCTTACAAGAGTCCTACTGCAACATTAAAGGAACTACAGGAATTTCTGGCAAGAACTGGCTGTGTGCTACATGTGCTACATGTGACAACACGTATTCTTCATGTGAATGGGCTATGGGGTAGGGTGGCAAGACATAAGCCTTTTCTTACAAATAAAAACATCCAGCTGAAGTTTGCAAAAACAAACATCAAGTCCCTCAAAAGCAGGTGGGAAAGTGTGTTATGGTTTGATGAAACCAAGGTTGAACTTTTTGGCCATAATTCCAAAAGGTATGTTTGATGCAAAAACAACACTGCACATCACCCACAGAACACCATACCCACAGTGAAGCATGGTGGTGGCAGCATCATGCTTTGGGGCTGTTTTTCTTCAGCTGGAACTGGGGCCTTAGTCAGGGTGAATGGAATTAAGAACAGTTCCAAATACCAGGCAATTTTGTCACAAAACCTTCAGGCCTCCGTTAGGAAGTTCACCTTTCAGTACAACAACCCAAAGAACACATCCAAATCCACAAAAGCATGGCTTCACCAGGAGAAGATTAACATTTTGGAATGGCCTAGCCAGAGCCCAGACCTGAATCCAATAGAACGTCTGTGGGGTGATTTGAAGAGGACTGTGCATAGGAGATGTTCTCGCAACCTGACAGATTTGGAGCGCTATTGCAAAGAAGCTGTGCCATGCTAATAGACTTCTACACAAAAAGACTGATTGTTGTAATAAAATCAAAAGGGTGTGCACACTTATGCAACCAGGTTATTGTGAGTTTTCTTTTGTTGTTGCCCTCAAAGATTTCAGTTTGTTTTTCAATTGAATTGTTCACATTATAGGTCACATTTATAGTGGACCTTTCACATCACAAGAACCTGGCATTTTAACAGGGGTATGTAGACTTTTTATATCCACTGTAGCCCTTCTTAGTGACAGAGAAGTTACACACTTCCTTTACTTTTAATGTTGTAAGCCTAGCCTATTTAGCACGTGGCTCATGGCATACATGAGTTGAACTTGACTCAGTCTGGTACTCGGCCTCCAGGGGGCATTGCTTTCAGATATGCCCTGGTCAGTGTGAACTTGCAGTTAAAAGTGCTCCAGGAAAGTATTAAAGAATATTTGGTCTTCATCCACAACATCCAGCCAGACATCTCCCTGCCGCTTCACGACACGTCAGGCCTGGACTCGATAGCCAGCACCACTAACTCCCTGCTGACTGATCAAGTGTGATGGGTCTCAGTGTGAGCAGTGGTACACCGTTATGACATGAATGCCTGATTGCGAGATCCGTGCATTCCCCTCATCGTCAATGCTGGGGAGTTCTGAGTGAATAGAGTAAGAAGCAGTGTTTCTCTGTCTTTCAAGAAGTGGGGTAAAAGTCCTAAATAAAGTTAAAAAGGAAAACAAACATCACAGAGATCCAAAAGAGATTTCCAAAAGGACATCCATTTGACCTAGCGCTAAAAAATTATAAAAACATAAAAACACAATGCTTCTCTACCTCCAAAACCCCTTAAACCGCATTAAACAAAATACACTATATGGTAATATGTAAGGGATGAATGAAGATTATTACTGTGATCAGGGGAACTTGAAGTAAAATTGAAAAAAACATTTTATCTTTCCATATTATCATTGGGAGTGCTAACGTTTTGAGTGTTTCTATGGTTTCAAAAGAAAGGCATACTAAAAAGGATGCCTAGTGTGTGTGAGAATCTTGATTAAACCAACATTTATTTAAAAATATGGCCCAAAAATCTGGTATTTAGGGTACTTAAAACCCTTAGTATTGAATGGGTTAAATAACAAGAAGTCAAGGTTTCCATGAGGACCGGTATTAGAGCAAAAGGCTTTTTTAATAGTTCTGAAGAAAAAAACTAAAAGTTACATTTCTGAGTAATTTTGGTGCAGTATATCGACTAAATGAGAAGGTGAAGGGAAAGCCGTCCGGCTTACCGAAATGCGAGCCACCAATTGGAACTAGGATCTTCAAATGCTTTTATCCTATTGGCTGCAGGGGGCCCTGTTCTAGAGGCAGACTTTTACAACAAATACAATAGTGAAGATATCCTCCGCTAGCTCTGCTGGTGTATTGGCGGTGACAGACGAGGGTTGCAACGCCTGCTGATGCTGCTGTGCTAGAGATTTTACTGACAGGTTAAAATTTGCGCAGCCAATGGGACATATAATCTCTGCCCTGATTTTTCCCATTGGTGGAACGCTGCCTTTTAATTTAGTAGTTGGGACTTGTGCTCATTTTTATGCTGACAGAATCAGTGAGAGGTAAAATAAGTGTGCAATATAGAACCAGTTAAATTAGCAATAATGGCCAATGAGGCCAGTAACAGTATAGAAAGCCAATTAAGGTTATGAGAACCCCGTTCATACAGAACTTCTTAAATGTGCGCTTGTAGCAAAATTCGAACTTCAGCAATAATAAACTTGGCCCACTGTGAAAAGACAGGGTGTCGAGCATATAGAACGAGCTTGGTTGCAGTTCATCTGTGACGGTAGCGAGGGTAAGGTTACTTATATTGTCGTTCACTGTTTATTGTACTGATTTATTTATTTTTGCAAATGATCTGTTAGAATTGGCTAGTTTTTACATTTGAAGTGGGGATTATAGGATCTTTGACCGTATACTTTATTTCAGTGCAAATGCTTCAAGTTTTCTAAAAGAACAAAAAGTTGTGATCTAAAACTAGAGGTTTAGATGTAATGTAAGGAATTTTTACTTTACTAAGAAGGAGGTAGATAAACGGAACAGCCTTCCTGCATAAGTAAAAGAGGGTAATACAGCGTGGGAAATTTTAAACATGCATGGGATAAGCATAAAGCCATCCTAAAATTAAGACAAGACCAAGGGCAGATTAAGACCTGAGACTGGAAAAATGTGCAGACAAGATGGGACGAACGGTTCTTATCTGCCGTCAAATACTATGTTTCTGAGTGAGTCTAAATGTCTGCTTGTGTCTGTATGTCTTTCTCATTAGATGTAGGTCTCTCTTTTTTTTTTTTCTTCTTTCAATCAAATCTCATTATAGAAGTTAAAATGTTTAACAAGTTTACCTCTGCATCTTTTCTTAGTAAACATTCTTATTGTTTAGTTTTTTTTATCATATTGCCAATTTACACAGAATTTTGTAAACACCTTGGGATTCATTGTCTTTTACCCAAGCGATGACCCTTTGGGGAGCAGTAGTCTGAAAACGACTGAATCTACCCTTCACCCCTCAATAATATAACCGAGACAAAGCAGTTGGAAATGAAGACCCTTGTGTCTAGCCCACAGACCCTTCTGCTCTTGGCCCAATTGGGGAGTTGGATGTAGGCTGTAAACCCCCCCAATTTCCTTACCCCACCATTACAATACCACCTAATTTTTTCCCTCATCTTTTCATAATCCTATCCCCACATCAATGATACTAATTCAGTTGGATGATAGGTATGAGTTTATATTGCATTCTTGGTATTATGGAGAAATGTATGTCTCCTTTCCTTATACCGATACTTGATGGCTTTGTTTGATTTGTTTTCCTGTCTCCCTTTTCCTTTGTTTTTTTTCTTTTCTCATGTTCAAAAAACAAAACAATAAACTTTAATTTACCAACACAAAAAGGAAACGAAGACCCTTACCCTTAGGCTCATCAATATATCATGTTTTTTTATGTGTGATGGATTGAGTTGCCTCTGTTAGTCAAATTAGAGTTGGGGTCCATTTTCATATATATAGGGTCATATTTCTTTAATAACTATGTTTTCTTTGACACGAGGCAAATTTGTTTCTTCCAAAATTTTCATAACAAAAAAGAGAGAGATGGTTTAAGGGGATTCTGTTTCTTTTTTTTTTTTTTCTTTTTTTTCTTCCCAAAAGAATTAAAATTTCATCAAGACATGAACACTGGCTTCAGAACATGGAGAAATTGGGTTAAACATATGCTAATTACAAGTTCTGCAGAGGACTGATTGCCAACTTCAGACTCTCGCTTCTATCTCCTTCCTGCATTCTGCTGCTTATTTAAAACAAAAAAATATATATAAATAAAAAATACCAACGCGCCATCATTTCAGATGTGTTCTACATTCACTGATCTGTTGACAATTTTTTCCTTTGTTGCTTAGTTTCAGACAGTAAAGTCATGACATGTGCTGCTGTGTGGAGGATACCGAAGGAGTTGCAGTCGGGCAGCCATGAATCCCCTGACGATTCATCAAGCAACGCCCAATCCCTGGAGCTTCTCTGTCACCTTGACAACGCGGCCCATGGCAATATGGCCTGGTAGGGTTCTGCATATTTTATGCGCAACCGCACAGATCGCAGTTTAGTTAGGAAGCATGTGAGATTTTAATTCCGATGGTATGTTTTGTTATTATAAAGTAGATAGACAAATGGGGGTTTCTATATATTTACGTACATAATACAGCTGTCTTTTTATATATGTGTTTAGAAATGCATAAACAAATTCTTATATTAAACCAAAAAGGTAGAATGTCAGCGCTACCAAATAGGCATACCTGTGAAGAGCTGATTCTCCAGGTCAGATTCTTCTTTCTTCCATGCCTAATTCCATCCAGTTCTCTCCCAATAATGTCTGTCTGATGCTATCCCCATCTCTACACAAAGCCACTTCACATAAAAGAGGGAGCGCTCTGGTTGTTGTGTGCGGCAGGTTGGACTGCTTGACCCAAGTGGAGGCTTGGACTATGAATATATTAATGATCTTGGCCAGGTTATGATGGAGACCATCATGCAGCTAGCTGCTCATAAAATAGCTTTCCAGGGAAGAGGGTTCCCAGTATGGCGATTTGCCGTCCTGAAGAAGTAAGCACAGAAGACAGAGCGCAGAGCAGAGCTAACAATGACCACCTACCCACTGTTCTCGCTAGGGCTGAAGTGTGAGACAGGCTCTAGGGCAGAAGATATACCGTATTGGCTCGGATATAGGCCGCCCCCGTATATAGGCCGCACCCTAAAAGTTTGGTGCTTTTTTTAAAGAAATTTTTTTTCTTTAAAAAAGCACCAAAAAAACATGCTGCCACTCTGCCTCCCCCCCCCCCCCCGGAGATATGCTGCCACTGTCCTTCCCCCCCCCCGAGATATGCTGCCACTCTGCCCCCCCCCCCGACTTACCAGAGCAGACTCCCGGTTGTCTTGCGGGGCCGGCGGGGGACATCTACGCAATACGCGTATACAACTTCCGGTCCCGGCACTCAGCGGATGTGCCTGCACCGGAAGTTGTATACGCGTATTGCGTAGATGTTCCCCGCCGGCCCCGCAAGACACCCGGGACTCTGCTCTGGTAAGTCTTGGGGGCAGAGGTAAAACGCATCGTGCGGACGGTCACCGGCTGCGGCGATGCGGGTAAACAACCTCCGCAGCCGGTGACCGTCCGCACGATGCGCTTAGACAACCTCCCGTGCCAGCACCCCCCCCGTGGAAAGTGCTGGCAGGGGAGGCTGTCTGAGCGTATCAGAGAGTAGGATACAGGTCCCCTGCACCGCTGCGGGGGATCTGTATCCTAACCCCGCTGCCTGCCCGGCGCCTGGGACTGCATGTCCCGGGCGTCGGGCGCTAGACCCCGAATATAGGCCGCATATACCGTATTGACTCGAATATAGGCCTATATTCGAGCCAATACGGTATATGATACCTTGTTTTTACTAAAGACATTTGAATGATACTGTATTGTTTGTGTCCCTGCACTATAGCACCTGGCGAAGATGTCAAAGGGTGACATAGGGATTCTTACGTGTTTATCCTGTCACACTACCTCAAACTTCATGTAGGATGCATTTTTGAAGTCCATGCTCTCCGCTATATTTTGCTGCATGGAAATTGGTTGGATCTTCAGTTATTATAGCTAGAAATTAGACTTTTGTCTAATTTAACTCCTCCCCAAGCTACCTATAATGAAAGTGATAGCATACTTCAGTATGCTTCTATTAAATGCTTAGCAGAATGGGAGAGACAGTCACATGTATGTTACATGAACACTGATGTTTTGTGGTAACATGCACTTGGCTGCTAGTTCAAAGGCTTCGGTGGGACTACTACTGAGCATGTGCAAGAAGTGGGCATATACTTGAAATATAAGTTGCAGTTTCTAACGCCAATAACAAAAGAATGTACATTCCAATTTGCATGCAGTAGAATGCTTTCGGAGTCCATGCTAAATAGACTTCAGCATACATGAAAAAACTAAACAGATTTGGGGGCTAGACTGTTCCTTTAACCGTCGGACCTTCTTGCTGAACTTTAATCATTTTCCCACAAATTCTAAAGCAGACAGTTGTTCTGAGATTAGAAGCCTCTCATTATCTTTGTGGAGTCTCTTATCACCTGTTTGCCAGCTTCTAATCACTGCATACATTATGCTTAGCAGTTCTGGAGCTGAACTACAAGATTTCAGAAGCAAACACATTGCTGCCTATGTGTGCAGAACCGAAATACAAATTTATAGTTGTGGCATTTCCCAAGAATGTGTATCTTGCACGCGAACAACACAGTACATCATTTTAAATCCATACTATTGGTTTTCAATTTAAGTTAGCAGAGCTACCAATGAAATATTACCTCTGTCGCTGACCAAAAGAGAGTGGCCAATGTAAGTGTGTCATTCAACGCAGAAATGAATCCTAGAATCCACCGTTAATGCGACTGGTCAGTTTCTGCATAACTGGATCGAGAAGCATAAGTGACTCAACTCACATGTGGCGTTACCTAGAGTTTAATGACCTACAAATGCTTATACTGAATGCCGGTGTAGAGACTGAAAAAATGGCTTGCAGGATTTACTATACAGAAAACAAATCATGAGCAACCCATAAACTGATGGTGCTCCTTAAGGTGATAACAGTTCTAACCATCTTACGTCTCAACCACACAACTAACCTGACAGATTGGAAGCAGCATCAAAGTATTTTCTCATTAATGGCTGTAGTTTCTATATCTAAAGTAGCAATGGTTGTCACGTACTGGGTCCATACAGACGACTGTAATGACCCAGAGTGCCCGGAGTTGCAGGAGTCGGCGTGCAAGAGCGGAGACACAAACAAATGCAGAGTGACCACACTTCCCTGTGTGTTGGGCCATCAGGGTTGTGTGGCCGCATACCTGGACCGTGAAATAGCAACGGGAGGTATGCAGTACAGATATCTGGAGCTAAGAATAGAAAAGGCAGGACAGAGCTAGAGGAGTAGAAACAGGTTGCAGAATGAGGAATACAGGTTACAGGGATCAGGCTACATGCATAAATACAGGACTAGCCTAAGACTATATGATAACAATTGGAGATTTAGTCACATCTTATGGCCATAGTATGCTTAGCCCACCACTACGCCAAAGTACTCCAATTTTTGGTGGGTCCTAACGCTAAACCCTGCCTACGGAAGTACTAATAAACTGAACATTGAAAAGAAACACATATCAGAGAGACATACCTGTAGACTGCAGACTGAATCAAACATAACGGGTGGGAAACAGAGCTGAAGCAAAGAGCAGAACTGAAATCAAGGAATCAGAAGCACCGTACAAAGCATAAGGAAATCCAGGAGTGGATTGTAGCAAAACAGGGAAGCTGTAGCAAGACAGAGATATGCAGCTCTGCGGCCTGGATGGGGCCTGACAATGATGTTTTTTTTTTAGGCTTCTCACCCTAAACAAGTTGGGCACAAGCACATCTTGGATCTCCTACAGTATTTTGGAATACTACTACCATTTGTTGTCTAGATGTATCAGATTTAAAATACATTTTCTAAATCATTGTGCTTCTTGATTTTTGGGGGGGGGGGAGTTTTCAGACAGCTTAGTCAATTTCTTTAAAGCTTATCTTGGGCTAATCTACTAGACACACAACATGATTCCTTATCGTACTGCCTTACAAAATAGAATGACTCAGTCTTAATCACACAGCCTAACACTTTTAATAATGAACGTCTGAAGGAAAGGATTTAATTGGATAAACATGATTTCATTAGCTTTGATTTCATGGAATCTGTGTGGTGTTTGAGCAGGAAAAGCCATTATGCAGAATATAACAAGACTGACAGCAGTGGCAGCTTCCAGTTTGTTAGAGCCAAATGAAATAACACATTTTTTTCCACCATTAACATAATATTCTGTATACAGCATTGTATTTTATGCAAAATGAATGAAACCATTCTTCTGTGAGGCTTTCCCTTTAAGATCCTAAAAAAACATAATTTCTGGTCCGAGAATCCTATCTGTTTAAATGTAGGTCTGTTTATTACAGTCTTTAGAATTGTCCTGTAACAGTTTGTCTTGGTTTAGAGATACAGATTGAACAGTAGACCAAAGATATTTGTCCATCTTGATGTGTCCATCTTTCTGGATAGAACAGAGTTGCTGAGTAGCTCAATAAATCTCTTATGAGATAAGACCAAAGGTATCCATAAATGAATTCTACATGAACAGGACATAAACACGTTTTTCCACAGCCTTCGGTCTTGGAGTGACTTAGATATTTGTGTCCATCTCGCAATAAACAAGTACATCAACCAGACTCATAGAACTCAAGTGTTTCCAAATCCTATGGATAAACTTTTAAGAGATTAACATGTGAAGTCTCACAGCGCAGTTTTGTTACAATATCATGTCTCATCAAGTTAGACAACCTCAAACCAGAGGGAGAGATGGAAATGCAAGCAGGGATCCAACTTTTGTAGTAATGGAACATTTGACCATATCTTAAACTTGTCACATTTTTGACACTCCCAAATGTATTCTATCAAATTTAGAACACAGGAGATATAACAAACAAGAAGCTCCAATAGAGCGAATAGATCATGGCCCTCGCACTTAAATGAACTCCTGCTATGGTCATAATCTAATTCAGTGGACACCACTCTGAACACACCAACGTAGAAAGGTGTGATTACTGCATTTTTGCTGCCTGTTCCCAGCTATGTCTGGCAGACACGTAATTGTCTGGCGCGATCTAATAATAACTGCCCAGCATTTAAATGGCTATTAGAAGTTACTCGTGTCTATTAGACACAACAGAATACTAATTGCTCCTATATTAGTCGTACTCAGTACTCCTGCTATTGCCCATTTCCTATTAGGTGCTGAATACATCACTGGTTTTGGAAGTAGTTCTTTAGGAAGCTGTCTGTACTCAGTTGTTGATCTCCCTCATTAGATATTATTTATCTAAACAGCAATCTTGCCATGTGCTGATCCAAGGGTTTCTTGTACATTACTTCTAAACTCTAAGGATGGTCTGTGGTACCAACCGTTTTTGGGATAATTTAGTATTTCATACTTTAAAGTCACTGGTCTGAGAAAAGAAATCACACCAAAGTTTGTTTTGTATATTTTCATGTCCGTAAGAATCGTGGCAGTAAACGGTGGTAAGGAAACTATAACAAAGGGAAATTTTGTTGTTGTTGGTAGCCATCTGTCTAATTGTATGCTTGCAGGATTAGCTTAGCTTTATCTCAATACTACAGCTGACCTGGAGGCTGAAAGCTCAGACTCTGTTTCTACAGAACCCCATGGGTTCTATACCTCTTCAGTTGGACAACTTATACAACTTATAAAGGTTTATAACTTAAACCTTTGGTTTCCAATATGCAGATGGGAGATGACACCCTAATCTCCTTTCCTGACTTTTCACCATCTTTTCTAACTCGCCTCGCCATCTGTCTTTCTGGAGTTGCATCGTGGATGGCGTTGTATTACCTGAAGCTCAACATCTCCAAGACTGAGCTTATGGTTATCCCGCCATCTGCTCTGTTTACAATTCCTGACATCTCTATCACTGTTGACAACTCCACTATCCAAGCCACAGACCAAATTTGCTTGTAATATCCCGTCTGCATTATTGCAACTCTCTACTAACTGGTCTCCCGCTCTTCGGTCTTTCAACGCTCCAATACGTTCTCAACATTACTTCCTAATCTTTAATCTTTCTCTGTCACCGTTACTCATAGCTTCTCTGTGCCAATTGCTCCACTGGCTCCCCATACCCTCTATCAAATTCAAACCTCCTGACACAGACCCTGACCTACAGAGCCCCTAACAACTATCTCCCCCTTTATATTTCTACCCTTCTATCCAAATGCAACCCTAACCGCACTTTTCATTCCTCTCATGACCTTGGTCTCTCTTCTAACATCATTACCTCCAGGATTTCACCCGTGCTGTACCCCTTCTCTGGAGTTACCTTTTCAGATTTTTGTCAGATTTTCTACCTTGTATGCACATTTCAAAAGCTCTCTGAAAACTCAACTCTTTCGAGAACAAACTTTCCTCATAACACTCAGCCAGCATACTGTCTAAGCCATCTGAACAACCAAAAACCTCAACAGCTCATCCTGACTCAACCAACTCATCCTCATCCAAGCAGTCCTACGGTTTTGTTTCCCCCTCGACTAGATTGCAAGCTCACAAGAACAGGATCCTCTTCTCCTTTTGTAAACAGTTTGTTATTGTTTGTGATTTTAAGTTTATCCTACTGACTCTGAAAGTGAAGCGCTACGGACTCTGTTGGTACATATAAATAATAATATATGTAATATAAATGTCATTTTATATCGGCTGGCTTTTTCATTGTGTTTAGCCTCAGGGATGACCTTTGTGTTTTTGACCTCTGTATACTCCCTGAGAAGCACAAATGGGAGGCTTTTTATTGGTCCAGTATGTAGAAAGATTTAGAGTTGTGTAAGCTTTAAGATCTCAGAGGCGTCTTCTTCAAGTGGAACCAATATTTGATGTCATCTGAAGAAGAGTTGGCCCAACAAGGTATGACCGTGTTGTAAAGCTTGACTGAATGAGCTCCAACAGATTCCATAGCGCTATTACATTAGAGGGGACAATTAACTACATTAAAACTGACAATATACAATTTGACATCAAAATTAACACACATTGCGACTGATACAGATGGAGAAGCAGGCCATCCTCTTCCTAGCTTACAATATATTAAGCTCACATGTACAGTAAAAAAAACCTGAAGGAAATACAAAACTTTTAACCACTGCATTTTTTATATCACCTTCAGACACTTCAGTTTCTGGGTCCTCTTAATTTTTAGCGCTAGCCCTTTATCTTCATGAGAGGTTTCCTTCTCCTGTCGTGATTTGCAGTAAGGAGGAAATACTTTGTGTGTATTAGAGTGTATATCCGTTTAAAGTTGTAAACGTCTCGGTTGGGAAGAGATTAAATGAGACATTAACCCCTCTGCTTATTATAGGAAATGTGAGTCCACATTAATGTTATTTTTTTTATTTATTTATTTATTCTGCGCATGCAGAGTAGGTAATTATGTTTTACCCCGCTTGCATTTTGTTTGAAAGAATAACACAAACCCTCATTTATAATGACTTTCTGATCTCCAGCTAGTTAGGGCACAGAGATGTTCTCAATTTGCAAGCTTTGTAGACCGCTATACTTGGAATTTGCAATTTAGTTGGAAGATGATATACAATGGATAGGTGTTAATCGTAAACCAGATAAATGAACAGGATACAAAGCCCGCAGTATATAAAACATTTCAGTTACTGTAGGCTTTTTAACTATATATATATATATATATATATATATATATATATATATATATATATATATATATATACATACATACATACATACATACATACATACATACATACATACATAAACCAATTTCAAGCCCAATGACTGTAATACCCAATGTAGACTGAAGGACACCAGTGGCAACCTGTGAAGCTCTAGTGAACTCCATGCCCAAGATGGTTAAGGCAGTGCTGGAAAATAATGGCCACACAAAATATTGACACTTTGGGCCCAATTTAGACACTTCCACTTAGGGGTGTACTCGCTTTTGTTGCCAAGGTTTAGACATCAATGGCTGGGTGTTGAGTTATTTTTAAGGGAACAGCAAATTTACACTGTATTTACATGTACCCACTCACATATACAAACTCGCTCCAAGCCTCACACATTTAGGTCCCACTCCTGTCTTTCCTACTTGTGGAGGCTCATCCCTTGTGGTCCATCAGCTGGTGACAGGTCTGTTCTCCTTCTCCCTCATGCCTGTGTCTAAGCTGCCGGGAACTGACTTCATATCCCAGTCAGCATGCTGAGACTGAGGGGACCCCAATGGAGGGGGCTTTGCTGGCGGCCATGCTTTTACGTAGTCCGGTATAAAAGGGGTAATTGTTGTGCCTGAGATTTAACTATCAATTACACATATGTTCTCCATACATATGCAGGTGATATAGGCTGCTGTCTGTCACATGATCCTCCTCTGAATTTAAAATGCGTATAGTTTCTAATGCCCCTTCATGATTCTAGACAGAGATGTGCAAATACAGAATACAAGCTAAGCTACTTTTGGATTCCTAGCACATTATTTTACAAACTCTGCGAGGTGCACAGTCTTGGACTGTCTGCCTTCTTTCATGTGGAGTTTGGAAGCTCTTTTCCTCTCTCTCTTTGAGGTTTATTCATTGAAGTGGGAGTTTTCAGGAGCATTGCTATTTCAACTAACCTGCGTCATTATGCATCATGAAGGGTCAAGCCTAGTGTACTTTTCCTACAAGAAAAGCTTGGCTGGTCCTGTATAATGCTTGAGTAAATCAATTAGTTTTCTTAAAAGTATTTTAACAGGTTGGGGTACGTTCCCAGCTAAGAGCTTCTTGAAGGAGAAACCAGTAAACATTGGCTCTTTTGTAGTGTAAAATTCCAACAATCTAACTCCTTATTGAATATACCCTTTTATAATTTGTTCAATTTGCACGTGACTATTTGTTATTTTTATTAAACATGGTCCTTTCACGGGAAACCATGACTTCTTCGGTGGAATTGCTATCATTATTGAATCTATGAGCACCTTGAAGCTCAAAGGAGTGAAAGTGTATCACGGGGAATACTGGTGTGTGTCCTTATTTTGCCTGCAAATCTGAGGCAGTCCCGGTAGAGTGTGCTGATCACCAGTGTCACAGGTTACTTGAATCTCCTCCATGAGAGCCGACAGGGCACTTGCTAATAGCCTGAGTTTCTCATTCAACTTAAAAGGCGTTGTTCTGTAAAAGCTGCCACAAATACATAAGGCAGAAGTGATTAAATGGTTCCTGCGAGGTTGTTTTCTTGTAGCGTTTTTATACATCCCACATATATATACAGTGCCCTCCACTAATATTGGCAGCCTTGGTAAATATGAGCAAAGAAGGCTTATTGTTTAACACATTGATCTTTTCTTCAAAACATACCCACAAAAAGTCTTCAAAGCTACAATATGATTTCATCTACATCACCACAAGTTTGGAAGGGTTTCAAGAAAAAAAAGCCCCTACTCTCATCCAAAACCAAACTCAACAGTGTAAAAGTAATGCTGTAATGCTGGTTCCCTGCCCCTAATACACCCTGCTGTGATTGTGCTTTTAAAAATACACGATTCTGTCATGTTTAGCAGTTTTGTGTAGCTGTACGCTTAACTGTTTTAATGTATACGATGTTAATGTGAGGATTGCTTAATCCAGATACCGGTTTCACTCTATGGATGTCTTGGGCACAGGGCCAGCCCAAGGCAAAATGCCGCCTGGGGCGAATTTTAAAATGCCGCCCCCCCTTGTACTTACATTTCAGCAGTCCTGCAACGAGTCTCCCTGTTCAGTCTGGGTGCCGGCTTGTAATGTTGAGCGCCGGAAATCTTCCGGCACTCAGCATTACAAGCCGGCACCGAGACCGAACAGGGAGATTCACCGCAGAGGAGAGAGAGAGAGGGGCTTGGGGTGGTGAAGTGCCGCCCCTTCAAAAGTGCCGCCTGGAGCGGTTGCCCCACTCGGCTCCATTGTCGGGCCGGCCCTGCTTGGGCACACTGTAGTGCAGTGGGATTCCTGATTGGACATTTAACTTTCAGCATCCATAAATATTGTGGCTTAAGAGGACACCTGAGTGATTATTAAAGTGGCAATAAGACCCGTGCCGTATAACATATCTGGGCCATTAGTCTGCTCTCCACCGATCTTTTACACTAAACAACATTAAATAAACAGTAAATTATATTTACATTACATAAATAAAAAATGTCATGCTAAAATAAGACACATAAATATACACTATCTTCTCACCAAAATCTTATTTTCCTACCACCATTGTCTGGTTAAATGTTTTTCTACATAGTCTTACGTCCTCCATCGTTCTCACATTCCCTCTTTGCCACCATTTTTTAATTCACATTCCTGGAAACTTGGCGTGTTTTATCCAGGGCACTGCTTCCCTTGGGCTCCAAGTTAGTATCAATACATAGTTAGGGCAGCAATTGTCTTCTGCACGGGTTCTCCCACTTTTTGCCCCTCCGCAGTTGTACCTGGGATATTCCTGTCCCATCATTACAGCCATACCTCCCCGAAGGGGAAGCCTGAGAGGTTCCCTAGTATGCAAATTCACCTTCTTACACCCCTTGATATACCTCAACAAATTCAACTGCCTCCATTCTCCTGAAATTATAATATATTTAGAACAATAAGGAGTATTACGACTTTTTATCTGTGTATCTGGGGATGTATAACCAATAATGGACAACATTTTGACCACTATTTGCAGCCTTCTTCATGTCATACGCTGCATTATTCTTCTTACATGGTGAAGCCGTGTGAAGATGCTCTTCATTGATAATAATTATATTCCGTTAGAGAACGCTTCCTTCTTCCCTCTCTTGTATAATGAGGCTTTGAATTCTGTACATGATACCACATTCTCACAGTGCCTTAAAGACAATGCAAAGACGGCCCTTCTAGTTAGAAATACCACTGCGAATAGTATAAATAAAATATTAATTAGTGGTTAATTAGTGAAACACAAGAGGCTGTTTTTAACATTTTTTTTATTATTATGAATCCAAATTATCATATTTTGACTACTAGCAAGCTGTCAAATATTCTCCTATGTGTTTAGGATTTTCAGGTTTAGATTCATGACAAGAAACTAATTGTTTAACTCCTTCATAATCAGACATTATTTTTTAATTAAAAGTATCTTTCCGTTGCCATTTTAACATTTCCTGCCCGTGTACTTTTATATTTCATAAGTAGGATTGGGTAGAAATATAATAAGAAGAAATTGTCCTCATCTTTCTTTTTCCCTCCTAGCTGTGCTTCTGTAATTTCTTCTAGATTTGATCTGTTCTGTTTCTCTTAAATAAGCTCTACCATTAGCGTAAAAACACATTAGTGAGAAAAGTACAGATGGGGTCACTTGTTCCCTTTCTTCCCTGTGTTTATGGAATAACCTGCTCAGTTGACACCTTGAAACCTTGACTTTCTGGCATCTGCAGAAAAACACAAAGTATGTAATAAGAATAAGGACTTAAAAGCCAGTGGCACTTACTTTAGCTTGTGTGTTAACCATTTTTCTATAGTCACGTCCAGTTTCTATATGACTTAACACTTAAAAAATTAAATTGATGGCTGTTTATGGCGATATAATAGGGTGATTGATGTAGCAAGGTCCCTTGCTATAGAAAATCGGGTAGGATGGGTAGTTATGTATTGAAACCATTCTGCAATACTAAGTTTTTATTTTTGGTAGGGCTTCCAAGGGAGGTGGATAAAAGATTTAAGGAAACATTTTACAACCCAACATGGGAATAAATTAGATTTAGCGTGGCTAAGTTTCAATTCTCTCAAAAGGTGGATACTTGAATAGGACTAGGTCTAAGGCAGGTTTTATGACCCGCCTTTAAAAAAAAATAACCTAAGTAAAAATGCGATCATAATACTATCTGGATACAAAATTGGTAGAAGGGACGTGAAACTAGTGAAGGTTTAAACAGAGGATTTAAGCAAAGGATTCAGAAGAAGAAAAAGGAATACAAATAAATGTTTGTTTTTTACTCGTAGAAATTGACTGAGCAGGTTCTAGAGCTGTAATTATTACAACTGTTGTCTCATACCAGTTTTAATGCAATCAAACCCCAAGCCAAGTGATTCAGTTTGATTGGTGGAGATGTGGTCCTTTTGTGTAGTGAAACATACACTTAACTCATTTAACACTATATGACTTTGTTATGTGTCGTTTGGTGTTAGCTGTATTTTCTATACTTCCTATAATTTCCTATGTTGCGGATTCCAGATTTATCTTGTGGTTCCTTTCTGCCTACTTGCCCAAATATGTAGCAGTCTTCACTATATTCCCGGTTTGCCTTTTGTCCCAACCATTGTTCGATTTCCTAAGGCATGTTTTAGAGCGTTTCTAAAAGTCCTTGATTTTATTGCAGTCTTGACCTTATTCTGGAAATTCCTTTTTGTCCCAACCATTGTTTGTTATCAAAAATGTGCTATGTTTTAGCACATTTTTCAAAATACTTCTGACAGAGCACCGGAATAGAATCTCCGGCAGAAGTGCCGCCAGCAGCGGAGGTCTGTGCACATCGGCTGCCAGAGAGGAGGATCCAGGTCCCCTGCAGCGCTGCGAGGGATCTGGATCTTAATCTTGTAGTCAGACCTCTGTTTAAGGTCTGATTATAAGACGATGGTTATTTTTCAGAGCATTTGCAAAATACATGTAAAATGCATGTTTGCTTCAGGCAAGGAGGCTTTTTTTTCCTCTTCATAATCCCTGTTGTGTTTGTAAGCGTTTTTTTTTTTTTATTTTTATGTTTCTATGCCATTGTATACTGTATAGTATCTCAGTATTAAATGCTGATGTAAAGATCTACTTGACATCTCAACACACCTGTCTTCCCATCTATACCCCTGTCCCTGTGCGGCTCCCTATAAACGGACACATTATTCTTTAGGTTTACTGTACACTGGCTTTACCCTAAAGTAATAAAACATTACGTTCAGGTGCCTCGAATACCTAAAATATTGAGGTTATTCTTCATGGTCGGAACAAGACTACTTTCAGAATCTTAGCTTCAAGAAACTCCAGATATTAAAACCCAATATTAATAAAAATCTCAATGTCTTAATGAAAAAGGAGTCTGATTCATACGTAATGAAATCTAGCTTATATTTTGAAAGCTACTTCTTCACCCACCAAGCGTAAGAAGGCAGCTATAGTTTGCGATGACCTATATAAGGCTGGGGAATATCACATTTATAATCTGTCTGTAAGTACCCAAAGTAAAATTAGACACTACATCAGTACTGTTTTTCTCACTGTGAAGTGTCGTGAAGCTCATGCTGTTAAAGACAGAAGAAGGATGAAGCTGTGTTCTCTGGTTATACGCATGGGCTAAGCGCAGCAAGCCGGGGAGAGACAGCAGGCACTAAAATCCTTTACAGGAAGATAAATTAGAGAGAAAAAGCACTCAGTGGAAATCCTGTGTACAGCCGCAGCCGCAGCCGCATTTTCACCGGGAAACAGCAGCAGCGAGAACAGCCTGGCGGGTTTTAAAGGTCACATCATCTTTGGCAAATTATAAATCAGTCAGAGAGAATTAGCCATCCAGGGCGCTCACGTCTTTCCACAAGAGTGCTTTCCTGCTGCAGTGCTTTACAGACAAACGCATTGCCCTGGCTGGCTACAAACCTTGCTAGGCGACTGGAAATATGTCCATCGACATTCTAGGAGGAAAAGGGAAATGTTCCATGTTATGAGATCGTTTGGGTGGGAGCCACTGTCAACTAGACAATCAAATAAAAGGCTAATTAGTATTATTATTGTTGCTATCTATTATATATAATATAATACACACACAGGAATGAAGGCAGTTCAGAAGGCAAAAGGGGGTCCAACCCAGTACTAGCAAGGTATACCTGATAAAGTGTCGAGAGAGAGAGAGAGTGAGTGTGTGTATATATGTATATGTATATATATATATATATATATATATATATATATATACACACACACACATACAATATATTTTGTAAGCTCAAATTGTTTTCGTACAATACACTACCGTTCAAAACTTTGGGGTGACTTAGAAATGTCCTTTTTGAGAGAGAATAAAACACACGGCAAAGATCAGTGCACACATTGGCTGGATTTAATAGTTATGATTTAGTATGATGCCTTGTAACCTATTTCAATAGTTTTTATAATGGCTATATGGAAATATAATATATGTAATTATGTCATAATGAATGTATGCAAAACATACACTGGAGTCCTATGTCTATTTACCTCCACAGAGAGACCTGTCTAAGTCTCTGGACAGACCAATCTATAGATAGGTAGAAACCAGTTAGTAGTTCCGCTATTTCAAGCAGCAGAATAATTTGGTTATTGGAAGCAATGTTTCCGATGCAGAAATGTCAATCATTTCTCTGCTCATCACCATTCTCCCCTGTAGTGCCTGGCGTTGAATGAATTCATAAAGCAGGGCTGTGATTGACAACCTGGTTTCCGAGTATGCGGTTATACAGTACTGAGGGTAATACTGATATTTTATGTGTATTGCAGTAACTATTACTATGCCTGTACGTGATCTGCACGCCGTGTCCACGTAGAAGATATCAAGAGCATGTCAGCTTCACCTCTTCAAAGTTCCATGAGTGGTCATTCAGACGTAATGAAATCTGTCAGCAGATAGCTAACCCTAATCATACTCCTGTATAATGATGAACTAATGTATATGGAGACCCTAGTATGGTTACACCATTAAAGTGAATAATTATGAATGTTTTTTTTCTGTAACCGTTCATGACTTGTTGACATCACCTGAAGTGCCCAGGACTGGACGCCAGCTGGAGTCCCCACGCTTTCTTGCCTGGTCATAATCCATTGCTGTTCCATAGTCATAGAATTTGATGTCTACAATACCATTCCGATAAACATTCTCTATATAGCTGGACATTCCCAAAAAACATTGCCAAACGAAGATGTGGGATTGTGTCCCCTAAACAAAGATGATCTTAAAAGTTTGTGAGTAAGGTTCCAAAACAAGGCACACCATAGAGAACACACAACATCCCAGCAATGGAGCGTTCCCTCACCTGTTGCTCTTTATCAGGGGTGGTAGGGGACAGGCTCCGATCTTGGAGGTCCTGCTAACGGTGCCTGGGGCTAACTAATACCCCTGAATGATTGAATAGAGCTAGTGAGCTGTGGGCAGGGAATCTGTAAAACCAAACACTGCTCACCCTCACCTGGAGCCTTAAGGCTACTGAGTGCCTGGTAATCCTGTCACATGCCACCCAACCTGGAGAGCACCCAGGTATGACCATAAAGTCAACGCATGAGTAATGTTTTGTGGTAGGTGTCCATTAATCATAATAAATAATGGCTGCTTCCAGGTGCACACGTATCCCACTGGTGGCAAGGCAGATGAAATGTGCCTTTTCAGTGCCCGACAAAATGGGCCTGAGATATATTTTCTCCGGGACAGCCGATCAGCTCCTGAGCGCTTACTGGAGCAGTCTTGCATGGTTAACTACATTTCATAGACTCATCTTAATAGGAACAGTCTAATCCCCAAAATTTGTTTTTACTTTAGTGACAAGCCAGAGAGGAGGACATGAGAGGAATCAGGCAGACTAATATAGCTGCTTGTTACCATGACAACTAGTGCAAAAAGTAAAAGTGTCAGGAAGCTGGCAGCTGATCTGTTGTTCGATCTGCTTACCAGCATGCAGGAAAAAATGTCTGACCTCTCCTAATAGCCAGGGATAAGTAACTGAGGCTACTTGTGCCTCCCTCACCTTTCAAACTTCCCAAATGATATAAAAAAATAACACCAAACATTGAAATATTATTTTTTTTATTAAAAACTTAGCTGATAAGCTTGTGTTGATACGAAAATAGTGTTGATACAAAATAGGAGAAATACTAGAACTAGAGGTCATATTATAAAACCATGGGGTCAGGTGCTAAGATGTGGAAGGTAAATGGAACAACCTCCCAGCAGAGTTGACAGAGGCTAATGAGGAGTATTTAAACATGCATCAGATAGACATATGACTACCCTGAATCTAAGACAAGACCAAGGACTGACTAAGATCTTTATATCCGGGCAAATGAGCAGACTGCATGGGTTGTAACAGTTGTAAGCTGTTTATACGGTTGTTGCCTAAATATCTTACCAAACCATGAAAAGTATCCCAGCCTCCCATATGGAAGGATGTGTCTGGACCCCTGGCACTAAAAGGGTTAAGGGAAGTGCACCTTGCCGACCTCTAATTTGTTGGGGACAGATCCGCTTGAACCAGTGAATGAATGAATGAATGAATAAAAGATGAACCTCAAGTTCGGGTAGTAAAGTAACGCTTCTGCTGAGGAACGCTCAGACTGCATCTGGTTTTCTGTTATTACAAAGTGGTTCTTTCCGCCAGCTAAACAACTCCATCATGGCATTCTCCCGTCTCATTGGAATATTTTATGACTCTGCTTCCCATGGTCGTTTTGTATTCAGAAATCATATATATTTTTATACCCGACTGCACCAAAGCATTAGATACAGATATTCCACTTGTTAATAGCCCAGAACAAGGTACAAATCCCTGGTGTGCAAACATGACTGTTGAAGAAGCATTTTGTCAGGAGAATTTAAACAAATCTATTTTATTATAGATCTCTTTGTATGCTTAGAATGTAAAAAAAAAAGGCATCTAGGGTTAACGTACAAGAACAGCTTCCCAGCAGAAGTGGTAGAGGCTGATACAGTGAGGGGATTTAAACATGCATGGGGTAGACATAAAGCAATCCATGAATCTAAGACGTGGACTGATTAAGGTCTGAGTCTGTACATCAGACAGAGACCTTTCCAATGTCATATGATTTATTTTAACTATTTAATGCTAGCCAGTAGCACGATCTATATCTCTGCAATCAAAGCACTGTGATATTTCCCAGGGCTGTTCTTCACATCTCTTCTCATTAACCTTGTTTCTCTCCAGAATAGATTATTACCTTTGGCAGGAATGAACATCTATCAAGAACAGTCACACACACTTTTTTATATATATTGTTACAAATGCATATATGTGTGTGTGTGTATGTATGTATATGTGTGTGTGTATATATATATATATATACACACACACACATACTCACTGGCCATTTTATTATACACCTCGCTAGTACCGGGTTTGACCCCCTTTTGCTGTAAGAACTGCCTTCATTCTTTATGGCATACTTTCTACAAGGTGCTGGGCTCCACTAGACCTCTGAAGTTGTGCTGTGGTATCGGGCACCAGGACGTAAGCAGCAGATCCTTTAAGTCTTGTAATATGTGAGGTGCGGCCTCCATGGATGTATCCTGGTGCCATGTGTTCTCCAGGTAAGCAATAGATATGCACCCGGCCATCCATCATTTCATTCATGTAAAAAGAAAATGTGATTCATCAGACCAGGCTACCTTCTTCCTCTATTGCTCCGTGGTCCAGTTCTTATGCTCTTGTGCCCATTGTTGGCACTTTCGGCAGTGGATAGGGGTCAGCATTGGCACCCTGACTGGTCCCCAGCTGCAACAAACTTTGGTGCACTGTGTGTTCTGAAACCTTTCTATCAGAACCTACATTTTTAGCAACCTGAGCTACAGTAGCTTGTCTGTTGGATTTGCCCACATGGGCCAGCCTTTGCTCTCTACTTGCGTCAGTGAGCCTTCGCCCTTGATCGCCGGTTCACTGCTTTACCTTCCTTGAAACACTTTTGATAGGTACTGAGCACTGCAGACCTTGAACACCCCACACGAGCTGCAGTTTTGGAGATGCACTGACCCAGTTGTCTAGCCATCACAATTTGACCCTTGTCAAAGTCGCTCAGATCCTTACGCTTGCCCATTTTTCCTGCTTCTAACACATCAACTATGAGGACAAAATGTTCACTTGTCGCCTAATATATCCCCCCGCTGACAGGTGCCATGTTAGCAAGATTATCAGTGTTATTCAGTCCAACTGTCAGTGGTCAAATTTTTTTTGGCTGAACGGTGTGTGTATGTATGTATATGTGTGTGTGTGTGTGTGTATATATAAGTATATGTATTTCTATAAGATAGGGCTGCAACTAAAAATTATTTTCATAATCGATTGGTTATTTTTTCGATTAATCGGATAAAAAAATTAATGTACATTTTTCATTTACCGTATTGGCCCGAATATAGGCCGCACTTTTCCCCCCCACTTTAAGTCTTTAAAGTGGGGGTGCGGCCTATATTCGGGGTGTAGCGCCCGACGCCCGGGGACATGCAGTTCCGGGTGCCGGGCAGGCAGCAGGATTAGGATACAGATCCCCCGCAGCGGTGCAGGGGACCTGCATCGTATTCTCTGATACGCTCAGACAGCCTCCCCTGCCAGCACTTCCCATGGGGGGGGGTACCGGCACGGGAGATTGTCTATGCGCATCGCGCAGACGTTCACCAGCAGCGGCGATGCGAGCATAAACAACCTCCACTGCCGGCAGGTCTACATGATGTGCTTTCCCTTGCCGGGAATTCCCACGGGGGGAGTCCAGGCAAGGGAGATTTTTAAAGCACATCTTCCCACGGCGGAAGTGTTGAATACTTCCGTTGAATATGTCCCCCGCAAGACCCCGTGGAGTCTGCACCGGTAAGTCTGGTGGGGGGGACATCTTGGGGACAGAGTGGCAGCATATCTTGGGGGGGGGGGGTAGAGTGGCAGCATATCTCGGGTGGATAGAGTGGCAGCATATCTCAGGGGGGGCAGAAACTTTTTTTTCTTTAAAAAAGCACCTAACTTTTAGGGTGCGGCCTATATTTGTGTGCGGCCTATATCCGAGCCAATACGTATTTAAAATAATTTAATAAACAAACAGGATGCTAAAAACAAACAGCAGAATAAAAAAAACTTTGAGAATAATGCAGTTCTTGTTTTTATTTTCCAGTTATGCACATTTGAGCCCAGGCTTGCCACACTGCCTCCCAGATATTACTTGCCCCCCCAGATGTGCCTCTCTGCCCCCCCCCAGATGTGCCTTATACTCCCAGATATGCCACTGTGCCCCCTGATTTGCCCCCCCCGACTTACCCCCCATGCTCCAGATTCCTTTTTGTTTTTATTTCCTAGTTATGCACATTTGAGCCCAGGCTTACAACACTGCCTCCCAGAAATGCCCTATATCCCCAGATATGCCTTAAACCCCCATATGCCATAGTGCCATCTGTTATGCCTTATATCGCAGATATGCCACTCTGCCCCCCCACAAATATGCCATTCTGCCCCCAGATATGCCTTATACCCCTAGATATGCCACTGTTCCCCCTGATATGCCACCCCCCCAGACTTACCCCCCATGCTCCAGTTTCCTTGGTGTCTAGTAAGGGCAGCCGGTGAACGTCTGTGCGATGTGTGTAGATAAACCTCTGCTGCTGGCTGGCACTTTCGCTGGAGCTTCTATGACTGAGCACCGAAAGGTTATGTGACACCGGTGCTATAGAAGCCCCAGTGGAAGTGCCGGCAGTAGCGGAGGAGGTCTGCGCGCATCCCACAGACGTCCATCGGCTGGCAGAGAGGAGGGTGTCCCCTGCAGCGCTACGAACTTTGCGCGATACGCGCAGACAACCTCCGCTGCGCTGGCCGATAATTCCGCCAGGGCTTCTATGGTGGAGCGCCGGAAGGTCGCGTCACGCTGGTGCTCGATCATAGAAGCCCCGGCGGAAGTGGAGGTCAGTAGTGGAGGTTTTCTGCACGCATCGCACAGACGCCCGCCGGCTGTCAGAGAGAAGGATCCGGGTCCCCTGCAGTGCTGCGGGGGATCTGGATTTTAGTGTTATAGTCCGACCTCTGTTTGAGGTTGGGTTATAAAACGAGGGGTATTTTTCAGTGCATTTGCTCTGAAAAACCCTCATCTTTATATTTGATAAAATGGATTCAACTAATTGATGATGAAATTCGTTGGCAACGATTTTCATTATCGATTATTAGCGATTTTATCGAGCCCTACTATAAGAAAGATATAATGTTGGCCACAATGGTTTAATCTCAGCCAACAAACAATCCTGCTTCAGCAAAGGATTAGAAGCCTCACACCTTCTCATTAAGTCGTCTTTTTATTGGCCAACTACATCCTATGGATTTAGATCAAGTGCACTGTTGTCTTTTTCTTTTAATTCAGTTGGGTGATAAACCTTGTAAAGGAGCCAAACTCCTTTGCGCTGTTTGAAAGCATACCTTAGAAAATAAATGTATAATTTAAAGAGAAAAGTTAAAGGGAAAAAAAGCAGCAAACAGGTTATTAATATTTACAATTCTCTTTTCCCTGCTCAGTCCATCTGTCATCACCTAGACTTGGATTCCTTCCTTTGGCATTATCCCATGAAAAAGAAAAAACATTCTTCATGAGTATCATATATATATATAGAGCTGTATAGAGTAATGTAGATCGGCATTGACAAAAACCTGGTTTTATCTCCTTTTCTTTCAATAAACCTCCTCTATCTGCACACCTGGGATGGGAGCTGCCATTACGGTCGGTCAAGTGATATTTTGGGTGACTGTCCCTAAGCTGGTTCTTTAGGGCAGTCGGTTCCTCCATAGACTGTCGTTACTCATGGTGTCATGCCGAGTAATTAAGACTGAGAAATTCTATTGCTTCGCACAGGCAGTATTATCAGTATGCATGTCTAGTAGATTAGGCTAAGCTAACATAGCTAGAACAAATACAAATGGCGAATATGGAAAAACTTGAGCCCGATACATTCTTTAAAACATAATTCCTCTTTATTTAGTATTGCCTGCCACATTTCACATCGGTCTACGCAAGTGCTGAGTACACAGCAGAAGCTTGTATGCCCAGCCAAAAGCTAATACTTTAACAACATTTCAGTGAACATTACATTATTATCTTCCTGAACTCAGACAGCCTGCAATTTCTACAGAACTGTACAAGAAACACACAGTGAATACAATGGAGATGAGATGAAGTTAGCATAGTAATATCGAAGTGTTCCATCTGAGGAAGAGACCTCTGAGATCCTGAACGCTTATGAAACTTACCTTTTATTGGCCCATATAGAAAGTAAACAATTTTGACTAAAGACACAATTCCCCCTTGGGCTAAGACATCTTGACTGAGGTAGCGTCAACGCGTCGCCCTCTTTTTCCCCCCAAATGAATACACCAACACCAAGTAAATAATATAATGTTTTATTATAAGTCAACTATGGAAAAATTAGGCCACGGTGCAGTCCGCTTTACACCTTCCACACCGTGACACAGGTATAAATAACTTTATTTATAGTAAAATGAACATTATTTGAAAACACAATATAAACATAATACATAATATGCAAGCCTTAACCCCTTCAATCCCAGGGGTTTTTGGTACCTCCAAAGCCCAGAGCAATTTTGCCATTTTTGGGGTATGTCAGTTTAGCGATGATTCTCTTTTCCTGTGAATAGTGTACCCATATAAACTATATATTGTTTTTTCAAGGAGAGATAGAGCTTTTGTTTGATACCATAGTTGGATGATTAGCTGAAAATTTAGAATGAGAAATTTAGTAAAAACTAGCGAAGATTAGAAAATTAAACGAATTTTTTTTTTTACATTTTCCCTCTGAATCCTCACAAAATTAGGTAAAGTGATGGAAAATCCCCTCAAAGTTTATCAATTCAGGTGTCCTGATTTCAGAAATACCTAATTTATATAGATTTTCCAGACTTTCCCAGCACCAGGGAGCATACTATAAGGTGTACAATTTTGTATAATTTTTATGCCTATGGCTTAACGGGTTTGGGGGTTGTGAACGGGGGCAGAAGGGTTATACTGGCTAGATGTTATGCTAGGGCAATGGGAAGTAAGGTTTTTTTTAATCATTTTTTTATTTTTTTTTTTATATATTTTTTATTTTATTTTTTTTAACTTTTTTTTATTTTTTATATATTATTTTTACACAGAAATGGTTAGAGGTCCTCCTATGGACATCACAGCTCACATTATATTTTTTTTTTGTATTATATATATTATTATTTTAATGATTTATTTAATATTATTTTTTAAATGAATTAACTTTCCCCCCCCCCCCTGCATTTCTCTTTCAGGACAGGAGGGGGAGTGAGAGAGATGGTTTCTCACTCCCCTCCCCATGATCCCCCTGCACCGATCACACTGTGATCTCTATGCAGGTCCTCACAGACCTGCATAGAGATCGCAGCGTCTCTGTGCCTCATCGGAGGGCAGGATTTCCCCGCAGGGGATATCCTGTCCTCTGATGACCTTCCGGGTTACGTCAGCAGTGACGTAACCCGGAAGGGAATGCCCGATCGCGCGTTTGCAACTGCGCACTTTCAACCGTAACAGCTTAACGGCTTTCATGCTGGAAGCTGTTACGGGAGATCGGGCAGCAGAAAGCCGGCGATGCCGGCTTCTGCTGCCAGGGGGGAGTCCAGGCTGTCAAATGGGCTGGACGTACCGGGACGTCCATAGGGGTTTCTTTGTGGGCGTTTTTTGGACGTCCCGGTACGTCTATATGGGATTGAAGGGGTTAAATATAACAATTGTAAACAAAATCTAAAGGCTACAAATTGTAACCCTAAATCAACGACTTACATAACTGTAAACTACCGACCCGGCTAGCACAGGCGTAAAACTGTACAAAACTTAGAGACCACCGGCGTCCCCTGCACGGCAGCCATTGTCACGGCTGGATTTACCAAGGCACAAGCCCAAGGAGTGTCCTGCACTTAGGCCGGGGGCCTGTGCACCACGAGTCAGACCACACCAAAAGGTGGTTAACCCTTGCTCTATGCCAGCTTGATAACCAACCGCAAAGGAACAAAAAAAGAGGGGTGGGAGGGAGGGAAAGCTTTCCAGGTCAATTGGAAAAGTGACCTAAACGGGGTGGCCTCCCATATATATAGTGACCCCCACCCCTAAGACACAAGGATGATGCACACCTATCATTGTCAGCTCAAGGCCGTCAATCAAGCATTGACTGACAGCCCCCGAGACATGACTCAGCAGATTTTCTGCAAAACAGGAAAAAGGGAGGGGGAGAGGGCTGCCTGCCGTACCCTCAGTCATGCGCCCCTCTTGCTCCATGCTCTCGCCTGGGGCTTTCTATATCTGTTGTCCTATACCTATGATATATAACTGCTCTTCTTCTATAATGACTAACCGGATTGTATTGTTTCCATTGAAATATAACACCTGAGGGCCAAAAAGATGGGCAGCACATTTTATATACAACCATGAGACTAAAATAACAAATTGGTTATAGGGAGTTAGTATGTATTGTTAAATGTTTGCAGTATATGCATAGAGCATGAGACTCGGAGCACCCTTTAATTGAAGCTATAATTTAGAGCTGCAGAATGTATTACTTTATGCATTGTTAGGTCTAATCCTTTCATAATGTCATATATCACAAAATGTTTGTATGGTAGTTTTGTTTGGAATAGCATGCGATGACAACCAAAGGGTGATGACCTTAGGTATTGACCAATTTAACTAACAAAAATAGCCAGGTGTACCCAGTAGGGTTAGCTGGTAATCAGGACCTTTTGGCAAGCCAACAGCAAATGAACACAACACCTCCATAGTGTAAATGGGCTGGCTCAATGGCCCGTTGGACAGCAAAGCACTGGAGAGGCTAATCGTCCAACAGAGCGACCTGCCTCTGATTTTTGCTGCCTTTTGGACATGTCACCCGATATGCAGGCGGCCCAGGCCAATATACGCCAAAACCTGAATCTGTTCACTAAAACTTTGGCTCCCCATGTGATAACCACGTATGATTTACTAAAGTAGATTTGGGCCATGCTGGCATCTTCATTTGGAGGACAATGCACATTTTATTATTTCAGGTTATTTGCAGTTCCCAGCAAAGTAATTAAGATCAGTATCTGGTTTATGTCAGGGCTTCCCAGGGTTTCCTCTACCAAACCTGGTGTCTAACAATTGGCTACTAAAGAAGCCACGTTATAACCAGGGGTGTAGCTAGAAATTACCGGGCCCTGGAATTTGCTTTCTACACTGACTTGCGAAGCCACCACAAAGGGTCTTCACCAATGATTATACAGACTACTGTCAGAAGAAACTATCCTAGCATTATGAACAGACAATGATCAATAAAAAAAATTCAATTAAAAAAAATAAGACGTATGTGATAACCTGCATATCTATTTTTATACTGTAGCGTTACCTGGGAACCACTGGGAGATGGGAAAAAACTGCTTTCCCTGGCTGACAACTACCTTATGATATGGGATTTACAAGAAAGCTCAACAAAGTCAGTGGTAAGAAGAAATGATCATGTTTTATGTATTTTTAACTGTTTCGCTCATTTTTTAACTAGTGCTTTAAAATACTATTTATCAGTTGCACGAGAACAGTATGTACTGACCCAGGTCATACGATGTAGTCTCCATAGTACGTCCTTCTAATGTCATATCTTGTCACTTAATAAAGACATTGGTGGCTTTAACCCCTTCAGTACGCATCCCAGCAATCCCCTATGGACGTACCGTTACGTCCTGCCCTTCTTGCATCAGCAGGGACACAACCGTGCCGCTACGCGGGAGATCAGGCTGTCAGCTTGACAGCCTGGACTCCCCCTGTCAGCAGAAGTCAGCATTGCTGGCTTTCATCTGCCCGATCTCATGTAACATCTTCCGGCACGAATGCTGGAAAACTGTTCCATTTTTAATTGCGTGATCGGGCATTCCCTTCAGGGTCGTGTCACTGCTGACGTCACCTGGAAGGTCATCGGAGGACAGGCTATCCCCTATTCACAGGAAAAGAGAATAATCGCTGAACCGACATAGCGCAAAAATGGCAAAACTGCTCCGGGCTTTGCGGTACCAAAAACCCCTGGAACTGAAGGAGTTAAGGCAGGACGTGAGGGTCCTGTTGTGGGTTAAGTCTGCATCCCTTGTACGGGGTATGCAGACAGCAAGGTTTGTATTGCTGAAGACCAAGCTGAATGGGTTTTTTAGCTATGGAAGGTTGCTTTTAAACATGATGGCCGACAGCCCCGACAACTGAATTCATGTTCAGTTTGTTGGCAGAAAGAAGGGTTGTGTGCTTCCCTCTTTCAGTTTCCAGTAAAAGATGCACATGAGTCTCGGTATGCTGTGCAAATAGCAATATTGATCCTTAAACATTGTAGAAGACCACAGAGACTATAAGGAATAATAACTCAATCATAGACCAGGTCTATAGGGGTCCTGTCTCCTACAATGTTTATAGATCAATAAATAAATGAATCAATGTGTGACATCACACTGTGATTAATGCTCGCTGTTTACACACACTTACTATAGTTAAAATCGTGTTATTAATCCGTTCATTTATATTTCTTTTCGTAAATAATAACAGCAGCAATAGTCACAGCCCTTTCTGTTTAGACCTACAGCCAAATCTCCTATTAATAACTCCATAATAATTTTATTTTCTGAAAAGGATCTGCTCTACCCCACTTGTGAAGACAAAAAGGTGTCATGTAGACATATTTAAAACTTGAATATATGACTACTTTGTGTAATAATTTGTGGTAATGTCAAATGAACTCCAGCTGCATATCTTTTTCAGTGCATTGGACATTACTTAAAGCTGACCTGTCATCTTCAGAAAACCTTGACATTACACAGCAGGACATTATAAGCAGCCTTTTTTAAGATAGAAACATAGAATTTGACGGCAGATAAGAACCATGTGGCACATTTAGGAGGATTCGGACCTTAATCAGTCTTTTACTTAGATCCAGACTGATATGTAGATGGAGATTTTTTCTCTAACATTTGAGATGCTTCCAAGCAGGGATACACCGTAGGACAGCCTATGAAGCAGCTGTCTGTTCTTGGTGAGCATCTTATATTCTTTTTTTGGATGGCATTTCACCCTTTGGGGATCTCTTGGGGTTCACCCCAAGTGTAAAGGTGAGTCCAGACGTAGACCTCCTTGCTCTTTTGTGCCTAGAGGGATCCCTGCTGACAAGGCCAATGAAGGCAGAAACATCCGTCTGGGGCTCTTGGTACCAGAGGAAATCTGCCTTTTGTTTCCGTTCTGGACTGTGCTTTTGGGTGGGATCAGACTAATATGTAGATTTTTTTTTTCTCTGTAATGGCACAAGAGAGCTAAAATTTTAGATGCTCCCAATAGGGTGACCACATTTTATTTCTGCCATTGTGATCACCCTATTGGGACCAAGGGTTTAAAATGTGTATGTGTGTATATATATATATATGTATATGTTAGACATGCATTTTTAACTACATAATATGTACTTATCTCTTTTAAGTAAAGACTATGACAGTTATTTCAAAATAACTGGCAGTTTCTTTAATATTAGTCCCTGCTGCTGATACATATATATTATTAGACCCTGCTGCCAATATAGATTAATATAAGCCCCTGCTGCTGATATATATTATTATTATTATTAGCCCCTGCTGTAAATATATAAAAATATTAGCCCCTGTTGCCAATATATATAAATATTACATCCTGCTGCCTATACATTTTATATTGAAAAAAATTGGACCCTACGCGAGCATTTCCTTGGGCCACACTCCCTAGCATGCAATCACTCCATCCGCCCCCGTGCCAAAAAATAGGTATAGATCAAATAAACAACACATAAAACAGCACTTATATATATAGATCAACTGAACAGGACATACAAACCTTATATTTGGAGGTATACAATAATAATGTACGGAAACATAGCATTGCAGATATAGATCAGCTGGAAATCACATGTATAGATAAAATAAACAACCCATGGAAACAGCACTGCAGGTATTGATCAACTGAATAAGACATACAAACACTGTGTTTGCAGTTATACACAACAAATGTATGGAAACATATAGCAGATATGGATCAACAGAATAACGCCCAAACCCAGCTTTGCAGGTATAGATCAATTGGAATTCACAAAACTCAGCATTAAAGGTATAGATAACCCCCCTAAATTACAGGCATAGATCACAGCTTGCACACCCCAAAGCCAGCCCTGGCATCCACACTGCCCACATAGAACCTGACCAGCACCCATATAACACACATAAGACTTGCCATCTTTGTCCCCAAACAGCCCAGTATGAGTCAACCTTGTCTCAAACAGCCTGTCATATGCCATCTTTGTCCCATAAACACACTGCTTGTGCCATCTTTGCCTTTCCACTTTCATTCACATAATTCATTCTCACAAATTCATTAATTCTCTCCCTCATTCAGACAATTCATCCACACATTAATTCATACTCTCTCATTCACACAATTCATCCACACATTAATTCTCACTCATTCACACAATTCTTCCACACACTCATTCATTCTCTCACTTATTCACACTTTGTATTTATTTCAATATTCTTACTCTCTTTCTCGCTATCTACCTCTCCCCCCTTTCTCACTATCTACCCCTTTTCCCCCCTTTCTCGCTTTCTACCCCCTCTCCCTCCCTTCGTACTATCTACCCCCTGGTAGATGCGGTGGGAGCGCAGAACCTCTGTCTCCCTGCTCTGCCGCGGCACTCGCTGCTTCACTGCTGAGCACCGGAATAAGATGTCATATTCCGGCGCTCAGCATGACATGCCAGCACCACAACCGAGCTAAAGGCCTCACGGAGGACACTGAGAGGCGGGCATTGGTTGCTAAAAACTTCATGAGCGACTGCTTGGCGCCCCCTCTCCTCCGCATCAAAAAAAAAAATGACGGCATTTTAATTCCGGGACATTACCTGGGACTTAAATTCCCGGGCAATCCGGGACATGTGGTCACCCTAGCTCCCAAGCGAGAGGAGAGGCTATGAAGCAGCTGTTCTTCGTGAGCATCTCATATTGTTTTTGTATTGGATTCAGAATAACTTTGTCTATCCCATGCATGTTTAAAGTCCCTCACTGCACCAGCCACAACAACTTCTGATGGGAGGCTGTTCTATTTATCACCATCTTGGTAAAGTAAAACTTCCTTATATGACATCTAAAGCTTTAGCCCTCTAGTTTTAGGTTATGGCCTCTTGTTCTAACATTTCTCCTCCTTTGAAATAAGCTTCCCTCCTGTACTGATTTTCCTCCAATCTATTTTCAAGCCCAAAACACAACTACGCACTTTTGGACATGTTATTCTCAGTGACAGGTCCTTTTAATGGTTGGGACTCCATTTGGTGAAACGGACATCCTCTGCTGCTCCATCAGACTCCAACACCCCTCTTGCAAGCATCATGGGGTGTGTGGTTAGCTGCAACTATATGGCTACATGATACTGATCCCTGTGTATTAGGTTACCATTTCTGTTACCATACAGCAGGGGCGTCCAACATGCGGCCCGCGGGACCGCCAGGTGCGGCCTGCGTGAGATCAGCAGCCAGGATCACAAGAGCCCTGTGGGAGGGTCTATTGTACTGCACAGAGGAAACGGAACCAATCACATGACTCTGCTCCAGTCCTGGCTCCTCTGTGCAGTACAAGAGAAGGCAGAGGGAGGCCACGCCCCCTGCTGAAGTCTGTGAGCGGCATCGAGGGATACAGTGCAGGTAAGGGGGTGGGGAGGGTGTTTGAATGAGTATGCGTGATTGAGGGAATGAATATGTGAATGAATGAATTTGTGTGTGTGATAGCATGGATGTGTAAGTGCTGGAACCTAGGCATGATTGGACTGTGATTGCTGTTAGCAATCACACTCCTATCATGCCAAGTCAGCCAGTATATGCTGAAACCTGGCTAGCTGCCCCCTTGTGTATTGATGCTGCCAGCAGTATGGGGTCTGCACTTACAGCCACCCTGTACCAGCATGTACTGGCTGGCTTGGGATGATAGGAGTGTGATTGCTAACCGCAACCACAGTCCCATCATGCCTAGGTTCCAGTATTTACGGGTTGCCTGGGTATTATAGCAGTGTGATTGCAGTTAGCAATCACACTCCTATCATGCCTAGTCATATTGTTGATTTTTTTTGTCCAATTGTGGTGTGTTACTTTTAATAAAAGTGTGGTTAACACACCAAAATTGGACAAAAAATACAATAACAACATTATTAAATTTTTTGTGCAATTTTGGTGTGTAATTTACTTTTATTAGAAGTGTGGGATTTTTTATTATTTTTAAAGGTGGGGGGTGAATTTTCGGTTTTGGTCCAGAATTTTCATTTTGGTATATCCCTAGAATAAATAGAACTATTTTATTTTTACTTATCCAGAATTCTGAATTTGTAGTCACAAAACTTTCTAGGCCCAGAATTCAATGAGAGGAAAAGTAAAGGTTTTGTGTCACTTACTTTATTTTAATCTGCATAAATTATTAAAGGCCATATTTTCTCACAGTGAAAAATGAGTGTGGCCCTCGCACGTATACAATTCTGATGAAGCGGCCCACTGCAGAAAAAACTTGGACACCCCTGCCATACAGGATATTGTCCATTGTGAATTACTTTGTTATACTTGCACAATGTCTGTGATCTGATGACATAATGTTCCACCTCAGGCCTTAGAAAGTTCAATAGTCAAGAATGCTCCAAGTGTAGAATTTGCCTTCAAGGTGTTTGTTGCAGCATAGCATAACACCATGCAGTGTTGCTTATAAAGCACATTATATTAAATTAAAAGAGAACCCTCGTGAGGGTATGTTTGCAGCTTAAAGGTTGCCTGAACCTTAAGTGCATAACAGTTATAAACAGTGAGAATAGAGAACATTAAGAGTGAAATGTTGGCAATTGAACTTGGTAAAACCTATACTAGACTGCAGGAACAAATTATATACAGCTTACTTATTTATTAGTTTAGACATTTTAAGTCCTATCCAGCGTAAAGCTTTCTTTTTTGGCTCTTATGAAAATATGCCTTTTTCTCCATTCTGTTTTTTCTGTACCCTCTAAACATTCCCTTATTTTCTCGCCCCATCCTACTCTATCCATGCGGTTCTCGAGGATACATCTTCTCTTTTCTATCCCTCCTCTCCCCAACTTACTCTTTCCACCTTCTCTTAAACATCTTATACAAGTCCTTCTCCAGCACAGCCTATTTTAACCTTTTCATACCATCACTCAACCGTCTTTTTTTCTATTTATGGCCTCCTGTGTAGACATTGTCACGGAGCTGGCTAGTCCGACCGACTACTTCCGCTGTCTTGTGCTCCCTTAGCCTGGGACAACACACTTTCCCCGGTTCCCCAGTCACTAGCCGAGACTCAGTGTAGGGTAAAACCAAACGAAGACTGATTTATTTTGGACACACAGGGCTGGATATATCCAGCAAAACACACATTAACATAAAACAAGATATTGGGACACAAACCGCCTCCTTAATATGCCTCCCAGAGATGACAGGGGCAGTAACGGGATTAACAATACAATGGGGGGAGGGGAGAGACTGATTTATACAACATTAAACTGAAAGAATGATGGTCACTCCCTGGTGGCAGATCCTGGCTGTCTGCTGGAGATAATCCCCTCAGACAGTGATGAGATGATACTGCTGGGGGTAGCCACAGAAGTCTTTACAGACCCAGGGCCCATAGTCAATAGGGAGGAGGCTGGCAGTCAGGCCTCTCCAGTGGTCCCAGTGATGGAGGGTTCCGTTACAATTCTCCCCCCTTCGAATTGGACTGACACAGGATGTGACCCCAAACGGGTTGACTCCATAGTCAGTCAGTTTATTTGGCCCATCAATGCCCTCCCAAAATTGGTGCTCCTGCTGCTGCTGGGGAGATGGGCCAGCTGCGCCATCTCCCGGGTACCGCTGGGGAGGGATGCCTCCTGCATCCCCTCCCTGGTGCTCCTGCTGCCGTTGAGGAGGGAGGTCAGGTTGATCCGGTCCCGGAATTAGGTTCTGCCGCTGGGGAGATGGACGGGCTGTTCCACCTCCCTGCCTCTGCTGGGGAGGCGGGTCGGCCGCTGTATCTCCCTGAATTCCTGCAGCTTTGGTAGGTGCTGGGCAGAGGCCAGCGATGCTCTGTCCGGCTGCCAGCGCTTCAGCTGGGGTTAGGGAATCTTCTGGGTCGGCCTGCCGCTGGGGAGGGAGGACCGGTTCCTCCGCTCCCGGACATGTGAGCTGCCCTGGGGAGATGGGCCGGCTGCCGCATCTTCCTGTATCCCTGTAGCCATTGAAGGTGTGGGGCAGAAGCCAGCAGCGCTCTGCCCTGTTGCCAGCTATTCAGCTGGGTGGGTGCTAGTGGAGACCGCAGTCCCATCCACTATCCCCAGAAAACTTCCTTCCTTTCCCTGGGAAGGAAAGCCAATTGCAAGCCCTCCCGGACCAACATCCTCAGATGTAAAATCAATTAGATCCACAATCTCTGGATCCGGTTGTGGTGTAAAGTCACATAGCTCTGGTCTCGGATCTCGATTAGCTGCCCAGTATCCCTGTGACTCAGGGGTGGAGACCGCAGTCCCATCCACCCCGCCTGGGTCAACATCCTCAGATAACCACTCAATCACATCCACAAAATCACTGGACACTGGGGCATTCTGTTGAACACGGTCAAACAGTTTTTTATACGCCTTCTCCAGTTCCCACTCCTGTGTAATTTAAAAGTCTAAATCACCTTTAAGTCCTAGTGCATCTGGGAGGTCCCACTCCTTGAAATCCCGGATGTCCTCAATCCACCACTCCGCTGTACTTCTGAAGTCCGGATCCTCCTGAAGACTATGCCATAATAATCGTGGGCCACCAAAGTCATATACCTGTGGAGAACATTCTTTCGCAGTTCCCCAAAATGCTTGTTCTGTATACCACTGCAGAGCCCTATAGTGACCTTCCAGCTCTACCTCCTGTTGGACCAGCTTGTCCAATTCGGAGACCCATTGCTCCTGGGGTTGCTGTCCCAGGAATGACATCCGTAGTTCCCGCTGGTCTCTAATCTTTTTTTCGGAGCTTGGAATACACTGACCCCGGCATATAACAGCCCTCTGCCATAGTGACCGTCGAACCAGTTGCCTCAGATTCTGGTATTGTTCTGTTGGCAGGGCAGTGGTGTTGCAGGAGAGGATGATCCGCAGCAGCCCCTGGAATTCTGATACCACATCCATGTCCTCGTCAAGGCGACCGAAGTCTGCCGTCCTGTCGGTCAATCCTGGTAGAAAGTAAGTGTCCCTCAGACTAAGAAGAAATCCCACCGCTTGCCACCAATGTCACGGAGCTGGCTAGTCCGACCGACTACCTCCACTGTCTTGTGCTCGATTAGCCTGGGACAACACACTTTCCCCGGTTCCCCAGTCACTAGCCGAGACTCAGTGTAGGGTAAAACCAAACGAAGACTGATTGATTTATTTTGGACACACAGGGCTGGATATATCCAGCAAAACACACATTAACATAAAACAAGATATTGGGACACAAACCGCCCCCTTAATCTGCCTCCCAGAGACAACAGGGGCAGTAACGGGATTAACAATACAGTGGGGTGGGGGAGAGACTGATTTATACAACATTAAACTGAAAGAATGGTGGTCACTCCCTGGTGGCAGATTCTGGCTGTCTGCTGGAGATAATCCCCTCAGCCAGTGATGAGATGATACTGCTGGGGGTAGCCACCGAAGTCTTTACAGACCCAGGGCCCATAGTCAATAGGGAGGAGGCTGGCAGTCAGGCCTCTCCAGTGGTCCCAGTGATGGAGGCTTCCGTCACAGACATCATCTTACTCATTCCACACTTTCTCTTTTCCATCATACCTTGTATCTACCCCACCTTTCTCTTTCCTTGCTGTTTTCTTCAGATTACCTCTCAAGATAAATTGCTCGATCAAACCCACTGTCACATAGTTACATAGGTCTTTTTTCAACCTTATGTACTAATTCCATCAAGTTCATCCCTTCTACCTTACCTTCCTATTCATGATCCAAAAGAAGGCAAAAACCCTAACTAAGCTACTTCAAATTCTGCTATCAGGGGGAAAAATTCCCTCTTGACTCCAGAAGGCAATTGGATTTCTCCCTGGATCAAGAAACTATAAAATATTACATATCACTGCTGCCTTTGAATTGAAAAAAATCTTTACACAATTACATGGGAAATCCCTGATCTTTTGTGTTCAAACATATTATTTATTTGACATAAATGATATTAGACTAGATCTCCCTACCGTCTACCACCCATGAGTTAGAGCATTTTTTGTGCCACTAAATTCTTCTGTTCTTCCCCACATTGACCACACTTGAGTCCCTTTTAACATCATCTAACATTGTACAGTAGGTGGGAATTAAACTCTGATGAAGCTACCTAAACCAATGTGGCAGCGCGTTTTACTCCTAGTTTGTAGCCTGCTAGTCACTAGATAGGTAGCATTCAGCCCAGGGCACCCGGTGATAAATGAGCCTAAGACATATTTGCCAGCCAACACACTCAGTGTCCACTATCCAGACCTGTCCAAGACGCATTTTGGGGAAAAAGAGAGCAAAAGCTTGTAAAAGGAGCACAAAAGGATCCCAGAATGTGTTAATGCTGCCTAAACTTCTTGTTACTGTAGACTGGTAACAGCTGGTGGCTGTTTGTGGAATTGCAAGTAAAATTCAAGAAAAAGCCTCAGGTAACACCTTTGAATCTTTAAATCAGAGGAGATTAGGGTTGCCGCATACTCCTCTTGTCAGCCGCCCCACTTTAGGTGATTAAAGGTCAGAGCTGACTTCAACAATTTCACTAGCTGGGCAGGCGCCGACTCGGCAGTGAACACAGTGCAGGAGGAACCTGTTTGATTCCTGCCTGTAGAAGCGCTCAATCTACTGAGAATAATCTTATCGATAGATAGATCATAATAGATTTTTATTACTACTACCGTATTTTTCTATCTGCTTGAGAGTTGACCCAGGACACTGCATTATCACCGTGGGTTTGGCTATCAGAGCTGTTTAGCAGCCAGATGAGCAAGTTACAGATCCCGGCGCGATGTACCATTCACCTTTTCTGTGTCTAGGTGCCATCTCCCACCACGCTCTCTGCCAGCTCTTTATTCTGCCTAACCCTGGCCACATTTTTAACCCAGGCATGTCGTAATCAAGGGGATGGGTAAAGTCAAATACAAGTTGCATTTCATTAAGGCACAATGAATGCACTGGAAGCTAAGTCCCATTTAAAGTAATGTCACATTATGTCAATTTACTTGATGAGCCATGGCAATTCTTCTTCCTAATGGCAGGTTGCAATGCTGCTTTGTATTATTAATGGCAAGGCTGCAAATCATCAGTGTACCGTATAGAAAGGTTTTGGCTGAAACGCTACGTACCGGTAGGGAGAAGAAAAAAAGTCTGATATGCCCTGCTACACGTGCTGGATTTTGAAGGAAAGCATATTTGTCCCTAGTAGATCGCAGAAATTCTTCAAGAACATTTCATCCTTGTGAAATCATTACCCAAGTGCGTCTGCCGTGATGTGCGCATGCATGGGTTATCTGCCACATGAGATTTGTGTTCACAATCGGGGGGGACTTGGTTATTTTGGCTGAGTTTATTCTTTTCCTTGAGAGTCTCTGCAAACCGCATCTCAGAACAGAACTTTTATTGGGGTCCAAAAGATATCCAGATTGCAATTTCGGTGAAAAGAAATATAATGCATTTACTTCTACTATAAGATAGTAGTGAAAATCCTGCTTCTTGTGTGTCGACATTTTGCTCACTTATCATTAATACAGGCACATTCTCCAACTTAGACATATCATTTCCCTTCATGTCCAATAATAATACAAGAAATAGGATATATATGTATGCACTGTATATATTTGATTTATATATATAAAATAAAATGGAAAATTATGTTTTTAAATGTTAAGTTCAGCATTATAGATGGAACAGCTCCATTAGGCGTTCTGCCGTGACCGTGGCCATCACCGCAGTCCGTATGAGCAGCGATCGAGGCACCTTCTTCGCCTCTTTACAGGATATGACTAAGTCATTACTCATGAATAAGGATGCTTCTTTAATTATCTGTGTTATTTGAGAGTTAATCTTTCACTAAAAGCACAACACAAAAAATGCTCTTTTAACTGTTTGAGGGCCGGAGCCCTTGTTGGCGGCTGCTCCTGTGATGGCTCTGCCTGGAGTCCTATTTATCTCTCATGCTACATTTCCTTTTGTGTTTCCCCCGTCAGCTCTCGAGTTCCACGGCTTTGGAGGGCAAAGGGCAGCTGAGATTTACCTGTGGGCGATGGAGCCCTCATCACAACTGTACACAGGTTGCCACAGCCAACGACACCTCCATCCGAGGCTGGGACATAAGAAGTATGAGGTAATGAATCCATCCCTTCCCCGATAATTGAGACATAAAATTGTCATTCAGGAGCCTAAAACCCCAGACTTAAAATTATTGCAATCATACGTGGCCTTTTCTTTATGATTCGATTTTTTGCTATTCCAATTGTGCCTCAAGGAAATGTGTTTAATTTAACACTTTGATTTCCAAATAATTGATTTGATTTGTTCCTTTTTCTGTAACGCCTGAAGGAGCAGCATTTAATTTAATAAGAAACGGAGTGAAACCCTTTGCTTTTAAAGGGACACCATTTGTTTTGGTTCCATTTTTACTGTTGAAATCCAGTTGGAATCGGAATTAGAAGACCACGCCGCCGATAAAAGCAAGAACTCAGTTTGGAAAAAAAAAAAAAAAAAAAACACAAATAGAAAAATAATAAAGATGGAAACGGTGTAGTTTGTTTAAAATCTGGTGTGAAATAAGACATTTGTGCTTCCACTGGCAGATATGCAGCTGTATGATTGAATCACAGACGGGTAGGATGTTCCTTCAACTTTTGTATGGGGATGACACAAGAGACTGTTGGGTGATTTGTACTTTTAAGAAAGATTATTTATTTCAAAGGTGTGAAATGTAAGGAAGTTTTGCTTTACTGTAGAGGAAGAGCCTGCCAGCGGAAATGAAGTTAATACAGTGAGGGAATTTAAACACGCAGGGGATAGGCATAAAGTTCATTAAGGTCCGAGTCTCTACATCAGGAAAGATAGGACAAACAGCTCTAATCTGTCTTCCGGTTCTATGGGAACCAGTCCATCCGCCCGACTTTTGTCGAAGGACATTTGTTTACAGTTGGAGTTGCAGGATCCTCAGGATTTGCGTCTACACCAGGGTAATACCCCATAACCCAAAATGTTTCTTCGGAGCGTCCACCTTGACTTCCTCGGGAGCCTCAGGAAGCCGGGCTGAAAGTTGCAACACCAGGCATTGGGGAGCCGACAGATATCACATCGATAACCCTGACGCAGAGGACACTTAAAACTTTACTAGAACTCTTCTCCAAAACGGAGCCCTTGTTTGTCAAATTGTCTTAGGATAGTAAATCAAAATGTATTTTTTTTTTATATCTACTAAAATAATGAGTTTCATTAGAAGCTTGCCGAGTGATCTATATTTTTTTTAATCCTATTTTAATTTTACCTAATGGGTTTTATCATGTTTTTACCTAACATGCTGTAATTTCTGTAAATTATGATTGTGTTTGTACGCAATCATAAGATAAGATTCGTAGTGTGCTTAATAAGAGCATTTCTTTTTTTTAGTCCAAGTTGTGATTTTGATAAGCCATGGAGTGATGTTATACACATCCGTTTCCATGACAACTGAGGTCTGTGCAAGCTTTTTTAAGATACCGATTATCCCCTCAGCACACAGTAATTTATCACTAAACTGAGAAGACAGATCTCTCTGCTATAGCGTCTGTTGCCTTAACAGGAGGGGTGAATTTTACATTCAGCTTCGTATGTCCTGCTTTCACCTATAATCTTGCATTATGCTTCGATCGATCAGCGTCCGGATGTAGATGTTTTTCCAATTGTTTTAAGCAGCAAGGTAATAGAATAATAAGGGATCGGTTATATATTATCGATGGATAAATGAGCTTTTAATATCCCCCCCCCCCCTTGCTTCTGCAGAAGCCAACTGAAATAGAGAGGAAAGCATAAAGTCCTTTTTTTCTTTTCTTCAATAAACCAAGGTATTTATTTATATGTTCAATTATTGATTAGTTTATTACTTCTGGTAGACCGAATAAAGAAATGACATTTGTGTGAGTAATCCCAAAGCAAATGCTGTGTATATTGTAGAAGAGATGCCAGCAGAATCTAGAACGGACGCTATATCCTTGGAATTCTAAGTATGCTATTTTGTCATTTTACAGCAGCTAGATAGAGACCATCTAAAAAATCCCATACAAGGCCGTCAATTATTGTTTTGGCATCGATTGGGTTATTTGAGAGTGCAAATGTCTAAATGAACTAATAAATAGGTAAATATAATGAATAAGTAAATATATCCCTGGTATGTTCATGTCATCATCTGACCATTATGATGTCATTGACTATCTCTGGGTCTCATTGCTTGCATAAAGAGTTAACGTGTTAACATATGATGTAACTATCTTGGGTATAAAGGCATCTCACAGTGAAATTTCTTATGACTTAAGACCATCAGCATATGAAATCTCAGCGAATGAATTTCATTGCCAGAGCAAATATTCTTTAATCACACTTTATCATTTTTCCAGGAGATAAAATCTACGAGTAACCTGCCATCTTACATTGCGAACACAATTCAGGAGTCTTTTCTATTCTTCGTTATCTGTATGTCCCTTGCTTCTAATGCGTGTACAGATACATAGTGGCGGTAAATTGCCCTTTTGGATTGCGCGTTTTACTTAATTCTTTTGGGTAGCTTTATGCACACCTTTGTTCTTTCAGAAATGTGTTGCATATTTATTAACAAATATATGGACCATTATCGCTCTGACCACGTGGCCCATTCACGGTTATGTACAGCGTAAGGGCCAAGATTAGTTTCAATGCTGTGTTTTAAGTAGATCATCCATTATATTTAGTCGGTTCTAGTGGAGGAAAGATGTAATTGTCTTAACTGTACGGGCAAAAATGTACCCATTTTAGGTGGTCGTACACGCTGCAAATCTCATTGAATCGCTGTAAGGGAAGGGTTTTCCATGGTTTAATATAGCATTTTCTGTGCAGTCGTATCGTTGATTATAGGACCGTTCTGTGAATGTTAGTCAGGTTAGTGCTATTGGAGGCCCAAACCCTTCTCAGAAATAATTCTTTCATCAAGTCAAATTCTGCGCAGTTCAGATTTTTCTGGGAACATGTGTCACGTGACTCGAAAGGAGAGACTCTGAGGGGTTGTTGCTGTAGAGACTGAAAAAGCTTTTAAAATGCCCTGTATTGTTTCTGTGTGGCTAAACATATTGCTATAGAATATAATGAATGATTTCTCTTAAGTGATGCCGAATTGGCATGAACCACAAAAGTAATTGTGTAATAAAATGCATTGAAGTCCATGAAGAATCCATTGACTCCAATGGAATCCATGAATCCAACTTCGCAATAGGGGAGGGATAACTTAGTAAGGAAGAATGATCATGCAGAGAACAGGCTGCTGCCACAGCGTGCACATAAGGTGGATTTTGAAGGTATCTGTTAAAATCAACCTAACACTTGATCAGTAAGATTTACCGAGCTGTTTTGTCTGCTCCCCAAATCCCCATGTCTTCATTGACCAGGTCCTTTGGCTGTTAATTCATTGATACAGCTCCAAGAAATGCTGCTATATTATTTTCCTCCATTAATGGTCAACGAGTAACATAAAATTTTAAATATACAACATAATGTGATCTGAATAATAATAATTTAATGGATGTTCCCCAAAAACCCCCCACTACATTTGATATATATATATATATATATATATATATATATATATATATATATATGATAGGCACAGCAAGGGGTTAAAAAGGTGATTCACTTCTTTAAAATGCAAATAAAAACACAAGATACATCAGGTGTAAAATCATCATCAATCTTCCAAACAAATATGAAAGCAACCTGCAACCTGATGGCAGTTTTGGAGGTGATCCATGCAGAAGTCACTCATAGGTTTTCTGTACTGAATAGACACACGTGTGATAAATACCGTATTTGCTCGATTATAAGACCCCCCCAAATCTGAATATTAATTTAGGAAAAAAAGCCAGAATATAAGACGACCCTATAGGAAAAAAGTTTTACCAGTAAATGTTAATTAATCTAAACTATTTTTTTTTATAAAAGCTATGATTGAGAAAAATATTTTGGTTTTATTTCCTTCTATTTTCCAAACTGCCCCCCAGTTATGTACATCTGCTCCAGAAATGCCTTATACCTCCTATATGCCACTGTGCCCCATGATATGCCTTTTAACCCTCTAAATGCCACTGTGCCCCATGATATTCCTTTTAACCCTATATGCCACTGTGCCCCATGATATGCCTTTTAACCCTCTAAATGCCACTGTGCCCCATGATATTCCTTTTAACCCTATATGCCACTGTGCCCCATGATATGCCTTTTGACCACCTATGTGCCACTATGCCTCCAGAAATGCCTTATACCCCTATATGCCACTTTAGAGGGTTAAAAGGCATATTATGGGGAAGAGTGGCATATAGGGAGGTTTAAGGCATTCAGGAGGCAGAGTGGCGTATAGAGGGTTAAAAAGGCATTTCTGGAGGCAGAGTGGTATTAAGGGGGTGAAAAGGCATTTCACAGAGCACTCTGCCTCCAGAAATGCCTTATGCCCCCCATTTAACACTCCCCCGCCCCCCAAAACTTACTGGTGCTTCTGACTTCCCTGTCATGTAGCCGGGGCAGCGTGTAGATCTTACGCTGCAGCCGGAAGGAGGTGTGGCTAGCAGCGATGGACGCAGACAACCCCCGCTGCTAGCCACACCTCCTTCCTGCTGCAGTGGAAGTTGTCTACGCGAATCGCATGGACATCTACACGCTGCCCCAGCTACACACCGGGGACTCAGAAGTACCGGTAAGTGAGGGGGGGGGCAGGAGGATCCAGGTCCCCTGCAGCTGCGGGGGATCTGGATCTTAGTCGTCTCATAGTCAGACCTATTTGAGGTCTGATTATAAGACGACCCCGATTTATAAGACGAGGGAAAAAAAACCTTGTCTTATAATCGAGCAAATACGGTAATACAGCAATGGAAAACACTATTTACTCACACTATAACCGCCATTGTTTGTGAGATATGGGTTTGAAGTTAGAACACTGTGTCCTCTGTTCAATACTTTCTTCTTCATCAAGGTGGATGGAACACCAGAAACCGTGACTGGATGAGAACAGATTTTCTTTAGACTTCAGTCATGAGGTTAGGATGTCAGTTTAGAGGCAGAACGTGAATATCTTCCTAATTTTCCTATATGATAGTAGCGCCATGACCTGATGAGACGTCCCCACATATCCCATCTGGTATTCTGACACCTGCTATTATGTCCTCTTTAGTATCTAAAATACATAGCATATCTTTCCTTCTCTTTGTGTAGCTCTTAATGCACCCAAGTTACCGGTTCCATAACTCAGTAGGTCTAATGTTTTAAGAAAACTACTTCTAGATCTCCTCTAATTAGTATGTGCCACCGGTTATTAGTTGCAGCACTATGATGTTGGAGGGGATGTTAATGCGTTAAAAAAATCTAAAAATGGCAGCAGACAAGCATACGATAAAATAGTAGAGTTAGTATACATAAAGACACAATATCAAGACAACATAATACATGAATTACATTTTCTTCAAGTGTCCTAATACTGTGCTCTGACACGAAGGAGAGAGGTGGCATGAGGTGGCACAGGACCCTCTAAATGATGCTTTCTGTTCATTTCCAGGCAGATATACTGCATAGAGAATGCTCATGGACAGCTGGTTCGAGACCTAGACTTCAACCCCAACAAACAGTACTACTTGGCCAGTTGCGGGGATGACTGCAAAGTGAAGTTCTGGGATACCAGGAATGTTCACGAGCCGGTGAAGACGCTAGAGGAGCACTCGCATTGGTAGGATTCACTGCCTTATGTTTGATTGTGTTTATTCAGAGCGCATGCAAAGCAAGCTGTTACATTTACATCATGCTGCTCAGAACAGATGGAGGAAGATGAACTGAACATGTATGTGTCTAAGCAAACAAAAGACCGAGAACACAATCGCTCTGAGGAATACATTCATATGTCCATGAAACATACGTGTGACAGCCTTGATGTGGCTTACCATTTTTACAGAGGGGGGAAGAGAGGTTTACAGTTAAGACCAGAAGTGGCCCTTGGTATACTCTGTGTGTACAGCGTACATTTCAGTAGATGCGTTAAATATGGAGAACACATTCGCTCCTATTAAAGGTTAAGGTGCATTAGCTTTTTATAGGTTCATTCAAGGAACCTTGTTTACTTAGGCTTTGTCACATATAGGGGTAGTTGAATTCCACTATTTAAAAAATTAAAAGCAGCGTTTCAATTAATTTTCAGGGTAAGCAGTGAGACCTCTTTGGTAGTATCGGTGTAGCAGGAAGTATATCGAAAAAAAGCAGTTTCAAATGAACTAAATTTAGGCTGATCAGCTTGTTGGAACAAACCACACATGGAGAGCCGAATAATTAAAAAATGGAAAAAAAATTTCTAATTTTTTATTTTTTTAATTCTTACATTAATCACCCTGTTATCTTGCGTGAGAGTCATTTTGATGATACCTCTTCTGTAAATTAGATATACCTTTCTCTGTTATTATGGAGAGAGAGAGTTAAGGCTTTTCATCTGAAGGGGAAATTGCAGATAGCGGTTCCCCTGACTGAAAGCACATCATATAGAAATAACCAGACTATTACAGGTAGTGCGCTAAGTAGGAATGCACCGGGCATCTTAACGGAAGTACTCTGTGTCTTAGCTGAAAAGTGAAATCCGTAAATATTCTTTCCGGTCCTGTAAAAATAAAATAGGCTGCTCCGTTTATTCCAGTTTGGCATAGACCTTCCAAATTAGTGCGCTCGAGATCTGTGTAGGAATTAAACAAGGTAATTTTATATATATATAAAATAATGAACTTTGTTTTTTAATTCCGCATATAACTGCATATGAAAATGTAATGCACAATATGGAGAGATTTCTTTACTCATCAGAGATTTGCTTTGTGTGTTTTGTGTTCTAATTAAAAAAGAAAAAGACAATTGCGTCCTCAAACATTTTGGATTTCAAAAATATTCAATATGTAGAAGCTATTTTAGCACATTCAGACTTTGAAGTTTGATGTCGTTTCCTACATATCTCCTCAGTTTTTTTGTCATACCAAATATACAACCAGGTCAGTAGTGCTTTCAGACGTGACCCGTAGAATTCCTCGTCACGAATCCATAGTGTGACCAGCTTTTGGACTTTACTTAGCCCTGTTTCCGCCACAAGCACAATACAGTTTAAGAATTTATACCCTTTAAAAATGTAAGAGCTGGAGAGAAGGGAACAACGCCATGGAATCAATATACAAAAGACATGAAAGGCTTAGTGCCAACATAAAATATTTGGAAACATTGCTACAAGACCATGGCTTTTGCTACCAGTCTAGTAAAGGCCAACCTCAAAGGCACAACAGTTTGGTACCAATAAATGTTTCTGTATATGTCTTTGTGTAATCATGTTGGGTGCCTTTGCCAGTTGGAGTTTGATGGAAGAATAACCTCTTGGGACCTCTTACGTATCTTTTATCTTACGGAAAGTGACTTTGTAACTCTACTTTTTCTGTGTTGGATCAATAATCGGTAACATTACCGATTACAAGACTGGAGACTCCAACTCAACTTGGACCAGTACAGCCATATTGATTTTCACCTTATCTGCAGATTTGTATAGGCACATATATACAGAGCTTAGAATTTCTAGCAGAACCTTCTCCTGTGACTCTTATTGTTGGGTTTTAAATATAATCTTAACAGAAAGATGTAGTCTATTGGGTCCTGGGGTGAGAAACATCAATTTGATAAATTAAGACTAATGCATATCAATGCATGGCGATTGTTGAAGGGCCACAATTGCCCTCGCAACATATGAGACCCTTGGCCAATATGCATCCATATTGAATTGGCTATAAATCATTGGAACCGTTTTCACACAATAAGTTGTTTATTTTAAGCATAAAATAGCATCGCATGTAGTTTTGTCTTTAGTTCAGTGTGTCATACCGCAGACACGAGCAGTTGAAATATTGTGCTTTCAAAGTTAAAATGGATGTCAAATGTAGTCTGCGGTTGCCATGGAAATGTCACAATTTAACACGCAGCAATCTATATGTAATATGTACACAGGTATCATACAGCACTTTGTATGTATGTTATATTATAATAGATACTGATTGTAGTGAAAATACAGTTTACTTGACCATTTGAAGATTGGCATTGGTTCTTTATGATTATTTTAAATAAGTCCAAGTGACTCTGGGCTGCCATCTTGTACCGTGCTTGATGACTGCATGCACTATCCTGCTAAACTCTTCCATGTGCCCTTAGAGAGAAATGTCAGCTTCTTTGTGTAGAATTCATTACAAAGCATGGAGTCAACTACACTCCCAAATCATATGCCCGCTGTTGAAGCAGGTAACAAGTCAACATAAACAGGAGAAATTTGCACTTTATAACATAAGTTATCCACATGTTATTATATTATCATTATTATTAAATATATTGACCGCATCCCAGATATCACATGGCTCTAGCCACGCCGCGGGACCTCAATGCAGTTGGTTTATGTAATGACATAGTTTGCATGCTAAAAATACATAGGGGAATATTTAATATTCTCGGAGTCTTTCGAATGTTTCAACTTCCTGATATACCAATGCATTATGCAGGGCCAGTCTGAGGTTGCTCCGGGGTTCTTGTAGGAAAGCCCAGTTGGGATTGTCCTTTAATAATAGTTAGTAGCCTCTTCTCTTCTTTGGCATACTCCTGGTACTTCAAAGACTTTCCCATTATACTGCACAGAAAAGCCCTGTTCACTAAACTCAAATGGAGGATTTATTGGCTACTATGTTTTGGATGAACCCTGTAGGTAGTTTCTACCTCTCCAGGTACAACATAACATTACTGCTCTACCTTTTAAAACTTTTTCTTTCATTCTCATGTGTTCAATTTGTGAAATTAACAATTTCCATGGAAAGGTTCTGTATATTTGTGTGTAGCAATGCAGTGACTTGTTAAGATATTATTGAAATATCTGTTCTTAGTATTAGATAGTATTAGTGTGCTCACACAGTTCATAGAGCCGTAGTCTTGAGACATGGTGGTAGATGAATTATCACCTTCTTGGACTGCCCAATCTGGTGACACATTTAGCTGTAATCCTTACATGTTTGACATTTGACCATATTGCTCATTATCTAGCTGCTAAGTCTTTGATTGCCAATAATGATGGAATAATAAATATGGAAATTATTCCATCTAATATTTCAGGGTGTGGAGTGTCCGATACAACCATTCCCATGACCAGTTGGTCCTGACCGGAAGCAGTGACAGCAGAGTTATCCTTTCCAACATGGTATCTATTTCCTCTGAACCATTCGGGCACCTGGTCGATGATGAAGATTTGAGTGATCAAGAGGAAGGCCAACAGGAGGAGAAGTATGTTTATGCTCTGGGTTTTAAAAAACACAAAACTGTTTTCATAATTTCTCTATAGTTCCCTTTTTTCTACTCACGTTTTATGAATTGGCCGTTTTTCATCCCATGTTACATTCCAGCACTAAGGGACACTTCAGTCTTCACGTGAACTTTAATGCATATGATAGCCACATGATCTCTTTAAATTTTCACTTGGTTTCCATTCCAAATGCATGAACAATATACTTACCACCAGTCTAATGTATAGAGGGCTTTTTGGGGGCGTACAGCCCATGTTTTCCATTGCAGTGGAGGGCATCAGATCACCTTTTTTGTAACCTGGAAACACATCAGCATACGTTAATATCGGACGTGCTGGTGTCTAATACTCACTGTGATGGAACCCACTGAGGGGTTGTGTAGCGGACACACAGCAGGGGTCGCTATGGTTGTGTAGCAGACACACAGCAGGGGTCACTATGTTATACATGGGAGCGATATAGCAAGTTGGCTGTGTTGGCAACACTGCTTTTGAAACCGTGTTAATCAGAAAGGAATCTGACATCCCTTGTGGCAGGTGTGAGTTTCAGATTTAGATTACCTGTGTGGGCAGGAAGCCTAAATATTTCAGCGTGTATGTTAGGCTGAAACATGAGATTTATTAATTGACCTGCCAGCATATGGCATTACGTGGGATGGCACATATCAGGCCTCCAGGATTGGAATCATACACATTGCTGCTTGTGTATCACTATTCTAAAATTTCAGAATGTTTGTTTGAATGTTGCAAATATTTCTACTGGAAACTATTTCATGCCATATTAAACGTGCATTTAACCAGAATTCAGAGATCAACGGTGGGAGCTGTGCCATATCATTATGTGAATTTGTTTATTTCATAATGGAAGTATTATAGATCGGGAATTGGGGTAGTATTTTCTGTCTAGCCAACCTAGAGATATTGTAGCTTTGAATCATAAGGGTTGTAGCAAGGCACTAGCTGTTACGGGGGATAATCATACTTCGGAATCAGCGATTAGGTTTATTCACTAAAGTGTGAGTTGGCATGAGATGTTTGGGTTCCTTGAATTCACTATGTATTAGAAAGAGCCGTCCCTGGCCAAATGTGCTTTATACAGGACCATCCAAGATATTCTTTCTTCGTTTGTGGCTGGCTCAGTCTTGTACACCTCCCTTACTTACAAGCTGGACTAGCTCTGTTTAAGAGAAAAAAGTTAGTTGCAATGCACGGCATACTTACCATTGTCATAGACCATTGGATAGCATTGCCATGACATATTTATACCAACAGCAAATGTAATTATTGACATCCAGACACAAGGGTGGTGGTTTTGGGATGATCTATGACCACTAGACATTTTATCAAAGTCTTTCACTGTGCCTGTTATTTGTGTTCCTTTCTAACAATTACAGTGTCTGATAAATAAATGACATTGTTTCCCCAGTTAATTGTTTTCCCTCCCCATTCTTTTAGAACAAAAGAGCCTCTTCAGGACAGTATAATCGCCACCTATGAAGAACACGAAGACAGTGTGTATGCAGTGGAATGGTCCTCTGCCGACCCCTGGCTCTTTGCTTCTCTAAGTTATGATGGAAGGCTTGTTATTAACAGAGTTCCAAGAGCACTCAAATATAACATATTGTTGTAATTTGTGTGCTTGCTTGTGTGAAAGTGATGTCTCTACCAAACAATTTACTGGTGTCTACAGACTTGAAATATGAAATATGTTATTATATTTGTTTATTATGACCATTAAACTAAATGACCCGATGTAAGACCACGTCTGACCCTCTCTGATTTCTTTTCTGGTACTCTTTACCCAAGGTCTTGCTATTTTACAGAATTATAGGATTTTATCTTAAGGAATAAACATGATCTTTATAACGATCAAGAGAATTATCAATTGTTTATTTATATAGCATCATTTGAAGTGTTTGAAGACTAGGTAAATAAAAAGTATTGTAAATAGTAGGAAAATCTTAATTTATATGGTCGGGTTTATAATGTGGAATGATTGTATATAGTAGATTGTATGTTCTAGAATGTTGGGTAATATATTTCACCTCAATGCTCAGCTGCTTGGTCCAGCCACAGACTCAACTGGAAGCAAAATGTGGCTGGTGTTGTAGTATAGGAACGGGGCCTGAATATATATAGCGAGTATATAGTGTTGGGAAGATGATCCACTGTGAAAGACCAACCAAAAGAGATGATGAGGGATGACTGTTTGGAAGCAGCAGAGGAAGAGGGATACCATATCCCTCTCCAAATCTGCCGATGTGGCTTAAGTATAGGCACAAGGAAATGCATAGTGGTCTACAGTAAACACGTTTGAGGTTGGAGACATTGGAGTTGTTTAGTTTCTTATAAGAAGACTGGAGCAGGTAGATTTGGGGAAAGCAGAGTTGGGATCATTTGCGCATAAAAGGAGGAAGAAGAAGACAGATAAGGTAGGATTTTGATTTTGGGGACCTTCACTTGAGTTTTACACCTGAGCACTTATACAAAAGTTAGACTGAACTTATTGTGGAAAACTTCTAAGTAAAAGCGTTAAGGGAGAAACCTAGTAATTTAAAATGGATCTAAACTGTCCATAATGTCACCAAGGTCATTTGGCAAGTGTTGAACATGTTATTTATTTGTGCCTTCATCTCAATCAATGTATTTTGGGAATTCTTGGAAAGCTTGAATTTGGTAGATTTACATGTTTTTTCTAACTAATGTAACTAAGTAGCCTTTTAAATCGGACCACTAGTGAGTGAAAAACAAGTCATTAATGAACAGAAGATCCAGCCAATCCAATACCCTTTGACGTCTTGTAATAGGTACGGAAAGGATAAGATGCATATTTATTTATAGGTGAAAATCCATTCTCTATATCTCTGCTCATTTTACCCAAGGAAATCTGTTACAAGTGGATATTCATTGCTACTTAGTTGAAATGCGCATTTGGTTTGATTTTACACAGTATGCATTTTATCACAAGAACCAAAAGTAGGAGAGATGACCTTGCTGGAGTGTGAAATTATGGGTTTGAGACTGCAGAAATCAATAAACCCTGAGAACAAATTAATTTGAGAACAGACCATCTGGTACATGAGGTATAAAACTGTTGAAATCCCAGCTTGGCTTCCTAAAAGCAACGCACGTCCCTCACAGACATGCCTCTAAAGCAAGCACGTGACGGCGGTTTTACTAAGTAGAACAAACCTTACAGCCTTCTGGTTTCTGTGTATGTAGAGCAGTGTAAGGATGGCTTATAGATACTTGCAGTTCTCTGAGGTCTTTGTACTATCTGGCATTGAGACTCGGTTAACTTTTCTATAGGGTTAAAGACTGTGACATTGTATTTATGTATATGCCATATCTCACACGCCAACTGCACTGAACACGGTTACTTCTCATGAAGTTGAGGACAAATTGTTCACAAAGACGTAAGCTGTGACAGCATTTTCTGTCATTGTTCTATTCTGATTTATGTTATAGACCGGGTATTTTTTTTTTTTTATATAATCATTTTCAACTTTTTTGGTAGCTCTGTCTGTGCTGGAAGTGCTTTATCCAAAAATCCTGACCTGTTTAGGTCCCTGTAGTTCATAATGATAAGAAGTATTTCCAAGAAAGAGGCAATATATGTCACATCTATATGAAGATAATATGCAGAAAGAATGGATTATAACTGGTAAAGAAATTCATGGTGTCTGGTTTAAATAATATATCCTATGTCATGTTTATGTATGTACGGTAATAACATGAGTAGGTTTGGTACCCAGTCCAGTTCTCATTTTGGCACCTGGACCAGGGGGATTAGGTTCAAGGATTAAAGAGGCCACGTTTTCCAGCCACAAAAAGTTGCTGATACAGGTGACTAAGAACGATGGATAGAGTTTTACCAGGTTAACCTGCTCAGAAGTATTTGCTGGTGAAGTGTGGAAAGCAGTACTCCAAAAGGCCTAATGACCAAGATCCATTTCATGTTTTTTCATGGTTTTTTTTTTTTTTGTTTTTTTTGTACTCTCCCCTTGTGCTGCAATTTTGTTGGGAAATGTGAAACGTGAGATAAAGTTTGCTGAATCCAGAGTTTTGTGGACAGATGAGTGTAAGACGTTTAGGGGGATGCTCCAGCCATCATATGCATTTGATATGAGTGTCCTTTTAAAATTATCATTTTACTTCCAAATGCATGGAGGGATTCAGCCAAATCCCTCCTGTGTATCTGCAATATTTCCCCACCCTGTACATTCAGTGGACCACATGGACCTTTTCCAAGCACAATCCCCAAGAAGAATATCACAGACGATCTATAAAGGAGCCAGTAAGGTGCCAGTGGACATGAACATTCTGCCTAGGGTCCTGCTTACACTTGAACCCCCAGTGTCTATATGCAGAAATACAAGTAAAACACACATATATTTCAGGTAGTGGCTGAAACCCTTCAAATCAGAACAATGCAGGGGGCAATTCCCACTCTGCATCCTTTGCCAGCCATAGGCAATAGAAAAAGAGGGCTTACTTTATTTTCAACAATTAAATCAAAATATAGGCAGTTGTCCCGGAATGGAAAACCTGGAACAATGGGCTGCTGTCCCTTGATATTCTGTACATAGCTGTGCTCCAAATGCCCTAACGTTTATTTAATTGATGATAAAGCATGTAAAGCATAGATTTAATCAGATGAATCATTCCTCTTTTATTCTGCTTGTTTGAAGGTGGTGAACCTATAATATTAGCTACCATTAGGGACATGTCCCTTGTTCTTTTCCATTTCAGTGAATTATTTCATCCCTAATTTATTACATTTTGCCTGAATGATGAACACACTGTAGGCATCACAAGTATAATTGAACCTTATCAAATGATTCCTGTGTGCTTTCACAGTCTGTGTGTTCAAAAAGACACATCTAACATCATTCGGCATGTTTCCCAAATACAACCTTTTTATTTGGATATATTCTACCCTCTTGTAGAAAATACTAATACTCCACATTACTATACCTTTATCTACTGAATTGCTATGGAATATATAGCATTGATATTCTTTATATATTTCATGGTCTATGGGTATACACTATGCTTATTAGTATTATTAATCTCTGCCATTGGTTATCTCTTAATGCAATTGGATACCTCTTTTTTATTTCCTTTATGATCCCATTTGTGCGATTACAGCTTAAATGTGGAATCCTGAGGGAGGCATCTGAGTGAAAACCAAATATATGCTTGCTATATATTTTTATTATTTATATTATTCAGATTCTATTATTTATAATATTATCGAATGATTTATCAGTCCTTTGAAAAATATAAACAATTGTGTTGTCAAGGTAAACTGCATTTTATGGAATAAAGAAAGGCTAATAGTCATATCATATTCTCCATCATCAACTCTTAATTCTTCTGAGACTCTTTCCTGCAAGAACATCCAACATGGTAGTTAAATTTGAGTATCCTTCAACTCTTTTGCATTCCTACATGTTGTGGAGTAGCAGGGGGCTGTGATATCATGATATGATGTCATATTTGGAAGCTCACCATCCAGAGGACATCATCACAAAAAATACCTGCATTATTTCAGGTACCTATGTATCTTCTTGTAGACATGAAAAGCTACTGCTGACTACTATACAAACCTTCTAGCAGTAAGGGTAGTAAAGCTCTGGGATCCGCCGCCTAAGGATGTGGTAACCAACAGGACTGAGGCTTTTAGGATTGGACTGGATTTGACAAGTTTTAACTTCCACAGGGTGTGATTACAGGAATATTCTCGCTGTCCTTTTTTCCACTTTCTGGACAAAACTGTCATTGGTTAAGAGGAGTTTTTGTTTGCTTTCATCTGAATTAATGTAATTGAGGAATCTTAAAAAGGGTGAATCTGATAGGTTGAGAAGACCCAAGTGTTTCTATGACACATACTTGTCAATGCATAATGTTGAAACCAGAGTCCTGTCAACCTGCTTCTCAGGTAGAAAAGATGCAGAATATTGCGTAACGAAGCATGGAGCATATGCAGAATGTAGTACAGTGATCTGCGCATGTACTTTATCAGGTGTGCGGATATTTAAGAGTTACATTGGAGTTAAACTGGAGGGAAACGACATACCAAGTACCACTGCAGACAGCAGCTACAACACATCATCGGAACCAGATCAACACAACCCCATTAAAGCAGTCCTCTCCTATTGTATCACTTCCCCCTCAACAATCGACTAGATTGTAAGCTCACAAGAGCAGGGCCCTCTTCTCCTTTGCACCAGTTTGTTATTGTATGTCTTTTTGTATGTGAAATTGTTCTACTGATTGTAACAGCGCTGAGGAATCTGTTGGCGAAACCACTTTGGGCTCTTAAGATTGTATAATTGTGACTGCATAATATTGACATAACACATATATGTGATATCTATGTGCTCAGGGTTTTATTTCTTGTTCCAGGTAGCCCAAAAACCTAAAACTTCTGTGTCCCCCTGTTCTCCTAAAAGCAGTGCTTTTGGGGAAGAAATAAATAAATAAATAAATTAAAATATGGGACCTCTACCGTGCTTCATGAAAGACATAAAATACTTGTGTTCTTCTAAAGGCCAGAATAATGAAGATGGTTTTGTAAAGGAAGAAGAGTGTTTATGCACCTCTCTTTCTCTGCTACTCTATCTGCATACATCGAAAGGGTGGAACTCCCTAGACAGTCTCTCCCCCTATTCCCCTTACTGAGAGAGAGGGCGAGAGTGTGTGAATGAGAGTGTGAGAGTAAGTGTGAGAGTGAAAAAAACAACTAAATGCAAAACAACATAAAAAATGTCCACCAAACAAAATGCACAAGTCTACATGGCCTGAAAAAAAATATAATTTGTGAGGGTAAACTAAATAAGTTAGTGGGAAAAAAATAATATAAGCTCTAAAAATGCTTTGGTGCTTAAGTATAAAAAAAACACGTAAAACAACCTTGGTTTCTAAGAGGTTAATGCAGCTGGAACCCTTAGTTTCAATTACTGATAAATCACAGCCTGTGATACCTGAATATAATAACGAGAAGATGTGTTTAACCCTATGTGGACAGTTTATTAATAAATGTAACTCGGGCTGTTCTAGCGATCCTGTTATGACTCCATTCTGCAGTCCGACTTGATGTAGATACAAACTTGATGACATGGTGACCGGCCAGGAGGTTTTTGGAGTCCATTCTATTAATATGCTTTTCATGATGAGATACAACAATTGCGTTAAGCATTCAAAACAATTAAAACTAGAAACTTACAACTAAATTATACACCACCAACATTTCTACAAAAGTGTACTATGCACCTGTGGTTGCAAATTAAATGATCAGACAAAATGAGCCTCATTATTAAGATAATTATATCAGGCTGCCAGTCTGTCTCATAAATTCAGATATTCAATTGTCGGTGCCGATTTAAAGGGATACTACCAGCGAAATAAGATCTAATTTGAATGTACAGCGAATTTAACAATTGAAATGTGTTGTGGGAATTTGGATACTGATGCAGGAACCAAAACCCCTTGAAGGACACAGCTGACCCGTGCAGTCTGATGGAGAACATAACAACCCAGACTGAATTGTGAGCACAGGGGGCCCATAGCCAGATACGTGGTAACAAGGAAGAGGCAAGATAGGGCTCAGACAGTCAGATCACGGTCATAAACGTTAGACAGGTATGGGTCGAGGGAGGCAGCAATTATTGACGTCAGTAAACAAGCCAGAAATAATAGGTAGGATACTGTATAGACAGAAACTACCACTGGGGCACTGGAGTAACCAAGCACTGATGCTCTTGCTTAGTGCTACTTCATAGGAATGCCCATTGGGTTCAGCAAGCTGTCGGGAGCTGAACGGCTGTGTGCGTCTGTGTTTCGAATGGTGTGTTGTTGTGTATATGCATAATACATTAACAAAATATTGTATTGTTCGCTTCCATTGATGCATGTATTGTCGTGTGTTGCGGAACCTGTAATGAGTGCATTTAGTGCTCATGGGTGCCACTCATGCGTGTGACCCGTCCGCACACAAAAATTGGATGAGGAAGCAAGATACGGTATGGTGTCGGATACCCAGGGAAAGACAGAACAATAATGTATTCAAGTTTATATGTCTATGGGTATTGAAATATATGACTCAAAGAAGAGTTAGATGTTCATTCCCTCTATCTCATGGGTAACCCTCAGTGCTGTATTTTCATAATCCTAATAGCAGGTAATTTACAGTCTGTGACTACACGATATAAAATTATAACCCCACAGCCTGATATCTGGTTATCTCATGATTTTTACTATGAAGAGGGAAAGTTGCTGCTTCTCTAGAGCATCTTTATACTATCTTTGTTACATACCTAGCAGCATCTGGCCCTAGTTACAGTGTGAGACAAACAATCCATAACCATTGTTCAGTCCTAGCTTCCCAGAGGCACTAATGAGTCTGCTTACTAAGAAGTGGAGTTAAAGGTTAACTCGACTGACCAGACTGAGGTTGCATGCCCTCACATAGAAATACATCTTAAAACTGCCTCTAAATCATGCTTCTTTTTAAGTTGTGTTTTAGAGTTTCAAAGTTTGTTCCACGCCCCATGTAGCAAAATGTAGCACTAGTCACTAATTGTTAAACTACTATCCATTAATTGATCCGCTTTTTAAATAGAAGACTCCAAAGCTCCTTAACCCCATTGGATCCAAGGTTTTGGACAAATTATCTATGGCATGTAGCCATTGTTATAATTATGTTAGTGTTTACTTATGCACAAAGTGGTCTAACCAAGTGTTGGTAACCAAAGTATTTGTAGTGTTTTAACCTTCCTGTGTTAGAAAACAGTTACTGCGTTAAACTGGAAAAGTCAATTGGAGATATCAAATGATCCCTATATTGGGTTGGATGGACCAAATGATTTAAGTATTTTGGTGCCACCATTATCAATGAGTGATATGCATCATTAGCAGTCACATGGCTTTAAAAGGTAGTGACATTTAATTAACCAGCATTTTAATGTTAAAGCCTCCCCAGAAGCTGTGTTGGGGGCCCGCTCTTTGTATGTATGCTGTTTTAGATCTATATATATATATATAAAATAGAATCTATAAAATTCAGTTATATAATGTACTAAATGAATGCAAGGCTCTGATTCTGTACATTAGGTATGGCATTAATGTTACATTACATTTATTTATATAGTACCAGCAAGTCCCGTAGCACTGTTAAGATCAGTGGGATAATTTAAAGTCACAAAATAATAAACTGGTACAAAGGAGAAGAGGACCATGTGAGCTTACAATTTAGTCGGTGGTTGATGGGGAAGTGAAATAGTAGGAGAGGACGTGGATGGGGATGAGTTGTAGAGGTTGTTGGTTGTTCAGATGGCTTGATTATGATGATGGCTGATGAGTGTTAGGAGGAAGGTTTGTACACTTCTCGAAAAAGGTGGGTTTTCTGAAAGTCATGTATGAGGGAGAAAGTCTGATGGAGCGAGGAAGGGGATTCCATTGAAGGGGTTCAGCACTGGTAAAATCCTGAATACGGGAGTGAGAAGAGGGAATGACGGCAGAAGAGAGACGCAAGTCATGAGGGGAATGAAGAGGGCGGTTAGGGTATATTTGTTATATGATGACAAAGACCTTTTGGATGTCTGCTAATAGACACAGATGCCATTAGCGGCACATACTATTAGTGTCAGCCTCAAATTGCCAACCTGTTTATGAAAAAGCCTTCAGGAGTTCCAAACTGGGTATCCCCCACACTTCAGGGGCTTACAGTATGTGCTTTGATGCTTGTGTAAATATCTAAGATTCAGTTCACAGCTACGTTGCCAAATATTTCTGGAAACGTAACTACATTCGAGCAGCTTCTATGCGAAAAAAACATTTTGTAATATTCACAAATACACGTAATCATTTTCCTTTAAGAGTGTCCTGTTATATCTATTTAATAATGGAACCTAGGGGCAGGAATTAATTAAATATTTAAATTTCTAAAAAGGAATATAGTTTATATAATGCGAAAATTACTTTAGCTCTTGGCATTCCTACAAGATACGGAAAAAAAATATAATCCAATTCACTAAAAACCCCGAAACAGTCAAAATTTGAATTAAGAAATATAGAGCAATTTTTCAGTGTCTATGAGAAAAATTATCTGCTGGTTCTTGGGATGGATATTATTATAATTTATAATTTTTTTGCAATTATTGTATTTTAAATTATGTCATCTGTCACAAGAAAAGATGTAGTTCTTTATGCTCCACCTTCTTTAGTTACTCTCCATTGATGCAGTATATTTACATATAGGGGTAATGGGGAGAATTTGCTTTTATATGACAATTGTATGTAATTCTGATGATCATACCTGGGAACTTCTGAGCTCCGGCTACCAGGAGCCTTCCCTTGCAGGACGCGGCCATGACTGCACACTGACGTCAGCAGGCGGTCCCGTGACGTCAGCAGGCGGTCCCGTGATGTCGGTAGGCGGTCCTGCTGACGTTAATGGGAGTTCCCACTGACACCGGGGGCGTTTCCATTGATGTTGGGGGCATTCCCGCTGACATCGGGGGTTTCCTGCAGGGGATACTTGGGGTTCTGTCTGTACCCCATGATGCATAATAACTGTGGGATGGTACAGACAGGTTCAAAGAAATACACCACAGGCAGAATACTAGGATATTCCTGCCGTGTGCCCCTCCAGTGGGCTTCCTGCCGTGTGCCCTGCCAGTGGGCTTCCTGCCAAGAGACTTATTACCTTTACTTATTTGTCCTGCCAGTTTCCTCAATACAGACTATATCCTAGTATTCTGCCTGCGACTGGGCTCCTACCCGACCTGTTTACCCTGTTCGTGACACTATACTATCCACATTTGACACCGGTTTTGGCAGCTTGAAGCCGCTAATCACTGGCAGCAAAATACTACCACTGATATCAATAGAAGCACTTTTTGTTCAATTAGACCCCCTGGAAATCCCACATGATCTAGCACTGGAGCTGGGTGGCGGTATACTGCATGCAAGTCCAAACGCATCTCGTTCCATCCAAGGAGATGGCAAGAAAGGAGTGCAAATGCATAAAGGGGATTCTGACTAATGCCTCCATGCGTTTGGGGGAAAATGTTGATTTAGAAGGCATGCTCAGCTAGCATATGCATTAAAGTGCATATGACAGCTGGAGTGTCCTATAACTATGCCAGTACATTGTCGTATGCATTATAAGAACTCGAAGGATCTTCTCCTGCAAGAAGGTCTAAGCTGACCCTGTATAATGGTTAGTTCAAAGGTTATAAGACATATCAGACATTAACTATACATTAGACAGGACTGGTTTAATCATCCCTGCAGAATAGGTTCACAGGCATCGTAACTTATTCTCCTACAACCTCGCTGTGTATGTGAAGGAGTCAATATTTTTCTGATTTGGTATACATTTAGCACCTTATGGGGTGTACAATCAAAATTTTGTATTAGTTTCTGAAATGATACAATTATTTACTATGATATAATTATCTTATTTTAAATTTATCCCACTGGTAAATAAGAAGGCTATGAGGTGCTGGCCAAATGCGGTAGGAACAAGGCCTTAAGCAGTACAACTGTTTCTTAAGCGTTAATCACTACTGAGAAGACATTGACTGTGCTTCTTCTAATGCATCACAGAGAAGGCTGCTTGTCATAGCTATAATGATAAAAGATATGAGAAAGCCAATATTTCTTGCCTTTCCCTGCACAGCTGAAGCAATTTTATGGATGTGAACAGAAACATTATTTGCTAAGCCTTGGGGAAGGTGAAAACAGTCGGGATTCTTGAGTTACATGCAAATACTAAAGCATTGCTTGGAATGCACAAAAATACATCAGTGCCTTATTGATCCCTTGGAGGACAAAGCCCAATCCTAGAAATATATTGTAATGTTTCTACCCGCCAGTACGGGCTTTAAATCATGATTGGCGACTGGCTAGTATTGCTCTTTGTTTTTTTCATGATGTACAGAAGGACATGCTCTGAGATCACTCAATCCCTCCACACCTTAAATTAGCTGTGACATAGCAAAGCATTATAAAGGTCTGGGTGAAAGAAATCAGAGATATTTTTCTCTGCAAGAATTATGGGATCATAGAACTCTGGCCATAGGTTTTTGGTTTCTAGATTGCATATATATACGGTATATGTCTTTGTGCAAAATCTCCATCAAGATCTATTGAGATATCTCTATCAGGATATGGCATTCACTATTAAATCAAGATTAAAGTCATTCTTAGTGCTCTGTTCTCTGATAGGACCAATTTAGTCCCTCTCTCCATCCCAGACCGCAGTGTCTCCTGGAGGACCTTGTCGGGAGCCATTCTGTTTAACGTAGTAAAAGCAATAGCTGGATGCATAATTTATCTAATTTCTTCTATATCAAATATAATCCTAGTGATAGTCTGACTGGATTGTTGCAATGATAATAATCAGGCTTGGACTTCACTACAGTGAAGGCAAGAATTAAAGAAAACTTAAAAAAAATGAAGCTTTTTTGTTTATGACTGTACCTTTTTGATGTCAGGGCACTTTCCATTGAAATGTGTGAATACATTAATGATGATAACGAATTGGTTCATATCTCTTAGTAGAAGTATTATTAAACACTCATCTACAGACACCAGACAAGCCAGAAGGCTTGCTTTTCCCTCAGAAATCTCATGGTGCTTTCACAACCACAAGGGATTCTGGGTAGGTACATGCAAATAAGGTTAACAATTATCACCTTTGCCTCTATATCCACTTTATACGTGGATCCCTTGAAAGTAATTGCTCGCTGTACAAGACAGCCTTTAGACAAAACTCAGGAAGAGGTACAATAGCCAGATCACCACTCATGGACAGCTGTTTCGTCCTTCATGGGACTCGTCAGCATGAGGTTGTGATGTCTGGTGTCTGTAGATGAGTGTTTAATAATACTTCTACTACCCCTTAAATTTAAGTGGAAGGGTTTCCATCACCTTTTACCCACCATAACTTATATAATGATATTTCATATCTCTTGAAACAGGAGATGGCAGAATGGAGCACTCACCCCAACCACCTCCCAGAAAATCATGGGCAAGGATGGCCTACTGTGCTGATGCCATATCTGTTGAAGAGGGTTTATATTATAAATATTTTGTCCCCCACTAGAAAAATTTCTGATGACCCCCATATCAGGGCAGGATTTGCACTCCATAGGCACCCAGACATTACATTCAAGTTTATAGTGCCCTAGATGAACTTCCTCAATAAACTAGAAATTAACATCCCGTAGCTGTCCTTACCAGTTCAGCACCCTAAGCATCTACCTAAGTTAGCTATCTGTTAGAAGAAGTGGTGAGACCTGATGCAAGTTTCAACACCTGGACGAGACACCAGCACAAGCTGCCCTACAGTGCATCGCCATTCTCCTGGAGACTGCTTCTCTGCAATTGGGAACAGGTTACGCTTTGAGAGGACAGACTGTGTAAGTGGGAAATATTGTCTAAGTGCTGCTATTGCAGTGTGTGAACAACCTTAACAATTGTATTTGTTCTCTTGCATAGTTTAGTTATTGCTGTTATAATAATGCATGAAGGATACTCTGATACAATATATGTTTAGTTTAAAACAAGATGTCTGCCTTATTGTTTATAACTTTACTTTCTTAGGGTTTAATATCTCTGGAAGCCTCAGAAATCCAGTGGAGCCACGGCATCAGTAGACCACCAATCTCTCAGGAATTTGCAGAACCTCAGGATTGCCTGTAATCGCTAATATGGAGGTAGCCAAGTCGAAGACCAGCCTTGGATCGGGGTTAGTCCTAAAATAAATTCCAAGCATAAATTACCGTAATCCCTGGCCTTATGTATGAATTATATTCTAGATATCCTTAAATACAATATCTTTGTATACTTAGACAGCATGGACCTTCTGTCCCAGTGTATTCACACCTATTGTACCCCAATCAGCCCCAGACTGGCCATCGGGCACAGGGGCTGATGGAGCTGCAGCTCCAGGCTCCTACCTTAAAATAGGCCCAGTCAGGACCGGACTGACTGGGCCTATGCGGCCTCTACGGTCGCATTAACGCAGGGCATAAGGGGCACCTGCCCCTTAAGCCTGCCGCAACTGCGACCGTGTCCGCCACTCTAAGGGGCCGGAAAGCCCCCACCAGGGCCGGCCTTACGGGTGTGCGGCCGCACAGGGTTTAAGTTAAAACACCGGGGTTTTTTTTTTTACTTTATTTAACATCCTCCATGTTAAATAAAGTTTTTGTTAACTTTAATTTAAGCCCTGTGCGGCCGCAGACCCCTAAGGCCGCCCCTGGTGGGGGCTTCCCGGCCCCTTAGAGTGGCGGACCCGGTCGCAGTTGCGGCGGGCTTAAGTCCTGACTGGGCCTATTTTAAGGTAGAGGCCTGGAGCTGCAGCTCCATCAGCCCCTAAGTCAATCCGGCCCTGCCGCGGGCCCGTTCGCAGTTGCTGCTTGCTCTGGCAACAAGGTAAGTAGGGTGAGGGAGGGGGGTGCAGTGAGAAGGGGCAGTGGGGGGGTTAGATAGTGAGAAATGGGGAGAGGGGGTACATAGTGAAAAGGGGGAACATAGAAGGGGCAGATAAGATGGGGAGAAGGGGTAGTGTGAATGCGTATGAGAATGAATGAATGAATAAATGTGTGGATGAATTGTGTGAATGCGTATGACAATTAATGAATTAATGTGTGGATGAATTACTTGAATGATTTGTGAGACTGCATTAATTAATGTGTTAATGATTTGTATGAATGAGTGAGTAAATGCAAAGATGGTACATGAAGGGTGGGCTTTAACAATAAATAAATAAATTAATAAATAAATAAAAATGGGCTGCTCTGGCTTAAATGCCCGGGCCTATTTTTTGTCCCAGTCCGGGCCTGACCCCAATCTTTGTATGACTTTTGAAATACTTATTATCCAGCTGCAACTATTGTACCTTCCCTTCATTAAAATGTAAATACACAGAAGGACATCTGTTAGGGCTAAATAGATATATAATATATATATATATATATAAAATATATACACACGTACCTATTCCTATGCATAGAGACACATAACCGAATAAGCGGACATTAAGACAAGAATTATGTTCGTTACTTTGGTTGCCTGTTTTAACTTGATGGATTCTATCACGAGATGCTTTGAGTTTGTGAACAAAGCTAGTTTTGGATTTGCCTTGACGTTTCAAATGCCTGCCGGGATCTAGAGTATCTGGGAGTGTATACAGCAAAGGAGAAGCGGGGAAGATAAATCAGATTTGCCATTCATTTTGCGAATTTTCTGTGTTGTTTTCTTCCAGGTTTCTAGCATCACTGTCCTGAAGATTGATGTCCAGTTTCTAAAAATTTAGTAACACGAAGCTGTTGAGGTTTTAAAAAGACAGTTATGTTCCTTGATTTATTTTGCTTTCTTTACAATATAAACTACTAATAGTTGTTGGAGTCTAAACTCTGGAAAGTAAAAAAAAAAAAAAGTGAATGTGAAAAGGTTTTCCAAAATTACATTTTTAGCATTTAATTTAAAATTAAACAAAAACTAAGCTTCAAGAGCCAATTAGCTTCCTTTTTAACATAAATTGGCTATTTACGTCTTTAAAGGGCTTCTCTAACTTTGTTGATTGCTATGCTAATGTAACCACCCTGGTATTAAAACACGCAAGTAAGATAAGTCATCTTAAGTAGGTGTAGATAGCTGTAGTAGAGGGACTCACTTAAGTAGTACTCTATATTTTTTTATTTTAATATATTTGTGTAATTTTATACCTCTAGTGATAAAGTAATGGGTAATATATATATCTTAGATTTTTTTTAAAGCTTAAAAATATATTTTCATTATTTTGCACTATTCCCAGTACAGCATGCCCAGAAATACTCCCGGAAATCTCTATGGTATGTTGTGGACCCCAATGATGTCCATAGTCCTGCATTTCTGATCGCAATTGGTGAGATTAGCCATCAGCGCTTTGAGCTTATCCATGGCAATAGAGAGTAATTTGTCTTTACACAAAAGCAATAATTAGGATGGAAGAACCATAAATTCAATATTTTTATATTTACATAGGACTTCACACCTCATGGATCATATTCCATGACTTACATTAGTAAAGCTATTTAACAGATAATGCATCGGGTTAACCTGTGCCCTCAATACCTTAAAATATATATCAGCTGGCATCCTGTAATCATACAAGGGGAAAATGGATTATCATAGTTAATTGTCTTCTATCTAATCACAATGCTGAAAATTCACAAATGTTATAAAAAGGTGTAGTTTTCACTTGAATAATTTATTTGAAACATCTGTTGTAAAATTAACCTGGTATTTTGCAGACTCTGATTATAAGCAGGGTAGTCCGTTTAATACACTGGAAGCTAACTATATAGACTCAGTGTGGTAAGGAAAATGGATAAAGCCATATTGGTCCAAGGCAATATGGAACATTAAAAATTAGCTTTTGGGACCTCACATGTCCACCTGAAGACCAGAGGTCTTCTCATGGTCATCCTGATGTGGCATCTTGGTTTCATAAATCTATTACTACATATGTGATAGATAACCAAATTACATGTGAAATAAAGTGAAACATGTAAAGCATGCACTTGTATTTAAAGGTGTATATGCTGCAAAGTGTTTAAATAAGCACCTAAGATTCTAAAGTAAAGGGTAACTTTACAAAAACCAGAAATGACAAAAATAGATTTGTCTAACCTAAGACAGATTGAGTTTGTGGTATTGAAGTTGTACTCAGACAGCTTAAATGATTGAGTTATTCTCAAATCTTGTGATTTCAGAAGATGTGGAGCCATTTCTCAATTTTCTGACATTTTTTCCCCTTGCGCATCAGTAAGTAAACCTAAAACATAAAGATCAAAAAAGACAGAAGCAGTAGATCTTGGCAGATTGCACTGCAAATTGTACTTACGGCCAGTATGGGTCGGAGATATATATATATATATGTAACGGGTTTTTGGGTAGACCCACCAATATCTCTGTGGTCATTTATCCCAGTTACCTCTTTGTGCTCTGCAGGTCAATCCTGAGCCTCCGCTACCTGGGAGTTGGGATACATAACTGTGGCAGTGCCTCCACCCAACGGAGCATCCAGGGTATGGATATGAGCTCCCGCTGGGAACATAGCCGAGTGATTAATAAAACTGACACAGGGCTAACTTAAAATTAACTTTGTATTGCACAGCAAAACACTATGCATAAATGCAACAGAAAAAACATGAAATATAGTATAATAAAATATACAGAAATGAAATATACAATACAAGGTTCAGCCACCCACAAAAATCACTGCGGCCCACCCTAATCTTCACCCTAGTGGCTGCTGGGTACCTTTAGTTGGTGCACATAACACAGTTGGGGCCCATGAGTAACTTACTCCACAGTATGGGTTGAATTGTATTGGAAACTTCAGTATGTCAGTGGGACTGGAGATCAAAAGCTTTTATTGGTGTGTGGCTGAATTCAGGGTGCCCTGTTGTGGAGACAGGGGGAGAGGTTTTAGGCTTACCACTCCACCACCTGCAATCAGGGCAGTTCAGCCTTTAACTTCTTCACTGCCAACTCTGCTGCAAACAGCTCTGTATCTCTGTCTGCTGGAAGATTCTGCCAGGATGCTGCAACTCTCCTCTGAGCATGGATTTCAAGCAGGCCTCTGGTCCTAGGCCTCTCTCACTCTCCTTCTCTCTCTCAGCAAGGGTCCTTCACCTCTGGCATACAACTCTCAACTCCCCTCTCCCAACTCCAATGGCCCCTTTTTACCTCACCCATGTGCTTTGCAGTTCGCCATCTGCTGGTCACTCCATAAGAACTGCAGGTGAGTCAGTGACACAGCAGCAATCACTAAAACCCCTTGAGGGGTTACATATATATATATATATATATATATATATACCGTATTTTTCGCTCCATAAGACGCAGTTTTTTTCCTCCCAAAGTAGGATGAAAAATCAGCCGCGTCTTATGGAGCAAAGATGCAGGCAGGCAGGCAGGGAGGGGGGGGCAACGATATACCGTATTTATCGGCGTATAACACGCACTTTTTTAACTAAAATCCGGAGCTTAAACCCTACCTGCGTGTTATACGCCGATAAATCCGGGGTCGCAACTGAGGCAGGCGGCGGCGGCCGCCAGCAGAGGAGTCCTGGATTTCTGCCAGTCAGGGGGGCCCAAGGGGTGCCGAGCGGTTGCTGAAGACAACCGCTCGGCAACTCTCGGGCCCCCCTGCCTGACAGATATACAGGAATCCTTTGCTGGCGGCGGCCGCCACCGCCGCCTGCCTCAGCGCTTCAACTCCTGTGTTGGAAGCGTTTGTCTCGGGTGCCGGCGCTTTACGCTGGGCGCCGGCATATGACGTCAGACGCCGGCGCTCAGCAGTGAAGCGCCGGCACCCGAGACAAACGCCTCACGCTTCCAACACAGGAGTTTAAGGTAAGTGACCGGGGCGGGGGGGGGAGATCCTGAGAAGGGGGGGTTAGGGAGTTAGAGGGGAGATCCTGAGAAGGGGGGGTTAGGGAGTTAGAGGGGAGATCCTGAGAAGGGGGGGTTAGGGAGTTAGAGGGGAGATACTGAGAAGGGGGGTTAGGGAGGGAGGTCTTACTGTGTGTGTCTTACTGTGTGTGTGTCTCACTGTCTCACTGTGTCTGTGTGTGTCTTACTGTGTCTGTGTGTGTCTTACTGTGTGTGTCTTACTGTGTTCATAGCTTATTCAGTTATTGTAATAAATATTTTAGCCCATTTTTTAGCTCAAAATATTTTTTCCTTTTTTTTCTCCTCTAAAATCTAGGTGCGTCTTATCAGCAGGTGCGTCTTATAGAGCGAAAAATACGGTATATATATATATATATATATATATATATATATATATATATATATATTTATCTAGAGTGTGGTGCGTGTATATGAATTTGGTATGTGTGGTAATAGCTGTGGACACACATGTTGGATCCCAGTGCAAGGAGGGATTCAGCAGAATCCGGTCTATACATCTGCCACTGTTCCTCCGGCTCTTTAACTTGCAGGTGAAGCTTTTACCTGAACACACCATTTGCTTACAAAAGAACCTGTACAGTATACTCACCATCAGTCAGTTCCAGAGGTGGCTCACAAGAGTATTCTAGGGGTATGTAAGAAATCATTCTCGTGCGTTTATTCTTTCCTATACACACGCATTAGGCCTGAATGCAACCAGAGTGCAAAGAACATGTGTTCTCCATCACATGACGTAGCTATTAGAGGGTCCTCTGTGGAATGCCAGTGTATCATATGACTGGTCCAATAGGATTCCTAAAATTCACATATTGCCCATATATAGTAAGAGCTTACACCTTAACCCGTTAATGTAAAGGGGTAAAAACTCATGCTTATAAGGGCAAGATCTCTTTCTCCTCCATCTTGTCAAGAATACAGAGCCTACAGTACCTACAACCATTGTCTCAATACCATCTGTTTATTAATTAGATACTACGTATACTACTTTTTCTAACAAATGAACCTATTTAAGAAGACTTAGAAGCTGTGGTCTTGACTGCTCAGGGTCTAATTCAGTGGCAGATCCAGAGCAAGACACGTACACCCCAACACTCATACACACTCAGACTGCTCACACTAAAACACCCAGACACTCACACGTACACCCCAACACTCATACACACTCAGACTGCTCACACTAAAACACCCAAGACACTCACATTAACAGACGCGCAGAGACACTTATATACCCAGACACACAGACATGCTAACATACCGAGGCATACACACAAACACAGCTAGACACATATATGTTAACATGCGTATGACACATGGTAACATATGAAGACGCAGGGGGTGGCTAGGCATGATTGCTCCAAATGATGATTAGCAATAACGTTGACCAATTTGTCCTTTTCTTAACCCATACATTTGTTACATTTGTTGCCAACCATGGCAACAGTAAGACATTTGACCAGTGATATCATTACAACGTGTACTTTTCTTAAAATATCCCGTGATCAGCTGTCACTAAACTGTGCCATTCATTTCAACAGATGCTCTATGTCACCTCTGTGAAAATGTCTTGTTTGCTTTTTTTTATTCAACAAAATGATTGTAAAACAAGGGAATAATAGACTGCTTCAATACTGCTTACCGAGTTGGTTTATTTTGATAAAATCATCTGGGTTTTTATCTGTCAATAATGATAATTAAGTTATGGCATAATGAGCTGCATCAGATGGCTATGGATAGTTAAACAAGTCATGGTTATTAAAGCATTGCAATTTTTTACAATGTATTTTTAGTCTGAAATATATTCCATATTAATGTAAATAAACTACAGTCTATTATATTTAGACCGCAGAGCTGTATTCACCTTGTGTAGTGCTTGTGATTCGCAAGTATTGAGTTAGCCCTTTGGTGATACGTAGCATGACTGTATGGAGAGATCCAGTCTATCTGGGAAGAAGTGTCATGGGATACAGGAGTAATATAAGGGGACGGGTACATGGCAAGAACTTGTTTCTCTTCTCTGTTGCCATATTCCATCACATTCATGTTCTTTAACATGCTTTTGGTTGCCACACCAAGGCAGGTGTTTGCTTGCTGAATTTTTGGGCACTGTCCTGATGTCCCTAGCAGCTGCCCCACCGTCCCACTTTTGCAGGCGGTATGAGGCATGGGCTGGTTGGGAAATTCATTTGATCGGCCCTGGCCAGCCCAGAGAGGTGAAAAATCATTGAAGGTCTGTGCTGTTCACAACGGCCAACACAGGTGTCTATTTGGGTAAGGCAGGTGAATGGCAATACCTTGCATCCGCTCACTTCCCCTAGCACACGTGTCCCGATTTGTTATTGAGGGTATGTGTGTAGTGGATCATTAATGGTAAGCATTTGGAGAGTGATTGATAAATTGCCCTTGTCACACTTTGGTGCCTATGGGTCATTTACTGAAATGCTTGTTTGCATACCCTTGTTCATAAATGATGTAGTGGACTTATAAATGCAAGCAGTGAAGGCATTGTTCAGGATTGTGCTGATTTCTGTGTTTAATTGGCAAACATCGATATAAATCGTAAGATTTAGTCCCATGTGAGTTATGATCGTACCCTATACACACTTATTTTTAAATGTGCACCACCTGTGAAAACAGGCAACATGCAAAGGTGGCAAAGGTTGTGAAATAGGCTGCTTAAAGAAGCATGTTAAATATTAATTATTATTCATTCATTCATTCATTCTCTCCAATGACCATATAAAGCTTTCTCTATAGTCAGTGGGTTACGTAATCTTTATATATTATCAAAGTGTATATACTGGTTTGGTTTCCATGGAAACTGTGGATACAGCTGAAATGTTTATTTTTAGGGCTATTTTAGCAATATATAATATGTAAGCAATACTAATTAAAAGTTCCATGCAGTTATTACTACATTATTTTATAGCTGAGGGCAAAATATAGGGCAAAAGCTGAACTTAGCTCAAAATGCACAGATCATGAGCAAACACCCCATTCACCCATTGTGGCAGGTGCTGTGCAGACAGCTGGTATTTTTTTTTTTTTTTATACTTTGCGTTTATTACATTTTGCATATTAACACAGAAATAAAAACATATCATTTAGAATGTTACAGGTGGCACTCTTGCCCAAAATAATGTTGTTTAGAATATTTCTGAGCAGCATACAGCATTCAGAATGTTCTTAAATACAACATAATGCAGATTACTCAACTCCAGAGCATGATACAGAGTAATAATGGGTACAAGTCAAGCGATCCCCAACCATATGGAGATAAAAGGAGAAGATAAACCAAACCATACATGAGGGAGAAAATAGAGGAGCTGGACCCAGCGAAATAAGGTATATTTATGACAGATCTAGACATACCGAAGAGGGCAGAATATGTGAATGGGAGAGTTTGGTAGGAACCTCCCAGGGCTCACCTAGCCCAGGATTCCCTATGTAGGTTAGCCAGATATAGTACCATCTGTGTCCAGATCCTCCATTCCTCTCTTATCTTCCACTCTATGCAGCCAATCCACATATAAGGGGCATTTATTTTTTCGTAATAGATTTCCTATAAACATTTATGAGAAGAGTAGTGCGAGTTCGAGGAGTAGAATGGCAGCAGGGGTTGGATCTGGGCACTAACCATTTTTATGATCTCTTCCCAGAATGCTCTGATTGATGGGCAGCTCCACCAGACGTGGGGGTATTCTCCTGTTGCCCTCTTGCAAATCTCTGAATGTCTGAGGGGGCCATGTACCAACGGGCCAACAACTTATATGAACTTTCTTGTACTTTGCTTGAAATTGTGAATTTCTGTGTCAATAACATAATGTTTTGCCATTGACCTTGAATGACAGTAATGTTAGAGTCCCTCTCTCACAGTTTGATGAAATAATGTTCTTTATCAGTATTTACAGAGACAAGTAAACAATAAATGTGTGATAGGGTATAAGAGGGGTGTCGCAATCCATGCACAGAGTCTCAAAATGGGTTAGTTCTTTCCATGTACTCTTAATGGTTCTTAATAGCAGCAATATAGTGTTGGATTTGAAAGTGACGTAATTGAACGGCGAACAGGAGAGCAAGTGAATGGTGTTAGGGAGGCCCCCCTGGACCGTGTTATTTCACAACCTAATAATGAATGGGATAGTTTGCTGGGTACTATTCATTCTATACCTATACGACTTGGGGAGCTTAGGTAAAACATGGCTAGGGACCTACATGCAGACCCAGTGTTTCTCTGGGGGAATGGGCTATTCTATAATTCGGATTAAATGAGCAGCCCGCTGATGTCCAAGAGACCCAGACCACCATCCCCACTGGTTTTGTCAAACAGAAGTAAGCCAATCGGGGATTCTTGCTTGCAGGCATTTATCATTCGCACCACCAGCAAATAGAAAGCCACATTCACTGAACATTGTTTTTTGGGAAGGTAAATATTGTCCTAAAGAACACCTTTTAAACTTTAAAAAAGAAATACAACAACACAAAAAGAGTACTTTTGGAAACATGTCCCAAGCAATAGAGCCTCCTAACACTTGGGGCTGGTGGTGTGCAGGAAGATACATGGTTTTTTGTAAAAGGTTTTTTTTAATTCACTTTGGAAAGGCTGAACTTGATGGACGCATGTCTTTTTTCAGCCTATGTGACTATGTAACTATATAACTATGTAACTTAACTTTTTGAAGGGAGAGGGAGGTATTGGCCATATTGGCATGAGCCTTGTCCACCCACGACCCTGTCGCAGGTTCACAGATTTTCCTTCCTTGGACCAATTTAGATAGGAACTGACCACTGCAGACCGGGAACACCCTACAAGAGCAACCGTTTTGGAGATGCTCTGACCTGGGACAGGAAAATAATCGTCACTGGCATGTGGTAGGGAAGATGGGCAGATTTCCAAATTGGCAAAAACTGGAGAAGAAAGTGAAAGGAAATAAGTGTTCTGTAAGGAACTGTGGAAATAAATGTGCTATTAACATATTTATAACAGTATATATGCCTATAGATGAAGACACAGGCTAAGGTGGAAGGGAGTAAGAAAATAAATATTTTTAACATGATTATTTAATGATTTCACATCTTGACAACTAAGAAAATTCAGAGAGAGTCATGGAAGCTGGAGGGGCTAAATAACAACTGGGATAGAGGTCTGAAGCCCAAACTACTAGGAGATAAATCTGCATAGCTCAAGAACCCAGTAGGCAAGGATTGATGAACTGCTGAGTGTAGCTAGTAGCCTAGCTGGAGGAAGCAGACAGGGTTAAAGAAAAGAGCTGCCTGGGGAGCAATCATTGAAGAAAGATGCCGATAATAATATGATATTTAGGCTGAAGGTAGTGGGAGACAGTGAAGCATGATAGCACAGACCTACAAAAACCAATATAAATACCGATGGTGTCTGTACGAGAGGATTCATGGCTTCCTCTGTATGCTGATAGCTGATAGCTATGGTCATTGACGTTTAAACCAATTTGCACAGATCTCTGGCAGAATGACGTAATGTCTTGGGGGGTAGAAGATTATAGGGGTTTAAATACACTTCCAATCCCTCGCACAGATTCAGGCAATGCCTTTTACAGATAGAAAATATACATTTTAACAACATCTAGTGCATCAAGGGCTATAACCTTTATAGCTCACCATCATCATGTGATGGTGTAGTCCACAAAAGCTCATCAATCCCTTTTTTTTAAATAAAAAAAAAGATAAATATTTTATGTGCCTATGCATGTCTATTTTTTACATTTCTATGGTGGAATTGATTTTACAATTGGGGATCACCTGTGATGGCATAATTACTAATCCTTGTTAGCAAAGAAGAGGAGAAGGTCTGAGAGAGTGAAGAAGAGGAAGCGAAGGTGGGAGAGAAAGTAAGAGGAGGAAGAGAGGGTGTAAGAGAGGAGGAAGAGAAGGTATAAGAGGGAGAAGAAAAGGAGGAGAATGGAGTGAGAGAGGAAGGAAGAGGTTAATATAGTGAGTGAGTTAATATAAGTGTATGGGGTTAGAATGTGTGTCTATAAGTATATGGTCTTATAGTATGTGTGTGTGAGCATATAGTGTTAGCATTTGTGTGTGTCAGTGTATGGTGTCAGGTAGACTTGGGCACCAGGGGGCTCTTCGTGTTCGTCTTCGTGCTCGTCTTCGGGGGGGAAAAAACCTTCGTATTCCGCGAATATTCGCCCGTTCCTGTCTTCTCTTCGGGCGAATATTCGCGGACATTCTTCGTGCTCGTTTAATCTTCGTTTCCTTCCCGGTTGCCTTGCAGGGGTTAATACGGGGTTAACAACACATCGGAGCAGCAGCAGCTGCCGTGAAGGAACTTCATTCGTTGATGGCAGGCCAGCCCCCTGCCGAAACGACCAATAGAGTTGCACACACGTACTGAGGTGTACTGTACACAAAATGACCTAGAGACAAATGCTCCAAGGAACTTGGCCTCCGTTTATCATACACAATCACACATCCATAGATGTTTAATAAAAAAATAGGGATTATTTTACATTTTTAAATTGATTTTGGACCACTTGTAATACATGCCTAACATTTGCTACCTATTTACAATGGCATACTTTGCAACAACCCAACTTTTACTGGACAGGACTGGAAAAAAGCAGGACTGTCCACCAAAATCTTGGGTGTGTTGGCAGGTATGCGGATGGAAAAATGTTGGACAAGAACTAAAAAATAGCTTAGGGTTAATGTACGGTTATGTTTAAGATTAGTAGCAGTGCACTGCTTTGGTTAAAGATGTATTATGTCTAAATAATAATTTCATTTTAATGGGTTTTAAAAAAAAATTAGGGGTTTATTTAAATGTATTTTAAAGTTAGATTTATTATTTAGTACTTTATTATATTTATTTAATGTTTATACTAGTGCTACCTACCGAGCTATAACTACCAACGTGTATTTGCATACCTAGTTTAGCTAAATTAGATGGGACAGGACTGGAAAAAAGCAGGACTGTCCCTGAAAAAGTTGGGTCTGTTGGCAGGTATGTGGATGGAAAAATGTTATAGTATGAAGTGTGAGTTATAGCGTTAATGCTAGTGAGTGTAGAAATGAAGGCCAGGACAAATAACAAGAGGAAAGGTCCTTGTGATTTTTGCATTGTACGTGTATGTGTTATGTGTGTTATGTGTGTTGTCACTTGTCACTGTGTTATATGTGTTATGTGTGTTATGTGTTATGTCACTGTGTTATTTGTGTTATTGTGTGTGTTATGTTTGGTTGGTTGTGTATCAGAAGGAAAATAATGAAATGGAAATGGAAAAGGAAATGGGAAAGGCGAATGAGTGGGCAATTGGCGACCCACTCACCTGTTTCACCCCAGAGCAAAGCATCCAAACACTGTCAGTCCTACACGTTTGGCAGCGGACTTCCAGAGCTCAGACACAAGGCCCTAGCGTAAGCTGGCCACTCCGGCGGAGGTAGCAGGCGTTGCCACACCGCAAACAGACGCAGCCAGAGGGGAGAAACTGCCCTTACCACTAGGGACATTTTGGGCATGACTCTAGCCAGGAAGCGAACTGGCAGAGAAGAGATGCTGGCACCACCACCACCAGCAGCAGCATTGAAAAATGGGAAAGGTGAATGAGTGGGCAATTGGCGACCCACTCACCTGTTTCACCCCAGGGCAAAGCATCCAAACACTGTCTGTCCTAGACGTTTGGCAGCGGACTTCCAGAGCTCAGACACAAGGCCCTAGCGTAAGCTGGCCACTCCGGCGGAGGTAGCAGGCGTTGCCACACCGCAGACAGAGGCAGCCAGGGGGGAGAAACTGCCCTTACCATTAGGGACATTTGAGGCATGACACTAGCCAGGAAGCGAACTGGCATCGAAGAGACGCTGGCACCACCACCAGCAGCAGCAGCAGCAGCAGCAGAATTGGGAAAGGCGAATGAGTGGGCAATTGGCGACCCACTCACCTGTTTCACCCCAGGGGAAAGCACCCAAACACTGTCAGTCCTAGACGTTTGGCAGCAGACTTCCAGAGCTCAGACACTAGGCCCTAGCGTAAGCTGGCCACTCCGGCGGAGGTAGTAGGCGTTGCCACACCGCAAACAGACGCAGCCAGGGGGGAGAAACTGCCCTTACCATTAGGGACATTTAAGGCATGACACTAGCCAGGAAGCGAACTGGCAGAGAAGAGACGCTGGCACCACCACCAGCAGCAGCAGCAGCAGCAGAATTGGGTAAGGCGAATGAGTGGGCAATTGGCGACCCGCTCACCTGTTCCACCCCAGAGCAAAGCATCCAAACACTGTCAGTCCTAGACGTTTGGCAGCAGACTTCCAGAGCTCAGACACTAGGCCCTAGCGTAAGCTGGCCACTCCGGCGGAGGTAGCAGGCGTTGCCACACCGCAAACAGACGCAGCCAGGGGGGAGAAACTGCCCTTACCATTAGGGACATTTAAGGCATGACACTAGCCAGGAAGCGAACTGGCAGAGAAGAGACGCTGGCACCACCACCAGCAGCAGCAGCAGCAGCAGCATTGGAAAAGGCGAATGAGTGGGCAATTGACGACCCGCTCACCTGTTTCACCCCAGGGCAAAGCATCCAAAGACTGTCAGTCCTTGGCGTTTGGGAGCAGACTTCCAGAACTCAGACACTAGGCTCTAGCGTAAATTGGCTACACCGGCGGAGGTAGCAGGCATTGCCACACCGCAGCAAGTGCAACCAGGGGGAGAAACTACCCTCTCCATTAGGGACATTTGAGGCATGATTTCAGCCAGGAAGCGAACTGGCAAAAGATGCTGGCACCACCACCAGCAGCACCGTTGGAAAAGGAAAAAGGTGAATGAGTGGGCAATTGACGACCCGCTCACCTGTTTCACCCCAGGGCAAAGCATGAAAGTCTGTCAGTCCATGGCGTTTGGGAGCGGACTTCCAGAACTCAGACACTAGGCCCTAGCGTAAATTGGCTACACCGGCGGAGGTAGCAGACGTTGCCACACCGCAAACACGTGCAACCAGGGGGAGAAACTACCTTAAACATTACAGATAAAAAAAATTAACTTTCCAAGCTAAGAGCTGGGTAACCCAACTTGGGCAGATTGAATTTAAGGAAGGCAATCTGCTCCATCAGATGAGGTGCCATGCATGAGCGCTGTGGACTCAGTATGTTTCCAGTCATAGAAAACACGCGCTCACTTTGAACAGTGGTTGGCGGACATGATAGTAGCTGCTGCGCAACCCATGAGAGTGCAGGCCACACACTCTTCTTTTCATCCCAGTAGCTAAGAGGATCAACATTAGGCGCAGAAGGAACTTCACAGAGGTAAAGTTTGACCATTTCAGCAGCACTACTCTCCTTTCTGCTGCTAGCTCTGTCAGATGGTCCAACTATACTCCCAAGTGCCTCTTCCCAAAACGCAGCTGCTCCACTCAGCTGTGTTGTGCTGCTTGTGGCACTGCTGCTGATGCTGCTGCTAGGAGTAGCAGACCACATCATCTCTTCCTCCTCCTGCACCTCTCCCTCCTCGGACAGCATTCCCATTTTACGCTGCCAGTGACGCACCTTGTTGACCAATTGCTCCCGGTAGCTACTGAGAACATTAAATTTCAAAGCTAGCTTTCCCTTAATTCTTGGATCGCAAAGGCACGCTAGCATCATTTCGGGACTCTCTTCCATTCGTTTGCGAAGGTGTACTTTTAGCAGATCCTTCAGCTTCCTGACTATGGCTGCTATGTCAGGATGTAGAGTGCCACCTTGAACAGCCTCACGGTTTCCAAGGAACACATCCATCTTGCTGCCTAGATGGGAGAACACTGGGATTACCTGGGCCAGACTGGCAGTGTTTGAACTTAAATTTTCTGTGGCATCCCTGAATGGTTTAAGGACTGCCACTAGCTGGGCGATCACTGTCCAATCCTCCCTATTCAATGGAGAGGTAATCCCAATATTGTGCTCTGAGGCAAGATTATGGATTGCCCTCTGCTGCTCCAAAATCCTCTCGAGCATGTCTAACGTGGAGTTCCACCGTGTACTGACATCCTGACGTAGGCAGTGTACGGGAAGACCTGACCTCTCTTGCTCTTCCCTCAAAAGTTGGCTAGCCTTAACACTATGGTGAAAGTGCCCAGCGATCTTTCTGCAGCGGGACAGAACTACTGCTGCCACATTAGTTCCTTCTGACATTGCTGCCTTCACTACAAGATGGATGATGTGGGCTGCACAGCGCACACCAACAATATGACCATCTCGCAGCGCTTTCACCATATTGGCACCTCCGTCAGTTACCACAAAACCAACTTCAACATTGGTGCCCGCCTCTGCTCCCACCCAAAGGCTAAACATTTTCCTCATCGCATGCAGAATGTTTTGGGAAGTGTGCTTTTCATCCATCACTTCTGCATGGAGAAGGAAAGATCGGTAGCCTGCTGCAGCAGCTTCCTTAGACGCACCGGGCTGCCACCAGTGTGCTGTCAAAGAAAGAAAGGCATGCTGGCCGCTAGGTGCACTCCACAAATCTGTAGTGAAATGAACAGACTGACCAGCAGCCTTGGAAAGCTCCTCTTTCACTGCTGCAACACAGGACCGATACAATGAGGGGACAATGTTCCTGCTGAAAGTGGAACGTGACGGAACTGTATATTGTGGAGCCACAGCCGCCATCAATTGTTTGAAAGGCTCCCCTTCGATCATAGAGAAGGATGCCCCTCCAACAGCAATGAACTGACCAATCAGTCGCGTTACTTTATTGGCCTGCTGTTTGGGCATTGACCTTTTGGATTGGAATGCCACAAATTGTTCCAGGGTGGGCTGGACATGCAATGCTCCAACCTGCCTTGGTCTCTGGCTGCCAGCACTAGTTGCTGCTGCTGCTGCTGCTGCTGCTGCTATTGGCTCAGAAGAAGAAGCTGTTGGGGTTTTTCCACGGCCACCAGCTATGCTGGAGAAGGTGGAGGCTCAGGGGAAAATTGTGCACTAGTCATTTGGACACTGCTCCCTGAGGAATCTGATTCCTGACCACTCATCTCCTCTACTTCCTCTGGCTCATAGTCTAGCTCTTCATTAGCCAGATCGAATGGAATTCCTGCTAGGCTGGAGCTAAGACTGATATCGTCGTGAGACTCGTGACTAGTAGTAGTGCGAGCAGGAAGAATAGACTCTGCACTTGGCCTCTCAGTCTCAGGCTCCTCTGCTACCTCGCTAGGTGGAGTTCCACTATGTGTAGCCCTCTCTCTAACTGTCTTTACAAAAATTTTGTAAGGACTTGGTGGCTTGCTAGAGGTACTAGGAGGACATGGCGTGGCGGTACCAGTGGGAACAGTAGGCGCAGCACTAGTGGTGGTAGAGGCGGTAGAGGTGGGGGTGGTGGTGGTGGTGGTTTTCCCTACAAAGGAATGAGATCGCTTTGGTTTGGGACCCCTCTGAGTCTTGCTGCTAATTTGGCTCTGCTTGGTACCTTGCATGCTGCTGGTGGATGGGGAAGATGCTGCTTGGGGCAAAAGGCACTTCTTTTTAGTCACTGGGCTGGTACTACTTGTGCTACCCTTTAACTTTGAACGTGCTTCTGGTGCTTTAGGCTTTCCGTAAAAAACCATAGAGCTTGTGGGCCTAGCCGCACTACTACTGCCTGCTTTTGGTGCCTTTCCTTTACTTGATGATCCTTCAAGCAATGCTTCCCCAAATGATAAGCGAGAGCTTGGCCTACTTGGCCGACTAGACTGACGCAAAGGCTGCATCTTAGAACTGGTGGTGGTGCTGGTGGTGGTGCTGGTGGTGGCGGTGGTAGATGGAGCTTGTCCCTCCTTAGTCCCAAAAGGAGGATCCATTTCAAATTTTGTGTTGTGTGTGTAGTGTAGTGTAGTGTTTAAAAAACTATAAAAATAAATAAATAAATAAAAATAAAAAAAAAGGAAAAACGAATTAAAGACAAAAAATTAGAGGAAGTTCTCTTCAGTGCTACTGCTTAAAAAGTAAAACTATGCACTACTGCACTGTGCTGTGTGCAATCTGCCAAAGTGCTAAAGTTATTTAAATTAACTCAAGATTAACTATTTAATAACTAGCAGTATTTTATTTTTAATTTGAATTTACACGGGCCTAAGAGCTTAGCCTACTACTATGCTAGCCTAAAGCTATATTTCCTTACTATAAGTCTACCTCTAGGCAGACGCTCTCAAACCCACTAAGCTAAAGTGAGGTTAAATCAGATTCAGTATATGATTTATTAATTAATATTAAGTTATATAATATTAATAGATTAGAAATAATTTACTTATATATTATGTATTATAGATAGAAGAATATAGATTATGAATTAGAATTTAGAATTAGAATTACTTATATTATAGATTATGAATTAGAATTTATATTGTTATATATTATTTATAATATATTATAGATTAAGATTAAAGAAGATTAGAATTATTTTAGTACTACAGCTAGTAGCTTGAAGCTTTGCTTAGTACAGCTCGTCACAGTCAATTTTTCTTGAAAAGAATTAGAAATAAAATAAAATGTCACAGCAAAACAGTTAGCTTCACTGCTGGCTGCACTCACTAGCCCAACAAGTTCACTTCACTGATGGACTGAGGTGAGCAAAACACTAAGGGTACTTTTAATAAAATTTAAATAAAATGTAAAATAAATGATTAAATCTTTGCAAAACAGTTAACGTCACTGCTTGCTGATCAAAAAAAAACACAGCACTTATGCGGCTGCACTCACTAGCCCAACAAGTTCACTTCACTGATGGACTGAGGTGAGCAAAACAAATGAAATAAAATGAAAGATTAATTAAGAAAAATTGACTTGGTCTCTTGCTGTTGCTAAAACAAAGCACAAACTATAGAGCTGCAGCACCAGTACTAATAAGATTAGCTGAACTATACGCTAGTAGTAATTATTTAATATTATTACTTTTATTTATAGCTAATTTAATTAACTATTAAGACAAGAAAGAATTATAGAATTATTGATATTACTGATTTTAGATTAGACACTAGTAGATGTCTTGAATGTCTACAGTACACTCTACACTAGTATACTATTACTAACTATAACTGACAAATATATATATAATTTTATAATGAATTCAATTATTAATTATATTAATTAATATTACTGATTTTAAATTAGACACTAGTAGATGAATGTCTACAGTACACTCTACACTAGTATACTATAGAATATATATATATATATGACTGACAAATATATATATATATAATAATGAACTATTAAATTATAGATTCTATTAAATTATTATTTATAAATTCTATTTAATTTATTTAAGCAGGACAGGCAATAGGCACTAGTGCCAGCCCAGGGCAAGGGCACCCCAGTGCCACTGAGGCACTGGGTGCACTGTCAACTCAACAGCACTTACACTACAGTTGATGACAAATTAAATAAAAAAAATTAAATTAATCAAATTATTATTATTAATTATATTAAGTAGCACTGAAGTGAGGATGAAGTACACTGTGAGAAATGGCAGGCTAAGGCTTACCAGTCTCACACAGAACAGAACAATCTCTCTCTGTAACGCTCGGATGCAGCACAGCAGTGTTGCCAAAGCAGTCACAGCGAAAAATGAATGGATCTCTCAGGCAAGCTCTGGTCTTATAAAGGCGCCTTCAGAATTCAAAATACAGCAGCACAGGCATTGGACGAGACCCTTAGCGTGACGTCACAAGAGTGAGCTGATTGGACAGACGAGATCAGCTCACTCCTGTTTGAAATTTTGGCGGCTGCGCGGCAAAAACGAAGACGATCACGAAGAATCTTCGATTCTTCGTGGTTGTGAGTCTTCGTCTTCTCCTACGTTTTGCCGGCACTGTATTCTCTTCGGCGTGTCTTCGGAACGAACAAAAAAACGGCCTCTTCGTGCTCGTTTTCATGTTCGCCCGAAGACGAATGCGCAAGTCTAGTGTCAGGGGTAAACCTAGAGTTAGTGGGGAGGAAAAGGAAAGAGGGAGTGTGTGTATGTACGTGTAAGTGTATTGAATTACAGTGTGAACGCCGCCTAGAGGTGGTGGGTGTTAAGAAATAATCAGCCCTGTGTGTCAGATGTGCTAGATACACCACTGCTCGTGTGTGTGTGTGCTTATCCGCAGGATACTTTGCTGGGGAAAGTACGGAAACACTGCTGAATGGCTTAGCAGCTGATCACGCCACGCTGCAATCTATGTAAGTAAGTTGCTGGAACTTAAAGCAGGACCTAATGCAGGAAGGACTGGATTTCTCCATATATCAGACAAGATATATGCCTACACCTGCACTGTTTTGCAGTATTCACATTGGGCAAGGTAAGTATGGCTCCCATGCCTTCTAACTTAAATTTAACTGTGATCCTCCATTTTTCTTTTATACTTTACTCTGATGAAGTATTGTACATTAAAGTTTCTAGAGGGAGCTTTTAACATATGGGCCAGATTAATCCATGGACTCTTGGTGTAGACCTCATCACTAATGCATGTGGTTACCATATTTAATCTACAGTCAAGGAGAGCAATCATTTTTGGTTTGATAATACCAGGTATTCTCATTTGATTACAACTTCTGAAAAAATGTGCTCTTGGGATTCCAGACAAACATGCAGTAAAGTGAATACATTGTTTGAAAAATGCACAGCTAAACATAATGCACAGCTAAACATAAATACCTTTTACAACAGTAAAAGATAAGGTTTTCACCTTATTACTGGTTAATTCTAAATAAGTCTACAAAAATCACAGACCGTTTTATCTAACGTGACTTGTAAATAAAATTTTGATGTCTCAGAAAAAACAAACCAAAAACAACAACAACAACAAAAAAAACCAGATCAGCAGTGAACATAGTTGACTTTGGCTATTACAGTATTCTCCCAATTTTGACATTTAACTGTAATGCCTCCGTCTTATCTTTTCTCACTATGGTGCGTAGATTGTCAGGGTAATATCTTTGAAAGTGACATGTATTGCAAACATTTGCTTACTGGTATAGTACGCGGATGCACAGATAACACCCAGTTCCGGAGTAAATTAAATAACAAGAAGCTCAGAAACGAACATTTCAGGAAAATAACTTATATTTTCTATTGCAAATAAAGTGCGATTGGCCCAATATTTTCTCCTAGCCTTAGAAGGATCTCTCGATCACAATTCAGTTTCCTAAAGACCAAACTTGTTACCTTCTATCCTATTGTCCCAGTCGATCCTAACCACAAGAACTACAGACGACATTCTAAAACATGAACGCCAATTATGTATCCTTCAATATGTATAAAATGTTTTAAAGGTGAAGTACCACATACTCAAGTCTTCTCTAGAAATAAATATTTTATTGTGCAAAGTTCTTGCTGGGGATACTTAATTGCCAAATTATATATATATATATATATATATATATATATATATATATATATATATATATATATATATATAAAACTACATAAATGTCTTCCACCAGGACTAGATATATAGATATCTATAAACATAGATCTGGCTTCTTCTACTCACCTGGCCCCCCCCTTGACCCAATGGGGAAGGAGATATGACAGCTGGCCTATGCAGGAATGCTTTCTGTCCCTCTCATTCATTGGTCATGTTTACAACTTTGTATCAACCAGGTATATAAACAGAGGTGACACTTTCTTACTTCCTTCTCAATCAGCATCAGGCAGGGAGAAGAAGATCTGGAACTTTGAAGAATGGATTGCTAAGAAGACTAATATTGGTATTTCCGCAACAAAGGCAGTGGTGGCCAATACAACTGGTTTGAAGCTCTTGGTGAATATGATGGGTGTATCTCCCTGACGTGGTAACATGGTCGCCAGCTGGCAGTGGTTTATTCCTCAATTTCTCTGGTGATTAACATGGATTAATATTCTGTTTAGCCACAGCTGCGGTTTGTGGTCACCTTGCCAGCGCCTAAGAAGACTATATGGTATCCGCAACTGAATGTCCTCAAGTTGGCCTGGCGGTGAATATGTGTTCAAAAAAGCTTTGGCCGAGCCCATGCCAACATATTTGTGTCTGGGGTCTTATTGGGGAAGAGTAATTTATTATTTTACTATTATCTGTATGGATGCTATAGGCCTAAGCAGTCATGGTAAACACCAGATGACGGGTTTAGTGATATGTAGAGCAGCTACACTACATAGTACTGGGGGCTTTATTGGTAGTGTTACCACTATGACCTGTGTAGTGATAACCCACAAACATGTTTTAGATAAATATTCTCCACTAAGGAATAAGTAGATGGTTTTACAAGTAAATTCATTGATTGAAAATCCTCAGACAAGATCATTTAATACGAAAAATGATTTTGTAAGAAATTTTGGTTGATATTCACTTCTGTGCACTAACGTGAACTAATAAAACAATCAATTGGACTATTTGAGTCGATAAATAGAACCCTCTTATAGTATTTAACATTGAACAACCCTGATATGGCACAAAAAACTACATTGACACATGAATTAAAATCTATTTCTGATGGTCCCCTAGGTAAGCAACGGCTGATATTTTAATTTAGCATCTTACATTATCAAAGGCATGTGGATGAAAATCCTGACACTGTTCCGAACGTATCAAGCAGAGCTTGAAATACTTGCGCTTCTCTTTTTTGGGGCAATGTAAAAATCTGTCAGCAATACGTGCACGGGAACTAAATGGCTTTTCATGGTATAGCCTAGATTTTCATCTGTTTTCCAGAACATTTTTGAATCCCGTAGGCTGTATCTGTGAAGTCAATCTGAGGTCAGGCAGCTCTGCTCTATGAACAAACAACGTCTGCTGCAGATTATTCTTTATTTTTGCATTCATTTCCCAACATATTAAGAGGATTATTTGAAAAGAAAGGGAGCAGCTTTGGAGACTGTGAGCAGAAGAATTTATAGTGCAAAAAATAACGATATTCAACATAATAACACTTAAAATTGTCTACTTTTCATCTTAAATGTAAGAGCGTTTTTAATTGATGTTAACAGACCTGTTGGATAATTAGAGCCAATGTGATGGATATAGTTGTGTCTGGAATTTTAGTATAAACTTTTGTAGTCTAGAATGCTTGATCTGAACCTCTATTCACATTTGCAGCAATTATTATAGTGATTGATTTGTCTTTGTATTTAACCATACTTTGGCTAAATTGGCAAACCTTAAATTGTATGAAGTACGGAGAAGAGAGATTGAGAACTGGACACAGGCTGCCGAAGAGGACTACTACCTGCCAATAGAGACTGTTTGTTCTACCTGTTTGTAAAAGTAAATTGGGGAGAGACTACATTTTTTTATATTTTCATCAAATTGAAATTCTGTCATTTTAGCCAAGTACAATTAGAAAGAATGCTGGATTACTGTTTATTGGTGCTCTATGTTTGTGGCTCATGACCCCATGACACAAATGATGGTGTTTTTAAGAGAGACAATATAAATCATTAGATTTATGTAATAATGAACATAAACCATTTTTATGCGCAGCTCCAAACAACCTATGAAGCTCATTTTATGAGTTTAACCATTTACTCGTTCACTACAGTTATTGTTTTTTTATAGTTTCATACTATGTGTTGATTTTTGTTTATTTACAGCTTTTTTTGGGGTACACCGTGGATATTTACCTTTTTTCCAGCTGTATATTTTTTGTAAGTGCATGTTCTAGCCTTTTTATGTGTTTTTATGGCTTTTTTATGCCATAAAAGTGTCATTCTGCGCAGGTGATTGTTATTTGTTTTTTTTCCACTTTCTTCTTTATAGAGTGTGTGTTCTATTGTCACTCCCGCAGCGCGGTTTCATTTTCTCTACTTGGCCACTTCTTATTCCTTTTGTTTTTAGTATTACCTATACCACATGAAAGGCTGTGAGTGGAATCATCCATTATAGTTAAACATAACTTTTAATCCTATATATAAAAAAGCAAAATTACATTGTATGACACTGGACAAAAAATTTCTGACGCATTTTGTGCAAAACACTGTTTTTTTTTATATTAAGGATTAAAGTTAAGTTTTACTATAAGGGATGATTACACTCAATGTCTTTCATGTTGTATAGGTAATACTAAAAACAAATGGCCAAGTAGACAAAAAGAAATCCTGCTGCGAGAATGACAGGTATCTGCATTTAAACTGAGCTGCGTATAAACGTGTAGATTGGACCACCAGGTCCTATAAGCGACAGACAACTCTGGATGCAAGAGTAAATCAATTTTAATCCCTTCAATCCCATATGGACGTACTGGTACGTCCAAAAAATGCATCCCAAGAATCCCCTATGGACATACCGGTACGTCCTACCCTTCTTGCACAGGAGATCACGCTGTTTGACAGCCTTGACTCCCCCTGACAGCAGAAGCCAGAAAACCGTTATATTTTTAAACACCGATCGGGCATTCCCTTCCGGGTCACATCACTGCTGACATCACCCGGAAGGGGATATCCTGTCCTCCGATGAGGCACAGATGCTGCGATCTCTATGCAAGTCTGTGGGGATAAAAAAAGATAATAATAATAAAAAAAAGCCTTACATCCCATTGCCCTAACAAAAGATCTACCCAGTATAAATCTCCTGCCCCCCTCACAACCCCCAAACCCGTTAAGCCATAAGCAAAAAAATTCTACAAATAATGTACACCTTATATTATGTGAAAGTACGGAAGTTCTGGGAAAGTATGGAAAATCTATATAAATTAGGTATTTCTGAAATCAGGACACCTGAATTGATAAACTTGGAGGTGATTTTCCATCACTTTACCTAATGTTGTGAGGATTCAGAGGGAACATTTATAAAAAAATAGTTTTTACTAAATTTCTCATTCTAAATTTTTAGCTAATCATCTAGCTATGGTATCAAAAGAAAGTTCTCTCTCTCTCCTTAAAAAAAACCCAATATATAGTTTACATGGATACACTATTCACAGGAAAAGAGAATAATCGCCGACAAAAATGGCAAAATTGCGGTACCAAAAACCGCTGGGACTGAAGGGGTTAATTACTGAACGCAATACAATACCACAGACACACGGTGGTAACAATGCGTTTATTACCTCAATGCAATGTCTTCAGAGGGCTCCGACTACAGGGATCAGACCAAACTACAGCGTCCCTGACTTCTTCAGGGTAACGAAGAGATATCGCACACAGGTTTAAATAAATGGAAAGACTAACCCTTTTGTTGCCTATCATCCAACACCAATTAGCCTAATTAAGATGTTACTACCTAATTAAAGTGCAATAATCTGAAAATAATAATGGTATCAGTTTTTTTTTAGCCCATTATGGATTTTATGGGGCTCATATGGTATAAAAAATGTATATACCAATAAAAACAACCATAGCTGGACCCACTATATCAATACAAATTGGATAAGTAAGTAATATAAATATATACATATAGTAAATAAATCTGCCAAATTATTAATATTTCCATGAATATCATAATTATTAAAATATGCTTATTATGAGTTTGTATAATAACATAACGGGATCAGATTTGAAAGTAACACACACACCCTAAAGGAAAATGGTCACGCACCCTCTCAATCACATACTGTCTCAGTAACAATTGGAAACACTAATATTTCAAAATAGGAAGCATGCAAAGTGTATAAAACAGATGAAACCTTGCAAAATATACATTTCTCAACAAAGATACAATAAATTTGCCATTTCAAGAAGAGACTTCTAAGGTCCCAAAAGCTTATGTGACTCTAAATATATTTCTATGTTCACCCAATAAAAGGTCAATTAAAAGCTCCTTCTCTTGGACCAATACATCTAAATACACTTTCCTTATTATTAAAGCTGTAAGAAAAAAATAACTACTCCATTTCAGAAGTGCTCTGCAGCAGGAAAAATTTCAAGTATTGGCAACGGGATTATTTGCTCCCTACATATGCTTTCTACCCACCTCCTAACCCACAAGTTGCAGTAAAGAAAGAAAGCTATATAAGTAAAAGGTACCTACCCAATTCTTAGAGGGACAGATTAATGTCCCTGGCTTCCCTACTATAGACAAATGCATATTTAACTATTGTTACAGTGCTTCCCTGACCCAGAAGCTGCAGCTCTGCTGCTGCAGTTCCTTCCTCTTCCACAGTCTGACTATTATTGCCGCTGATTGGCTACTTGCATTTCCCTCAGCGTATGCATGTGGCCAAACAGCTGGGGGTCATTTACAAGGTGGAACGCCACGACAATTTAAAGGGACCACGCAGCTATCATATGCATTAAAGTGCATACAATGGCGGAAGTATCCCTTTAAAGTAAAAACTCTTGCACGAAAAGAAGCAACATAATTTTGAACAAAAAAATATTGTTTAGTTTTGATATTCATCAGGTTTTTTGTTATTCAATTTTGATACAATATATGTTATTAATGTATCTTAGAGGAAGAAGAGAATTTTATGTTTTTATTAACCACAAAGTTTGAAGGACAAACTCAAGTGTCGTGGATAGGATGCAACTTTTGTGGAAATAGGATTAGTCTGAAAAAGTTATTTTAGATGGAAGACCATAGAAAATATTTTAGATTTTATCCTTACAGCATTTTCACCTTGCTGAAATACAGGTAAAAATGTCTATATAAGTGAATCCAAGGTTACTTTAACAACAACACATAAATATCTTCCTAGCCTTGTGTAAAATGCGTTGTACATAAAAATGTGTGAATTAAAGTGCACAGTACTGAATCTGTTTAATTTATTATACAATTGCTATGTGAAGAATATACATAATTTTCTAATATAATATTAACATTTACAAAATAAAACCCAGTTAAAAAAAAGAATATCACTTTATATGTACAATAGGGTCCATAAGTCCACCATCACCCACTGGCTTTATTTGATCATTTATTAAACAGTAGTAAAATATTGTAATAATAATACATATTATTCAGGAATACATTATTCAACATTGAGACAAATCAATTTTTATGTCTTTGTTAAATCTTTATGTAAAAATGCCATTTATGTGAATATACTCTTGACGCCATTTTGTAATAGATTTTCAAAAATGTTAAGACACTATACATTTTTATTCAAATAGTAACGTCGTGGCACACATTTTGAGATGGAGATAAATCAATGGGACTGCTCTGCATTTTAACCCAAAAGAGACTCTCAAGCAATTTCATACCTTTTCTGGACACCTTTAATGAAGCACCTGTGTGGCAGGAGGGCCCACTCAACTCCAAGATTTGGTCAGAACCTGCAAATATGTAACACAAAAATATACAAACTCGGGGAGCACAAAACCTAAAAGGCATAAACATTCACATTCCTGGGTTGCTGCTAGAATAATAATGACCAATAAGTACACAAAACAAAGCAAGAATTCAGCACATACCTAGAGAATACCATTCAAAAAACCCACCCATTTAAGGTTAGTTATCCCCATATGTTAAGCTGTGTGTCCAGATAAGTGTCTGTGTCTGGATATGTTACTGAAACTGTGTTTCTGGGTATTTTACTGAAAGTGTGTGTGTATGGGTATGTTAGTATGTTTTCTGATATGTAAGTGTGTGAACATGTGTGCTTGTCTGGGTATGTAAGTGTGAGTGTCTGGGTATGTAAGTGTGGGTGTGTCTGGGTATGTTTGTGAGTGTGTGTATTTTAGTGTGTGAACATGTCTTTTGGGTATGTTAGTATGTTTGTCTGGGTATGTTATCGTGTGAACATGTGTCTTTTGGGTAGTTTAGTATGTGTAAGTTGGTATCTAGTAGTGTTAGTCTAAGTGTCTGGGTATGTTTGTGTGAGTGTCTCTGTTTGTGTTAGTGCTTGCTGTGTGCTACTGCTTACTGTGTGTTAGTGCAACTGTCTGGGTGTGTGTTAGTGTGAGTGCCCCTACAGAGGGCAGGCTCTGGATTTGCCCCTGTCCTCCCATAGATGGAAATTGGAGGATAGATAAAATCAAATATATTTGTTCTGCTTTATCATCTGAGATAAAATGTTCACTCGGGCACCAGTCTAATGCCAGAGCACCAAGGTGTCTACAGAATTCTATAACTGAATAAAGGATATGTTATGCCTGGAAGAGTGCTCACCTCTCTTTAAGTAAGTAAGTGGTCACTCCATTTCATGATGTCATATAACCCTCTACTAGGTGTATGTACGGTATATGAGGAACATGATGGTAAATGCCAATGCTATGTTTAAACTCCAAATGCTCTCATTCAGTTAGAGGCTGTAGCAATCATGTTTTAAGAAATCTGTTACTTCCAGGGTTTTAAATTTTTTATTATTTAATTTTTAAAGCAATTTTTAGAGTCACTATTATTAAAGTATGTTAATGTCAATGCACTCATTATTCCAGCCCTACATTTATCTTTTCAGTTACCATACCAAAATTATTTACACCAGCTTTTAGATTCAACGGAGAGTTTAGAAAGGATATGAAAATATTTGGATATAGTGAAAAATTAAAAATTCCAACATATGGACAACCGATCGGATATGCTCCTTCACCAAACTTCAGGTCAGCAGCGTTTCACTAATAGGCACAATCTGAAACAGACCATCTAGATCTGGCATCACAAAAATGGTTTAGCCATTAATTATCAAGAAACTAATCTTAGCAAATCTAGCAAAGTTGTTTTATATAACTCAGCCAAAAGACTAACATTAATATGTTTGATCGCTTTAGATCAATTAAAATAAATAACCAAAAACGTGAGTGTGTGGCTTCTGCCTATAAAATGACTATTGAGCTTGGAATGGCGATTGTGATTTCGATGGGTTTTAGGTGAATGAAGGCAATTTTACTATACTTTTATAAACACAACCGGATAGAAAACCATATATTGTTTTCTTAAACCCTATTTTTGTTTCTTTTGAACTATTGCATGATGCGATCTGGATTTATACTAGAATGCCACTTCAACCTCAGACTTCAAACTCTACATTTCTGATGGCGTGAATGGTTACCTGCTTGATCTGACCTTGCTCAGTACGTGCATTAGAATACAACTACGGTTTTTTGAATAATTGCCATATTGTTGCATGGCAATAAAATATTTGTTGATAAACCTCTACCCTCGAAACACAGATAACTCTTTGTAATCTTTATGTGGCATTTTTATCCCTGTACACAAATCTAGTGCAAATCAACATTCAGAGCTAATTTCAAAGTAATCCCAGGTGCCTCATTTATTCTGTAACCTAAATAGAGTACATAAATTGCCCCAGGACTCTAATCCTGTGCGGCGGTGTCCCTGATAGTAGAAGTCAAAGCTTCTGTTCATGTTTTCCATGATACATGCTACAAAAAGAGAACATTCTTTAACATCTAATTGAATGCAAGCAATAAGGAGTCAGGTGGGTGTCATACAAGCAATGTTTCAATTAAAAATGTAGTCCAATTTTATGTAAAAAAAGTTAATATTACTTTTCAATCATTTGTAGTTTCTTTCTTCGTTCTTTCTTCTGTCTTTAATTTTAGATAAACCATACCTTCTATTTGCGAATGTTCTGTTTCACACATGCTATATTTCAAAGCTTCAGTAGGTGGGAAGGTAATACCTTCGAGATCAGGTAAAATTAATTCAGTAAAATGGGAAATGGTCTTTGGTTCTGCTCTGGTACTTTTTATAGTAGATTCTCTGCATAGAGTAGAATCATCATTTTGTCTGCTTTGTGCTTCATTTGCAGGCCTCCTACCTCTTCTCTCTGGGTGAGATATTGCCTTATCCCTTATAACGAACTGTAGTCCATCTACCAGAACTCTTTCCAGAACGAGTTTAAAGAAAAGAAAATGAAATAACACATTCTAATGAGGAATATTGATTGCAATGGAAAAAGCCTGCAAAAGTCCAATTTCTTGTAATACAATTATGGTTTACAATTCAAGAAAGAAGATCTTTGGGTTTTATTAAGTGTAGCACATTTTTGTCACCACTCCACACCAGTATAAAATCCCGCCCCATCAAGTGGGTACGGTATCCCAGTCGGGCTGGCCCATTTCTCAGAATATCTGTCAAAATGTACAGCAAGATGTAATCTCCTATGCAATCTATAAATAACTTCAGAAACAACACAGAACAATAGGAGGAACCAGCTAATCAATTAAGGAATAATATACAACTTCCACTTGGAAAACTGCGATATGTAGCAATATGGTTTACAAAAAGGCAGAAGATGAACCACCATGATAAGCAGTGAATAGAAGACATTGAAGAATATGCCGTACTATAGTGTTTTTAATGATTTTTTCCATTATAATTTTAATCTCAATTCAGTCTATAATTTAAAATTGATTTTTTTCCTATTAAGATTGACATGCATTTAAATATTTATGTATGTGGGCTTAAGATAGCAGCTAATGATGATTTATGTATGCTGAGTTTAACCCAGTATGAGTTAGGATCCTTTAGGCTCCCCTGAAGGCATATCTTGCTTGGCATCCCCTAATTAGACGATGCCCACTGCTCCAAAAGTTACCCTTTTAAACATTATTTTCCACAGTTATTAGCCCTTTTAATTATGCTTTTTATGACTAATGTACTATGAAAACCACATAGAATCTGGTACCAAGCAGGAACATTAGCTTTTTTCCATTTGGAGTTACGAAGGCTGTTCAAGTAACCTATAAACTATAAAATTATAATCAAAACTATAATTAAATAATAATCTATGCATTAAACCCTAAAGCCTAGGCTCAATTAAATGACCAGTCTAAGACTTAATTGCGGTTAACAGTGGCTAAAAATGCATGGTTTGTGATTCAACACCCTGACAAATCCTAAATAGCGATTCTAGACTGTAACTGTTAAACAAACCTTTAATGAGGGACCCTCACCATCTTGCACATTTTTTAAAATAAAGCATTAAGTATGCAATACACTCAGAACACTCCAAAGGTTATGGTGCCAAAAGGGACCTTATTTTCTGCAATACACAGCTTTACGCATGGGGCGTTGGATGTCAACGGAGGATCGGACCACCTTATTTGGTCCAAAGCTTGGTTTGCACAGGCAACACTGTAGATGTAGAAGGTTCTTTACATGGAGGAACCAGCAAGTAAGGACACACAGAAAACTTCAGCTAAGTTTCCTGGCAGTTTCCTAACACCTACCTTTTAAACATACATTACAAGTCACCTAGCTTACTACAAAACTTTACCACCACCAAAAAAAAGACAATCTTTTAATGAAACCAATAGAGACAACATGTTATGCCACTGGATTTGGAGTTACATAGACTTATTATGACACTACATTAACAGTCACTTCTATAAGGATGGCTTCTTATCTACACATTTATTTTCAACTTTTAAAATCCAAAAAGGAGCAAAAAGAGCCACTGGAAAAACAGCAATTGTATCATACATACTAACAGGCCCGGACTGGGACAAAAAAATAGGTCCGGGCATTTAAGCCTGAGCAGGCGATTTTTATTTATTTATTTATTTATTGTTAAAGCCCACCCTTTATGTACCATCATTGCATTTACTCACTCATTCACACAAATCGTTAACAAATTCATTAATGCAGTCTCACAAATCATTCAAGCAATTCATCCACACATGAATTCATTAATTCTCATACACATTCACACAATTCATCCACACATTTATTCATTTATTCTCATACGCATTCACACTACCCCCTCTCCCCATCTTATCTGCCCCTTCTCACTATGTTCCCCCTTTTCACTATGTACCCCCTTCCCCACTTCTTACTATGTACCCCCTCTCACTGTCTATCCCCTCTCCCCATTTCTCACTATCTAACCCCTCTCTGCCCCTTCTCACAGCACCTCCCTCCCTCACCCTACTTACCTTGTTGCCGGAGCAAGCAGCAACTGCGACTGGGCCCGCGGCAGGGCCGGATTGACTTAGGGGCTGATGGAGCTGCAGCTCCAGGCCCCTACCTTAAAATAGGCCCAGTCAGGACCGGACCTCTACGGCCGCATTAGCGTAGGGCCCCTTAAGCCCGCCGCAACTGCGACCGGGTCCGCCACTCTAAGGGGCCGTGAAGCCCCCACCAGGATCGGCCTTAGGGGTCTGCGGCCGCACAGGGCTTAAATTGAAAAATCGGGGGGGTTTTTTTAACTTTATTTAACATCCTCCATGTTAAATAAAGTTAACAAAAACTTTATTTAACATGGAGGATGTTAAATAAAGTAAAAAAAACAAAAAACCCCCCCCGATGTTTTAATTTAAACCCTGTGCGGCCGCACACCCGTAAGGTCGGCCCTGGTGGGGGGCTTCCATCAGCCCCTAAGTCAAAGCGGCCCGGCCCAACGTGGAAATGCCCGGTGTGCCCGATGGCCAGTCCGGGCCTGCATACTAACATTTCCAACAGAAAATATTCTTTAATAATGTGCTTAAAAAAACAAAATTTGAGCACTAGTACTAATTTAAATTTAATGGTCAGATCCACTTTCTGAAGTATATCAATCATTAGTTATATAGAAAACAAACTGAAGAATCACATTTGTAAATCCCACAAATATATTTAATTACCAAGAATAACACCAATCAAATAAAACACACACAGTAACACAATACTCAACAATCCCAAGGAGACATCCTTCAGAAGTACTCTCATTTCTGATCCCAGTAAAACAGAGGTTAATAGATGTCAAAACAAACATCAGGAAATATAAAAGTCCTTGCTGACTACTGGTTGTACTTCATTGGCTGAAATGAGCTTCTGCTGTGGTAGTGACCTAAGCTGACATTGGTTTTCTTTTAATCTTATTACATGTTCAGCAGTTTAGGCATTCTATTAGCACATGCTTGAGAATGCGGCAGTAAAAGTGTGTAGGTCCTCTGGCCACCAGCCTACCAGGCATTTACCCTGTATATCGGATGGCCAGTCTAGGTTTCACCTCCAGAACTGGTCTGCTTTCTTTGCTTCCCAAATAGTTTTATTGCTCTCAAAATATATGTAATGCACTTTACTTTCCTATTATTACTGTACTTAAAAAATATCTTAAAAAATAAAACCAAATACAATTGTAATACATACCCACTCCTGAAACATTCAGTCAACACTGATAAGGGGTTCAGTATATACATTGATTTTGGTTTTTATTAAATAATAATATGTGAAAGACCTTCAAGGCACAGAAGCTTTTCAGACAACGTAAAATTTCTGAACAGGAGGCTTTGTACCTCCATCAGTCCTATCTCTGAAGAGAGAGGTTGCTATGACTCCCATCCATATACACTAAGCCAGACATTACCATGGTAGGCCTCTGCCCTTAATACAGCCTGCCTGTGCCACCGCTGCCCCTAAAACAGCCTGTCTGTGCCAACTCTGCCCCTTTAGCAGCCTGTCTGTACCACAGCTGCCCCTTTAGCAGCCTGCTTGTGCCACCTCTGCACCCACTAATCAGCCTGCCTGTGCCACCTCTGTCCCCCTAATCATCCTGCTTGTGCCACCTCTGCCCATGCTGACACACATCCACCTAACACAGGCCCACAGCATACTGCTGTGGTGCTGCACATTGTTTGAGGAAACTCTTTTTCCCGTGCAGGAGAGCAGGAACCTGGACGAGAAAAGAGTTTAATTGCACAGTGTGCGAGCCCCACAGCGGTACGCTGCGGTCTCACTTTTGGAGAATTACAAGGTGAAAACTACTGCTGACCAAAAAGGTTGTTTCACATTTTGTGAAAAGGCTTGTCTCACATTTGATTAATAAAAAAAAACTTCTTGATAACCCCCCAAGACTTCTGGAATAATATTTTGTGCACTGATGAGGTCTTTCGGGGCAAACTGCTTTTTGCCAAATCAGGGTAAAGGAGGATGGTAAGGCGTGGGGCTAGCAAACCCACCCTGTAAAAAAATTAGCTTGCTACAGAAATGACAACAACAGAGATAACAGAGCTTTTTAGCCTAAAATTTAAAGAGCTTCAACTCAAAATGCATGACCCTGAAAGTTAAAAGGAAGCAACTAAGCTGATAACCCTTCTTTAAACCAGGAGGATCAACATCAGTAAAGATGGCACAGGTTGCAGCAGGGATGGGGAGCAAAAACCTGGCCCTACCAGGCATTAGGAAGGCAACATGGATTAAAGATGATGCACGCCATAAACTAATTTAGTAAAACTATGTATAACTGTATGCAAGCATGGGTGTCTTTGTATAAGTGTATGTGAGCATGGCTGTCTATTTATAAGTGTGTATGAGCATGGATGTCTCTGTTTAAGGGTATGGCAGCATAGATAAGTATGTTTAAGTGTATGTGAGCATGTATGCTGGGTGTGAGACGGAATGTGTGATAGAACAAGTGTGAACATGTGTGTTGGTGTGTTGTGTAAAGTTGTGTAAGTGTGTTTCCATATGTGTGCCATGGTGTATGTTAAAGGTGGGGTGGTGACAAGGGGCAATGATGGCACAGACAAGATGTTTGGGGCAAAGATGGCACAAATAAGCTATTTGATGGCACTGACAAGCTGATGCAAAGATGGCACCGGCATGTTGTTTGGGGGCACTGATAAGCTGCTTGGGGGCAAATGTGGTACTCACAAGCTATTTGGGAACAAAGGTGGCACTGTGGGATATGTTGCTTGGTAAAGTTGGCGGAGCTCGGAGCAATTTTGACAATGTGGTTACACCCCTGACCTGACCAAAGATTGAAAGGATTTTAAACCATTACATCAGAAAAAATGGCCAGACTGGTGTCAAATTCTATGTTTCTTTGTATCTTTTACCAGCAGGGTGCAACTGATGTAGACATCAAGGCAAGGATTGCCAAAGCAAGAGTGGACTTGTTACAGCTCAACATCTGGAGCTCCAAAAAGCTGTCTTTGGCAACAAAGATTCGATTGTTCATTTCCCACATGATGTCAGTCCTACTATATAGTGCTGAAACCTAAGGGACAGCATCTTTGATGTGCCCAAATCCCATGTCTTCTGCGGTCTTGTTAGACAGAAATATTACTTCAGCCAATTGAACAGGATGTTCTTTGTCAAATTCAGTAAAAAAAAAAATAGTTACTAAAATACAACATAGTTATCGCTAAGACATATGAATCTATATTTCTACAGATTCAGCAAAAACAACACAAGCCTTTAACATTTTATGGTCTGCTATAATTAATTATTTTTCTGCAGATCTTGGTGTTACTGTGACTTACAGAAAACCTCGGCAGAGTGAGGGAAGTCACAGTTATTTAGGTCACTGTGTAAATTAAGACACTTAGGATGCAATCATTACTCTGGTCTATGTTGGAAAATGTCTTTAGAAATAATGCCTTCTTTTTCCCTTTTGTCTTTTCATCACAGCATAATAACTGAAATTTCCCAGCCTGACAGCACGGAAATTTCAGGGGAACTGCATTTAAATTCTAATGAAGTGACTTATTATTTGTGTGGATAGTAGTATGGTTGTACTAATTCTGTCTTCCAGGACATTGTGAACTTCAAGTAGTGAATGAGATCCATGGAGACATTATAAATTTCCAGTTCGTGCATGATGTTTTTTAGTGGTGCTTAGTAGGAATGTAAAAAAATTGAGCTGTAGCCGCCGACTAACCCTTTCGGTATCAGATCAATATGTACTCATTTAACTGATGCCGATAGAGGATTCAAACGCAAGTCTGCTATTGTGTACATACTTAAATGGTCATTGCAAGATTCACACATAATTAAATGTTCCCTTTATATTATTTTACCATCTAAAAATGTTCTTAAATGTTCATCTCCATAGTGATCTTTCACACACTGCATTGCTTCATGGAGGTTAACTGGCCACGCTTCTATTTTGTTACCCAGAGGAAGCGGACCCATATGGATTAGATGTTGCCTGTAGGTTTGTTTGTGTTCGGAAGTCAATTATGACTAGCTAAATGTCCCCGAGGTAAACATGTGTGAGGCAGATAATATTATTCGACATGCAATGACAGCTCAAGAAGACTCATGGGCTTGTTTGTACAGTAGACCCCTCGCTGAAAATGTACATAGTGCTGTTAAGTAGACATTAATATTAATTTCTCCAATAAGCTAGAATATTAAAACATTCTCTTTTTATAGTGATGGTTATCTTCATCATGTAAAGGGGCTGTTCCACTTAGACAAAAGATTTAGTACACTCTACAGTATGCTAACCAAATAATCATTGACAGGTCTGTCGTTGTATTGTTTGTTCTGAAATACGTAATTTTTTTAGAAAAACACCACATAGTTTCACATGATTAAAGAATTGTTTTTGGCAAGGGTTTGGTCATTCAAGAGTACTGGGAATTATAGTCGTAATGCTATATTGTATTCAATTTAGCACCTTTAATTAATTTATTAATATTCGGAGGTCGCCCCACCAGGAGTTGATGAAATTAAGAGGGGCAGAATTTATAATGTTGACCCATGTGAGACAGGAAGTGGATATCACTAACAGGAAGTGGCTAGAGGTGAATACAGCACCCCTCCAGACACACACAGGGAGATTAAAGGCTACCCACTAGGGGGCGAAGTAGCAATTTCTTTAGCCTCTGGGCAAATCTGGGGGTATACAAAGAAATTGATCAATTCATACATCTTTTCGTCTACAAACAGGAAAGGTACCATAACAGACTCTACCGTTGGCACAATGCCTAATTGTAGAACTGTTTTATTTATTTCAATAAAAATACAAGGAATTCTGTTTGTAGGGCTACAGATCTCTATAAAAATGGGATTCCTGGGGAATGTAGCAAAGATCAGATATAAAAATAAATTCTTCATTGTGTTCTATAGAGAAATAATTCTTATGTATTAAAGATATATTGTGTCGGTTGTTCCAGAAAAGGCATAGCAGTGACCTTGTATCTACAAAATAATCATCACTGCATGGTAGGAAATGAAGTAATTTACCGTTACTGTGATGTATTGAATGCTAACATCTTACATGTCTACGAACACTCAGAATACCGTGTTTAGACAATTTCCTAAATGTAACTGTAAATAGGAACATAAAACAATCACGAAACCTGTTTTCTGTTTTACAGAAAAGTCCTTTCCAGTGCCGTTTTAAAATTGCTATTTCAAAAGCCTTAACTATGCCAAGTAGCATTTATTATCATTGAAAATTCTGAACCCATTTGCACACTGGATTTTAGATTAATAAAATAAGGCGTTAAAGTTGGAATAGGTGTAACAGATATTTCAGGAGGATGGAACTTTCTGGAGTTTCTAGAATACAATTCTAGATGGGTTCATTTATTGAAGAACACCATAGGGAAAAAGTCACTACGAGGCAGTCTGCTACCTCCATCCATGATTAAAGAAATAAACAGAGCTGGGTAAAATCTATTGCCATATCTGTAAAAGGGCATGGAAACCCCTGCAGAAAAAAATCATGTTTTCATGGCTGAGTTTTTACGAAAGTTATGACGCTTACTTGATTATTGAGATTGCCTGTGACCGTACGATATGTTCATTGTTTTAGGGAATGTTGTATGCATCGTAATGTGACTGCAAGGAAACTGCATGTTTCTGCCTACTTTCCCCATGCATTGGTTTTCCAAGGTAATAGTGCATTTTTTTCGCTTTTTTCTCAACACTACAATCAAATCCTGGTGTCATGGTGTCACAAAACAAAAATCCCATGCGTAATGGATACATTAAACAGGCAGAGGTACTTGCCACTGGCTGACATCACATTTGGGATCAAGATCTCATGGCAAAGATTACTAAGAATGTTCAGAAAGTAGAAGTTTTAAATTTTGCTTATGGAATTTTCACTTTTTTTTAGGATGGGCTCCAAAGATGAACATTATTATTATTATTATTATTATTATTATTATATTTTATTTATAAAGCGAATACAGTATGGACAATTTGTCTACCCAATGTTTAAACAGAGCCATTCATGTCCTGGACAATTAGCTTATTGGACTACATGATGGAATGTATACATTAAGTAGTTTTTTATTTAAACAAAAAGGTATATGTTAAATGTTTTTATGGAAGGATTCAAGTATTCATTTAAGCCATAAATCCATAGTGCCTGGGATATATCACTACAATTGTTACTTATAATTACAATGTATCATTGTAAATAATTATAATTATTTTTTTCATCAAGTAATATATTTTAAACATGATGTATAATATAATCTGTCATCATACATTTATTATGCATTGTACAGTCTATTTACTTTAAGATAACATATGGCTCCAACAATTCTGTGATTACAGAAATTTCTAGACATCTCAAAATAAATTAAAAAAGTATAATAATTAAAAAAAAAACTTTAACTTGGTTTTTCAACAACAATATTTCAATGTTTGCAACATTTTTTTTTTTTTCATTCCTCCAACAAGTTTGATTGCTATGTATTGCTATGTTTGGGCACAAAACATTGTGATCCATATATTGGGAAACCAGATGAGAGTACCATTGGTTTAACAAAAATATAGCTAAATATATGTGCGTATAACTCAAAGGATGCCAATACCCTTTTACAGCAAGATGGCAATGTTCAGGGACAATGATATAATAACAGGACTCTTTGTAGCCTAATGTAGGATGACTCAAGGAGAAGACTAGCTAATGAAACGTGAGAGAAGTTTCCTATTCAGTCATACCGGTCACAAAAGAGATACTACTTGCACTGATGTAGCCAATTAAATATTACTTACTCTCTCTCTCTTTTTTTTGTTTCTTACGGGCATAATACAATATGTATAATATGATTTAGGGGTGGATCCAGAGCCTGACTTTGGGAGGGAAACTCACAACACTCAGATACACACACATCCAGAAACACATGTTAACACAAATGCACACAGACACTCACACTAACACAATCAGACACAATCACACACAAGGACACATACTAGAATAAAGACATTAACAAAATAATACTCAGACATTCAAACTAACACGACCAGACATTCATGTTCTCACACTAAAGTACCACCCCCCCAACAATAACATACGTCCACACAGAAACATACAAATATACCCAGACAAAGACACACGTTCACACACTGACATACCCACAAACAAACATACTCAGACACACACTAACACACCCTGCAAAGCCTCAGCCCGTGTTCAATGACTTGCCAAGCTACTATCACGGGGTCACACAGTGTGACATTACGTAAACCCTGCTCAAGCCCATCTCCCATTGGAAATTAGGGAGATAATGAGACTTACCTCTTTATCCCTACTCCCAGAGCATGCCGCCGTCTATCTTGGATTTGCCCCTGGATCTGCCAACTATAGATGGAGTACTGTACATAGAATGTATGTGTGTTATACCTATGTTGGCTTTAATACAGGGTTCAGTGGCTTAGTAACAATTAACTGGGAAAGGATCGGTGTAGAATTCAAATGCTCAAGCATTAAAATACATGTTTTCTCTACTAGTCTTGAGAAAAATGGAAAACTTAAAATATCTGTTTTATGCAGTGATTGTATTTTGTATATTGTTGTCTTGGATGTAATTTAGCAATTACATACGAGACAACAATTTTTGTCTTTTCATTACAGGTAATATCCTGGCCCCTAACATTTCCAAATCATGGGTGTGGTAAGAGGCAGAGAGAGGCGGGGCTGGTGTGAAAGGTTGAGGGCATGGCGACTCACCCACCTTACAGGAACAGCCTCCTTGTAGCTTTAAAGTATTGGAAGGTGGCCATGTAGGAGCAACAGTGGAAGTCTGAGCTCAACAGCGCATTCCTCTATTGCTTTTACAGCCCCCTGGGCCAGTCAGGGAGAATCTCACTTACCCGGGACAACAGGACAGTGCCCATGAAATCTGTGATTGTTGGGATGTATATTATATGGCACATATACGTTAAAGGATCTAAAAGACCATTTAACAGTCATTAAACGCAACACATATTTCATCTGATCTTTTATTGTCCTTGACATTATCTATGAGCATTGGAAATAAGTAACTCATGGTGAGTTTACCCGCATGAATTACTATTCTTATACACATATCTTCTATCTGCTGTTCTCAAAAGTGATTACATGGCCGGTTTGGGAAGGACACTCACCACAGTCTCTTCCAAACCTACCACAGTACCTTCCAAAAATGCACCCTGGAGAATTTAAGGCAGATTGGATTTAAGTTTTCCTGAATTCTTCAACTCATCTGTCAATTTACACTTGGAAAGCTTCCTCTGATTTAAGCTCCTTAATTCTCATTAAAGTCAATATGCCTAATGTTTTTTCCCATTGAGAAATTATTTTAACTAGAAGACTATAACGATATTTCAAGTATGTCCTGAAGAAAATGTACAATTTCAGCAATACAACAGACATTACATTCACTATGTAAAATAATTATTTACAAAAGACTATAGTAGAATCAAACATTATCAATGGTTGCAGTGGCAATTTAATGCTAAATACAAAAAGATAGAAAGTTTAAGGGATCATAAACAAGAGAAAGAATTGAAATTCTTTGGGAGGTGATTCAACACATAATGGCACTGAGTTTTATTTATTTGTGAACTGTAATAAACAGTTTGCTATTAATATTTCAAGATGTTAACATTTCAAATAGAATGTTTGCTCTACTTCCCTACATTACCTTCCATAAATTTGTCCCAAAAGGTGTAAAGCTGAGGCCTTTCTCCACCCTGTCATTTGAAGACAGGGGTAGAATGGCATCACTCCACCATTGTTGAGGTTGGCCAAGTTATTACTATACTATGTATTCTTGTACTATTTATTCCATGTCATTATGGATGAGTAATTAAATGTAATAAAACAAGAGCAATTACCAGGACCAAATACCAAATCTGCAAATGGTACATTAAATCATTAAATAATGGTATAACTTTTCAAAACTTAAGACATTATAGAAGCCACAACATGAGTTAAAGTATTTGTAAGTTTAGTTTTCAGTGCTGGTATTTTCCTTTTTCTTTATTATTGTTTTTGTTTATTAAGATGCATTTGTATTCACCTACCAGACACCAACCTCATTATTTATGGTCTCAAAGTATTTTCATTACAAAGTTGCATTTGACACTTAGGGTGTATATTAGTTTTGGGGTAAATTGGCATGGCAGGTAAAAGTGTGATACTGAATTCTGATAATGTTGAATTTCTGCCCGTGCTGCTACTCAATAGTAATATGGCAGAAGTGGTTGTAACAAATCAAAAGCTTCTTCCTTAAAAAGAGACACAACAGGGACAGTTTAGTTGTTAAGTACACTGCTTGTTCCCCGGCCACTAATCAGCGCTGGCTAGAGACCCAATCAACCATATCCTCAGCTTCAGAGAAGCTTCCTGATTTCCTCTTATTTACCTACTAATCAAGAGGACATCAGGATATAAGGAGCCATTGCATGAATAGGCTATGTCTCTTGCGGTTGTGTTCATTAGCTATTTTCTATACCATATGAAGGTAATCAGATTCAAACACTTACAGTAAGTGAACTGTTTCTGAGAGTTCCAAAAGAATATGCAGATTTTTTCTGTAATACTTTAGGATCCAACAAGGTCATAACATGTGACCATTAGAAATATATTTTCTGGTTGGTATTAATTTCCTAATTATTTTCATATTGGATCCTCAAAACCATTATGAAACGTTCTCTGTTAGGCTAGGTTTCCACTTGGGTTTTTGTCCTGCGTTATTTTCTTGATGAAAAACGCCAGGAAAAAACGCCAAGAAAACTGCCACTGCATTTACCTGCGTTTTGGTGTTTTTTCTGGAGTTTTTTCTGGCGTTTTAGCCTTTCTGTGGAAATTGCTTTTTTTGACCTTAGGCAGTTTTTCCAGCCTTTACACGTTAGAAGTTTCACCCAGCTAAAAGGGATTAGGATAAATGGCAAGTAGACTTGCGCATTCGTCTTCGGGCGAACATGAAAACGAGCACGAAGAGGCCGTTTTTTTGTTCGTTCCGAAGACACGCCGAAGAGAATACAGTGCCGGCAAAACGTAGGAGAAGACGAAGACTCACAACCACGAAGAATCGAAGATTCTTCGTGATCGTCTTCGTTTTTGCCGCGCAGCCGCCAAAATTTCAAACAGGAGTGAGCTGATCTCGTCTGTCCAATCAGCTCACTCTTGTGACCTCACGCTAAGGGTCTCGTCCAATACCTGTGCTGCTGTTTTTTGAATTCTGAAGGCGCCTTTATAAGACCAGAGCTTGCCTGAGAGATCCATTCATTTTTCGCTGTGACTGCTTTGGAAACACTGCTGTGCTGCATCCGAGCGTTACAGAGAGATTGTTCTGTTCTGTGTGAGACTGGTAAGCCTTAGCCTGCCATTTCTCACAGTGTGCTTCATCCTCACTTCAGTGCTACTTAATATAATTAATAATAATAATTTGATTAATTTTTTTTTTTTAATTTAATTTGTCATCAACTGTTGTGTAAGTGCTGTTGAGTTGACAGTGCACCCAGTGTCTCAGTGGCACTGGGGTGCCCTTGCCCTGGGCTGGCACTAGTGCCTACTGCCTGTCCTGCCTAAAAAAATTAAATAGAATGTATAAATAATAATTTAATAGAGTCTATAATTTAATAGTTCATTATAATATTATATATATATATTTGTCAGTCATATATATACTATAGTATACTAGTGTAGAGTGTACTGTAGACATTCATCTACTAGTGTCTAATTTAAAATCAGTAATATTAATTAATATAATTAATAATTGAATTCATTATAATATTATATATATATTTGTCAGTTATAGTTTGTAATAGTATACTAGTGTAGAGTGTACTGTAGACATTCAAGACATCTACTAGTGTCTAATCTAAAATCATTAATATCAATAATTCTATAATTCTTTCTTATCTTAATAGTTAATTAAATTAGCTATAAATAAAAGTAATAATATTAATTAATTACTACTAGCGTATAGTTCAGCTAATCTTATTAGTACTGGTGCTGCAGCTCTATAGTTTGTGGTTTGTTTTAGCAACAGCAAGAGACCAAGTCAATTTTTCTTAATTAATAATCTTTCATTTTATTTCATTTGTTTTGCTCACCTCAGTCCATCAGTGAAGTGAACTTGTTGGGCTAGTGAGTGCAGCCGCATAAGTGCTGTGTTTTTTTTTTGATCAGCAAGCAGTGACGTTAACTGTTTTGCAAAGATTTTCTCATTTATTTTACATTTTATTTCAATTTTATTAAAAGTACCCTTAGTGTTTTGCTCACCTCAGTCCATCAGTGAAGTGAACTTGTTGGGCTAGTGAGTGCAGCCGCATAAGTGCTGTGTGTTTTTGTTCAGCAAGCAGTGAAGCTAACTGTTTTGTTGTGACATTTTATTTTATTTCTAATTCTTTTCAAGAAAAATTGACTGTGACAAGCTGTACTAAGCAAAGCTTCAAGCTACTAGCTGTAGCACTAAAATAATTCTAATCTTCTTTAATCTTAATCTATAATATATTATAAATAATATATAACAATATAAATTCTAATTCATAATCTATAATATAAGTAATTCTAATTCTAAATTCTAATTCATAATCTATATTCTTCTATCTATAATACATAATATATAAGTAACTTATTTCTAATCTATTAATATTATATAATTTAATATTAATTAATAAATCATACTGAATCTGATTTAACCTCACTTTAGCTTAGTGGGTTTGAGAGCGTCTGCCTAGAGGTAGACTTATAGTAAGGAAATATAGCTTTAGGCTAGCATAGTAGTAGGCTAAGCTCTTAGGCCCGTGTAAATTCAAATTAAAAATAAAATACTGCTAGTTATTAAATAGTTAATCTTGAGTTAATAATTTAAATAACTTTAGCACTTTGGCAGAACGCACACAACAGCACAGTGCAGTAGTGCATAGTTTTACTTTTTAAGCAGTAGCACTGAAGAGAACTTCCTCTAATTTTTTTGTCTTTAATTCGTTTTTCCTTTTTTTTATTTTTTTTTTATTTTTTTTTTATAGTTTTTTAAACACTACACTACACTACACTACACACAACACAAAATTTGAAATGGATCCTCCTTTTGGGACTAAGGAGGGACAAGCTCCATCTACCACCACCACCACCACCACCACCACCAGCACCACCACCAGTTCTAAGATGCAGCCTTTGCGTCAGTCTAGTCGGCCAAGTAGGCCAAGCTCTCGCTTATCATTTGGGGAAGCATTGCTTGAAGGATCATCAAGTAAAGGAAAGGCACCAAAAGCAGGCAGTAGTAGTGCGGCTAGGCCCACAAGCTCTATGGTTTTTTACGGAAAGCCTAAAGCACCAGAAGCACGTTCAAAGTTAAAGGGTAGCACAAGTAGTACCAGCCCAGTGACTAAAAAGAAGTGCCTTTTGCCCCAAGCAGCATCTTCCCCATCCACAAGCAGCATGCAAGGTACCAAGCAGAGCCAAATTAGCAGCAAGACTCAGAGGGGTCCCAAACAAAAGTGATCTCATTCCTTTGTAGGGAAAACCACCACCACCACCACCCCCACCGCCTCTACCACCACTAGTGCTGCGCCTACTGTTCCCACTGGTACCGCCACGCCATGTCCTCCTAGTACCTCTAGCAAGCCACCAAGTCCTTACAAAATTTTTGTAAAGACAGTTAGAGAGAGGGCGACACATAGTGGAACTCCACCTAGCGAGGTAGCAGAGGAGCCTGAGACTGAGAGGCCAAGTGCAGAGTCTATTCTTCCTGCTCGCACTACTACTAGTCACGAGTCTCACGACGATATCAGTCTTAGCTCCAGCCTAGCAGGAATTCCATTTGATCTGGCTAATGAAGAGCTAGACTATGAGCCAGAGGAAGTAGAGGAGATGAGTGGTCAGGAATCAGATTCCTCAGGGAGCAGTGTCCAAATGACTAGTGCACAATTTTCCCCTGAGCCTCCACCTTCTCCGCTACAATCATCACCATCACCACCACGACCAGCAGCAGCAGCAGCAAAACCTAGCAAATCTAAAGCATTTAGCAGTCCCACTATGGCCAGTACTGTTACCACCAGTCCCACCACCACTAGTTCTGCCTCTGTTCATCCACCCCGAGCAGTAGGAGCAGCACCCAAGGCACACTCCAAGGCTATGCGCGCCCCAATTTGGGAGCACTTTGAAAATGTTGAAGAAGGGCGCTATGGAAAGTGCAAACATTGTGGGAAGCTAATAAGCAGAGGGAAAGTGTCTGGCCATTTTACCAGTGCTAGCATGAAGCATCACCTCAGCACTCAACACAACGCTGTGCTATTGGGGAAAGATGCAGAAGTAAAACTTACTGCAGGCAGCATAGCTGGTGGCCGTGGAAAAACCCCAACAGCTTCTTCTTCTGAGCCAATAGCAGCAGCAGCAGCAGCAACAGCAGCTAGTGCTGGCAGCCAGAGACCAAGGCAGGTTGGAGCACTGCATGTCCAGCCCACCCTGGAACAATTTGTGGCATTCCAATCCAAAAGGTCAATGCCCAAACAGCAGGCCAATAAAGTAATGCAACTGATTGGTCAGTTCATTGCTGTTGGAAGGGCATCCTTCTCTATGATCGAAGGGGAGCCTTTCAAACAATTGATGGCGGCTGTGGCTCCACAATATACAGTTCCGTCACGTTCCACGTTCACTCACATTGTCCCCTCATTGTATCGGTCCTGTGTTGCAGCAATGAAAGAGGAGCTTTCCAAGGCTGCTGGTCAGTCTGTTCATTTCACTACAGATTTGTGGAGTGCACCTAGCGGCCAGCATGCCTTTCTTTCTTTGACAGCACACTGGTGGCAGCCCGGTGTGTCTAAGGAAGCTGCTGCAGCAGGCTACCGATCTTTCCTTCTCCATGCAGAAGTGATGGATGAAAAGCACACTTCCCAAAATATTCTGCATGCAATGAGGAAAATGTTTAGCCTTTGGGTGGGAGCAGAGGCGGGCACCAGTGTTGAAGTTGGTTTTGTGGTAACTGACGGAGGTGCCAATATGGTGAAAGCGCTGCGAGATGGTCATATTGTTGGTGTGCGCTGTGCAGCCCACATCATCCATCTTGTAGTGAAGGCAGCAATGTCAGAAGGAACTAATGTGGCAGCAGTAGTTCTGTCCCGCTGCAGAAAGATCGCTGGGCACTTTCACCATAGTGTTAAGGCTAGCCAACTTTTGAGGGAAGAGCAAGAGAGGTCAGGTCTTCCCGTACACTGCCTACGTCAGGATGTCAGTACACGGTGGAACTCCACGTTAGACATGCTAGAGAGGATTTTGGAGCAGCAGAGGGCAATCCATAATCTTGCCTCAGAGCACAATATTGGGATTACCTCTCCATTGAATAGGGAGGATTGGACAGTGATCGCCCAGCTAGTGGCAGTCCTTAAACCATTCAGGGATGCCACAGAAAATGTAAGCTCAAACACTGCCAGTCTGGCCCAGGTAATCCCAGTGTTCTCCCATCTAGGCAGCAAGATGGATGTGTTCCTTGGAAACCATGAGGCTGTTCAAGGTGGCACTCTACATCCTGACGTAGCAGCCATAGTCAGGAAGCTGAAGGATCTGCTAAAAGTACACCTTCGCAAACGAATGGAAGAGAGTCCCGAAATGATGCTAGCGTGCCTTTGTGATCCAAGAATTAAGGGAAAGCTAGCTTTGAAATGTAATGTTCTCAGTAGCTACCGGGAGCAATTGGTCAACAAGGTGCGTGACTGGCAGCGTAAAATGGGAATGCTGTCCGAGGAGGGAGAGGTGCAGGAGGAGGAAGAGATGATGTGGTCTGCTACTCCTAGCTGCAGCATCAGCAGCAGTGCCACAAGCAGCACAACACAGCTGAGTGGAGCAGCTGCGTTTTGGGAAGAGGCACTTGGGAGTATAGTTGGACCATCTGACAGAGCTAGCAGCAGAAAGGAGAGTAGTGCTGCTGAAATGGTCAAACTTTACCTCTGTGAAGTTCCTTCTCCGCCTAATGTTGATCCTCTTAGCTACTGGGATGAAAAGAAGTGTGTGTGGCCTGCACTCTCATGGGTTGCGCAGCAGCTACTATCATGTCCGCCAACCACTGTTCAAAGTGAGCACGTGTTTTCTATGACTGGAAACATACTGAGTCCACAGCGCTCACGCATGGCACCTCATCTGATGGAGCAGATTGCCTTTCTTAAATTCAATCTGCCCAAGTTGGGTTACCCAGCTCTTAGAAATTTTTTTTCTCTGTAATGTTTAAGGTAGTTTCTCCCCCTGGTTGCACGTGTTTGTGGTGTGGCAATGCCTGCTACCTCCGCCGGTGTAGCCAATTTACGCTAGGGCCTAGTGTCTGAGTTCTGGAAGTCCGCTCCCAAACGCCAAGGACTGACAGTCTTCGGATGCTTTGCCCTGGGGGTGAAACAGGTGAGCGGGTCGTCAATTGCCCACTCATTCACCTTTTTCCGTTTCCAACGCTGCTGCTGGTGGTGGTGCCAGTATCTTTTGCCAGTTCGCCTCCTGGCTGAAATCATGCCTCAAATGTCCCTAATGGAGAGGGTAGTTTCTCCCCCTGGTTGCACTTGCTGCGGTGTGGCAATGCCTGCTACCTCCGCCGGTGTAGCCAATTTACGCTAGGGCCTAGTGTCTGAGTTCTGGAAGTCTGCTCCCAAACGCCAAGGACTGACAGTCTTTGGATGCTTTGCCCTGGGGTGAAACAGGTGAGCGGGTCGCCAATTGCCCACTCATTTTCCTTTTCCAATGCTGCTGCTGCTGGTGGTGGTGGTGCCAGCGTCTCTTCTCTGCCAGTTCGCTTCCTGGCTAGTGTCATGCCTTAAATGTCCCTAATGGAGAGGGTAGTTCCTCCCCCCTGGTTGCACTTGCTGCGGTGTGGCAATGCCTGCTACCTCCGCCAATGTAGCCAGCTTACGCTAGGGCCTTGTGTCTGAGTTCTGGAAGTCCGCTCCCAAACGCCAAGGACTGACAGTCTTTGGATGCTTTGCCCTGGGGTGAAACAGGTGAGCGGGTCGTCAATTGCCCACTCATTCGCCTTTTCCAATGCTGCTGCTGCTGCTGGTGGTGGTGGTGCCAGCGTCTCTTCTCTGCCAGTTCGCTTCCTGACTAGTGTCATGCCTTAAATGTCCCTAATGGTAAGGGCAGTTTCTCCCCCCTGGCTGCGTCTGTTTGCGGTGTGGCAACGCCTGCTACCTCCGCCGGTGTAGCCAGCTTACGCTAGGGCCTTGTGTCTGAGTTCTGGAAGTCCGCTCCCAAACGCCAAGGACTGACAGTGTTTGCATGCTTTGCTCTGGGGTGGAACAGGTGAGCGGGTCGTCAATTGCCTACTCATTCGCCTTTACCAATTCTGCTGCTGCTGCTGCTGCTGGTGGTGCCAGCGTCTCTTCAATGCCAGTTCGCTTCCTGGCTGGTGTCATGCCTCAAATGTCCCTAATGGTAAGGGCAGTTTCTCCCCCCTGGTTGCACTTGCTGCGGTGTGGCAACGCCTGCTACCTCCGCCAGTGTAGCCAGCTTACGCTAGGGCCTTGTGTCTGAGCTCTGGAAGTCTGCTGCCAAACGTCTAAGACTGACAGTGTTTGGGTGCTTTGCCCTGGGGTGAAACAGGTGAGTGGGTCGCCAATTGCCCACTCATTTGCCTTTCCCAATTCTGCTGCTGCTGCTGCTGGTGGTGCCAGCGTCTCTTCAATGCCAGTTCGCTTCCTGGCTGGTGTCATGCCTCAAATGTCCCTAATGGTAAGGGCAGTTTCTCCCCCCTGGTTGCACTTGCTGCGGTGTGGCAACGCCTGCTACCTCCGCCAGTGTAGCCAGCTTACGCTAGGGCCTTGTGTCTGAGCTCTGGAAGTCTGCTGCCAAACGTCTAAGACTGACAGTGTTTGGGTGCTTTGCCCTGGGATGAAACAGGTGAGTGGGTCGCCAATTGCCCACTCATTCGCCTTTCCCATTTTTCAATGCTGCTGCTCGTGGTGGTGGTGGTTGTGGTGGTGGTGCCAGCATCTCTTCTGTGCCAGTTCGCTTCCTGGCTAGAGTCATGCCCAAAATGTCCCTAATGGTAAGGGCAGTTTCTCCCCCCTGGCTGCGTCTGTTTGCGGTGTGGCAACGCCTGCTACCTCCGCCGGAGTGGCCAGCTTACGCTAGGGCCTTGTGTCTGAGCTCTGGAAGTCCGCTGCCAAACGTCTAAGACTGACAGTGTTTGGGTGCTTTGCCCTGGGGTGAAACAGGTGAGTGGGTCGCCAATTGCCCACTCATTCGCCTTTTCCATTTCATTATTTTCCTTCTGATACACAACCAACCAACCAAACATAACACACACAATACCACAAATAACACAGTGACATAACACACAACACATATAACACACAGTGACAACACACATAACACACATAACACATACACGTACAATGCACAAATCACAAGGACCTTTCCTCTTGTTATTTGTCCTGGCCTTCACTTCTACACTCACTAGCATTAACGCTATAACTCACACTTCATACTATAACATTTTTCCATCCACATACCTGCCAACAGACACAACTTTTTCAGGGACAGTCCTTCTTTTTTCCAGTCCTGTCCCATCTAATTTAGCTATCTAGGTATGCAAATACACGTTGGTAGTTATAGCTCGGTAGGTAGCACTAGTATAAACATTAAATAAATATAATAAAGTACTAAATAATAAATCTAACTTTAAAATACATTTAAATAAACCCCTAATTTTTTTTTAAACCCATTAAAATTAGAATTAAATTATTATTTAGACATAATACATCTTTAACCAAAGCAGTGCACTGCTACTAATCTTAAACATAACCGTACATTAACCCTAAGCTATTTTTTAGTTCTTGTCCAACATTTTTCCATCCGCATACCTGCCAACACACCCAAGATTTTGGTGGACAGTCCTGCTTTTTTCCAGTCCTGTCCAGTAAAAGTTGGGTTGTTGCAAAGTATGCCATTGTGAATAGGTAGCAAATGTTAGCCATGTATTACAAGTGGTCCAAAATCAATTTAAAAATGTAAAATAATCCCTATTCTTTTATTAAACATCTATGGATGTGTGATTGTGTATGATAAACGGAGGCCAAGTTCCTTGGAGCATTTGTCTCTAGGTCATTTTGTGTACAGTACACCTCAGTACGTGTGTGCAACTCTATTGGTCGTTTCGGCAGGGGGCTGGCCTGCCATCAACGAATGAAGTGCGTTCTGCAATTCACTCGTTGATGCCAGACCAGCCCCCTGCCAAAACGACCAATAGAGTTGCACACACGTTCCTTCACGGCAGCTGCTGCTGCTCCGATGTGTTGTTAACCCCGTATTAACCCCTGCTAGGCAACCGGGATGGAAACGAAGATTAAACGAGCATGAAGAATGTCCGCGAATATTTGTAAGGCATGCTTTATTCCGAATGTCTGCTCCTCTAGGAAGATTGGCCCCAAATTATGGTGCAAATTGTTTGCTGTTGCTTTTGGCACGCAGGGTCCAGTTGGTTTGTTTGTAATGGCATGTTTGTTCCCAATGGTGTAAAATTCAATATGAACTTTGTTTTGTGTGAAACTGTTTGTTTCCAGCCTATTTCTCGTAGGACACACAGATACTGGGTCCATCCTCTGCATTGTAACTGTGGAAAAAAAACACCATAAAAAACGCCAAGGCAAAAAACCCACATGGCTTTTTCATGGCGTTTTTTCTCTCCCATAGACTTCTATTGGAGAAAAACGCCAAGATTTCCCTGCAAAAAACGCCAGAGTGTCAACATGCTGCGATTTTGAAAAACTGCCACAGAGCCCAAAAAAGCAGAAAAACGTCAAAGAGGACTGAAAAAAACGCCAAACAAAAAAACGCAAAGAGGATATGGCATTGTGCGATTTCCTATTGAAGAACAGCTAACATCTGGCCGCAGCGTTTTTTCACTGAAAAAACGCCGTGTGGCTGAATTGACGTTTTTATGGGCGTTTTTAGCAAAAAAAAACAAGTGGAAACCTAGCCTTAGTCTGCAGTTATGGCATTTATATGTTTACATGTAATTAGCTATTAAATCTCCTTTAAAGTCATTTTATCTACTTCTGATTCTGTTGCTTCTTAAAGCGACACTCCGCTGTCTCAGGGAGCCCCCTAAGCAAACAATGCACATAAAAATACTTTTAAAGTACTTGTCCAACATTAAGAAAATAATGAAAATAATGTTCTAATCTTGGGAACAAGCCGGCAATCAGTAACAATCACATCTCCTTCACAGAAAATAACTGTGGGCAGCAAAGGGGCAAATGCATTTGGAGGATTCTGCAGAATTAACGTAAAGTGTCATCTGTTAATAAGATTTTCCCTTAATTATAAGTTTCGTGCCTGTTATTATACCTATAGTACCTGTTATAGTCATATACAGAAACATGATTATTCTGAAGAAGAAACGTGTAACAATGAAGAGTTGTTGCAAAACACGCACAAACAGCAATTGTTTACATAAGACAAACGAAATAAATACTAATTTAGCTTTTGGTAGCTTGTAAGAGTCTTATCTGTAAGCTTTTTTTTTTACAGTTTCTTAATTCATCAATTTATTATTACCTATTAACGTAGTATCATTTTAATTACAAAATTATACACATATATTTTAGAATATTACTTACTTGGAGTTTTTCCAGCATAAATGTTACTTTAACCTGCTTCACATGTGATCCAGCATAGTTTGTGACATCATCATTGAAAAGACATGTATCCCCCATAGGCAGAGAGGGAAGCCAATTTTTTTTCCGATGCTAGTCGAAAATATAACTGTTGCACAGAGGGTTTTAGAAGTATGATTCATCAGCTAAGACCGATGAGTATTTTAATCTATAATGTGTCATTTCACATACTGCAGTGTTCTTAATTTCCAAATCCTGTAGTTTAATATACAGTACTTATAGATATACACCATTGTAAGGCAGTTCTACTTTACCAAGAGGGCAGTGGATGGGTGGAGTAGCTTCCAAGAGGAGGTTGTAGAGGCTAATGCAATGAGGGACTTTAAGTATGTATTCAATAGGTATAAAGCTATCATGGATCTAATTCCAGACCAAGTCGGATTACGATTTCAATCTTTACATCACATAAAATAGACGGATTCGATGGATCAACTGGTTCATGTCTATTGTGTGATCTACATCTACTTAATTTCAAGAAAGTTTCGTTTTGCACAGCATTTTCAAAGAGGATTACAGTATCGTGCATTACATATTTTTAAGGCGTTCCAGCAGATTCCATAGCACTATTACACTAATGTGTAAGTGTGTATGTAAGCATGGATGTATAAGTGTGTGTGAGCATGAATGTGTATGAGTAATTGTGCCAGCATGGATGTGTAAATGTTGGTGTGTGAGCATGGATGTGTATGTGTAAGTATGTGTGTGAGCATGGATGTGTATGTGTGAGCATGGATGCGTGTGTGAGTATGGATGTGTGTGTTTGAGCATGGATATGTAAGTCTTTGTGTGTGGGCATGGATGTGTGTGGAAGTATGTGTGTGAGAAGCAGTATATGCTAACATGAGTATTGTGAGCTGGGATCATATAACAGCACAGTCTTTGGGTTTGAAATGCCACACAAGGTTGTATCTTTTTAGAAATTATAGTCCTTTTTATTAAAGGTTCTGGCAAACACAATATACAACTAACAAAAGAAAAGCCTTGCTCTCTGAGCACTAACTAACATTTGTAACTGACTAGAGTTGGACAGCTTACCCGCTGCCAACAAAACAAAATGAAGCACAACCCTTTTTCTTCTTAACGAATAGTTCAGCAGACTCGTGTGGAAAGAAATGCAATCTTACTTACTGCTTGTGTCCTTCCCCCAATGAATCCCTCACAGGGAAATGTTGTAGCAGCCTCCTGGCTGGACTCCCCACCTACAGCAAGTAAACTATGGAGTGGAGCACTGGCCCTCCCTTCTCTCTAAAGTGCTCAAAGGGGCCCAAACTAAATTACAAAATTTCCTTTATTCTGACTGTAACAAAACTCCTTGGGGTATCAAACAACACATTGTACCGCATTTTTTTTGCCATATATGGACCCCATCAACCACCATGCCCTGCTCCCTTTCACAGTATGTAGGATCTAAGTGAATATGTGCATGTGTGTAAAAATGTGTGCCAGTGTGTATGTGAGTTACCGGGGTGGCTAAAATATAGGATCCGGGAGGCCAGGTTCACAAAGAAGACACAGGGGGAAGTGAACAAAAAACAAGACAGAAGATAGAAGAACAAGAAGAGGCAAGAGAAGAATCAGAGCTATGGGAGAGGAGACAGGGACACAGAAGCAGTTGACAGAGAAGGTAGGAAGACACACAGAGCATAAATGAGAGCGTGAGAGAGCATGAATGTGAGCTTGAGAGAGCTAGTGAGAGCTTGAGAAAGCATGAGTGAGAGTGTGAGAGAGCATAAGAGAGTGAGTTTATGACTCATGATATAACAAATGGATGTGGGTGGGGTTTTGGTGGATTTGGTTGTGGGGGGCAGCATTTCATCCTCGGACCCCGGGTCAGCCCTGTTTGAAAGAATCTTATGTGATTCTGTGCTGTTATTGTTATGTCATATGTTTTCACTGTGGTGGTATGTAATAGTTTACTTTATATATACAAGTGTGTATGTGTATTTTTTAATAGCAATTATATTACTTATTATCTATCTATCGCAATTGATATACACACACAATACTAATATATAAGCAAAACATGCACATATAATGTCCCTGAGACAATGTACTTACTTCCATGTGTTTATATACGCGATGTCCCCTAATAACTGATAGATAAAAAAATCAATTTTACCACTGGGACAACAGGATGGGTTTATGCCCTCCAGTTTCTGGCTACCTGTCATTTCTAATGATTTCTTTTTTAGATGTATTGTGTGCATGAGCTGACTGGCCTGCAGGGGGGCTAGCAGCGAGAGGACTGGCGAGCTGGCAAGCTGCTTCTGTATGACCTGAATAGCAGCAGTCTGCGGTTAGACCTTCTGTTTTACATGCAGCAGGCGTAAGCAAGAGGCACAGAGCAGTCCTGCTGATATGGCTTTGGTATAGTGCTTATTGCTTGAGCACATTTAAACACAGTGCCTCTGTAATTTGTCTCGACATGATATCATCTTTTGTCTCAGCAAACCGATCCTTTTATCCGCTGAACACCTGACTTCTTAAGCACTGCAGCAAAGGACAGAACAGGAGTAATAGAATATATGTGTGTGTGTGTATGTGTATTTTTTAAATGAATATATAAATATATATGTATGTATACATATATTATCTAATATATACATTCTTCTGTATTTTTTATATGTATATAAATATATTTATACCCCCCCCCCCTCTCTATATATATAAAGAGAGAGCTTACTCTCAGGATATACATCACCTTTCAGATAAATTAAAGCTCCAGAGAATATCATATAGTAAGCTCAAAGTTTTAAACCAAGCTGTAACGCTCCGGGCCCTGATGGCTTTTGTCCACTTTTTTGTACTCCAAAGTCAAATCAATAATTTCTCCACTTCTGTTAGGTCTGTTAGGAACATTTTCACATAAATCTAAAGAAAAGATATACCAACTGAATTATTAGAAGCCTCAATTTCTCTAATTCTAAAAATATCACTCTGGATAAAAAAAAAAAAGCTACTCCAAAATATTAGCGGAAGGACCTAAATTCATTATTCCTGGTATTATCCATTTATATGAAGCAGGGTTTTTAGGCAAGTCAGATGTATTCTAGATAATACCTGGAAAATACTAAATCTTATTCAAAAATTAATATGCGTCAGACTACCTTCAGGTTGTTGGCGTTGGACACAGAAAAAGTCTTTAATAGAGTGAGAATTTTAGAGGCAGTTTTAGCATTATTGGGCCTTTCATGGATAACACAATGGCGCTATACTCAAATCCTAGGATCCAGCCCCATGATGGAATTACCCTGGTTTCCAAATTAACATCCTTATTATACATATATAATATATAGCCCCTGGATGCCTTAATAAGACAGACACCGGAATTGTGCATTTCCACCCAATAAAACGCTAATGTCATAACAAAGAATGACACGCTAGCAAGCCCTATAAAACCCCAGGGTTCCTCGTTACCAGTGCTCAGACATTCTAATGCTACTTCCCTGTTACTGTGTATCCCTACCACTGTGTTATTTGCCTTTTGATTGTATATATACATTTTGCTCGTGTACCTGTTTACGCTTTGACCCCTGGATTGTATACTTGTTTATCGGATTGCTGCCTGCCTATGGACACTTGGACTGTATCTGAACTTCTCTTGTTACTAACTTCTACGAGGTCTCACCCTTTGATGTCCCACCTTTACCGTTCTCTACCGTTCCTGCCCTGGACATCTATCCTCCTGGATACCTAACGACCGCATCACTAATATGACCTACCTCTAAACTTCTAAATTTTTATCTGCATTCGTTTTCGAGTGTTGCTGCTTATCTGGTTAGTTGATATTGATAACTATTTATGATTGTTCGATTTGCTTAAAATGTATTGTTAACATAAAATGTGACATGCGTTTTGCACAAATACTATTTATATAGCTATGAATTTTTTGTATTTGTTGTAAAACCTAATAACACGTGTTTTATCTGTAATATAACACATTGCCGGCTGACTGTCTGCATCCCCAAAGTTGTTAGACGATAACTTCCATAGCTCCCAGCCAGTCAACTTCACCCGTTGTTGAACAAATTAGTCACTGTGCTGTAGTTGATAGGAATATAACGTCTCCCACTGCTCACTAAAAGATGAGTTAGGCAGCAAAATCTATACATTCAGATTTAACGAGACCAGTGATAGCAAATGTTTTTGAGCCTGAGTGCCCAATTTTCTGCACGAAAGCAACTTGCAGACCTCAAAGTGCCAACTCTGCATATTGGTACCTTCTCCTTCCTAAAAATATATAACACACACAAACATATACTCACACTCACTTACATGCATACACACATACATACATGTAAACATACATACTTACACACATACATCCATTTACATACATCACACAGCTTGGCAGATACAGTTTACTTTGGAGCCTTCAGTGATGAGTGCATGGATATGACACCATATCCCGGCGTTCAGCATCAACAACCATCATGCTTTGCGAGGGTCGATTTAAAACCGGTCAGCCGGCAACGTGGCCGTGTGCCACAACAGAGGCCTTGGCGTGGGCATTATGGAATATGTGTCATAGGTTTGCCATCGCTGAACTAGACTGATACATTCCACTTATAATATCTACAGTATGTGCGTCAGGATGCCTAAAGCCCTACAGAGCTCACCACGGCTGAGACGGCTATAATGCTGAACTTGCCATGTGCTTGGTCAGCACAATGAACTTCATATTGTACTAAGTATTGTTCTGGTTTTGCAAGGGAATTTGCCCCTATTCAAAAGCGAGAGCTGGCTATATACGTGAGTTTCTGGCTTGTAAATTCACTAAAGCCATGCATGTACACAAAATGTAAAAAAAATCCAGTAAGGGGGGGTCATATACAACAATATTCCCCCAGGTATATTTGATTTATTATTTGTTAATTTTGTATTTTATTGAATGAGTGCAATTTTGATAGTTTCAGAGGGGAACATGCAAATTCACATTAAATTTGATTGCCTTTGTATGCCTTTAGCCAAAGTGCTGGCAACCACTAATTTTTTACAGGGGCCAATACAGAAGGCTTTTGGGCATGGGCCAGGGGCGGGCTGGGCCGGGGGGCAGGGGGGCAATTGCCCCCCAGGCCGCCCGAAATCTAATCTAAACGGCCGCTGGGTGCTGATGCCGCCGGCTGGCGCTACTTTAATACTTTTTTTTTAAATTTAATATGGCAACCCGGATCGGCTATTAAATGGAAAAAAAAATAGTATTAAAGCAGCGCCGGCCGGCGGCATCAGCACCCAGCGGCCGTATGCGATGGCCGCCAAGTGATGGGAGCAGCGTGAGGGGTGAAAGCTCCGCCCCCTCGCACTCACCTTTCACCCCTCACGCTGCTCCCATCACTATGCGGCCATCAGATTGTTGGAAATCGAATCTAAACGTCCGCTGGGTGCTGATGCTGTCGGCCGGAGCTACTTTAATACTTTATTTATTGATTTTTAATATGGAAAGCCGATCCGGCATATTAAATAAATAAAAAAAAGGATTAAAGTAACTCCGGCCTTTGGCATCAGCACCCAGCGGCCGTTTAGATAAGTTTTCCAGCAGTCTGATGGCCGCATAGTGATGGGAGCAGCGTGAGGGGTGAAAGGTGAGTGCGAGGGGGCGGAGCCACTTCACTTGACTTGCCCCCCAGGCCTTAGGCTGCCAGCCCTCCCCTGGCATGGGCGTAGGAACCGGGGGGACGGGGGGGACAGATCCTCCCCAGTAACTCATGCGGGGGGGACCGATAATTAAGAAATCCCCCCCAGGGCCCTAGGAACCCCCCCAATAGAAACGCCGCAAATGCGGCCCACAAGACCTCGAGGTGCGGCCCGCGTAAGATCGGCAGCCAGGGCAACCGATCTTACGCGGTCCGCACCTCGAGCCCTGCTACTTACCTGTGGGAGGGTCTTCTGTACTGCACAGAGGAACCGGAACCCGGCAGAGTTCACGTGACATTACATCACATCCTGCTTCCTCTGTGCAGTACCAGAGAACGCAGAGGGAGGCCGCGCCCTCTGCTGAAGCCTGTGAGCGGCATCGAGGAGCTGCAGTGCAGGTAAGGGGGTGGGGAGGGTGTTTGAATGAGTATGCGTGATTGAAGGAATGAATCTGTGAATGAATGAGTATATGAATGAATGAGTGTGTGTGTGATAGAATGGATGTGTAAGTGCTGGAACCTAGGCATGATTGGACTGTGATTGATGTTAGCAATCACACTCCTATCATGCCAAGTCAGCCAGTACATGTTGAAACATAGCTAGCTGCCCCCCTTGTGTATTGATGCTGCCAGCAGTATGGGGTCTGCACATCACTTACAGCCACCGTGTACCAGTATGTACTGGCTGACTTGGCATGATAGGAGTGTGATTGCTAACAGACAATCACAGTCCCATCATGCCTAGGTTACAGCATTTACTGGTTGGATGTGTAAGTGCTGGAACCTAGGCATGATGGGACTGTGATTGCTGTTAGCAATCACACTCCTACCATGCCAAGTCAGCCAGTACATGCTGAAACCTAGCTAGCTGCCCCCCTTGTGTATTGATGCTGCCAGCAGTATGGGGTCTGCACATCACTTACAGCCACCCTGTACCAGCATGTACTGGCTGACTTGGCATGATAGGAGTGTGATTGCTAACAGCAATCACAGTCCCATCATGCCTAGGTTACAGCGATATACTGGTTGGATGTGTAAGTGCTGGAACCTAGGCATGATGGGACTGTGATTGATGTTAGCAATCACACTCCTATCATGCCAAGTCAGCCAGTACATGCTGAAACCTAGCTAGCTGCCCCCCGTGTGTATTGATGCTGCCAGCAGTATGGGGTCTGCACATCACTTACAGCCACCCTGTACCAGCATGTACTGGCTGCCTGGGTATGATAGGAGTGTGAAGAGAGGGGGGTAGATAGTAAGAAAGTGTGAGAGGGGGGAGAGGGGGTAGATAGTGTGAGAAAGTGGGGATCTGATGGGGGAAAATGCTGTCCCCCCCAGATTTTTAGGGGTTCCTACGCCCATGCTTTTGGGGCAATATTTTTAGCTTCTGTCTCGAGTGCTGTCACATCTTTTTTTCTCCAGGAAGTTCTAGGGCCAAAAATTAAATAAGCAAAGATCAAACCCCAAAAGAGTCATACACATGGAATCCACAATATGTGTTGTTAGTTTTTGTGAGTCTTTGTAATTGTAGTCTTGTTTTGTATTATATTTATTGTTTTGTGATATCTATTTTTGTACTTTGTATTAAAAAAAAAAGAAAAAAAAAAAGTCTCGAGTGCTGTTATTATTATACAAAATGCTGGGAAATGTTACTAATACCGTATTTGAGCAAATGCTCTGAAAAATACCCATCGTCTTATAATCAGGGTCGTCTTATAATCAGACCTCAAATAACACGTGTTTTATTTATGAGACGACTAAGATCCAGATCCCCCGCAGCTACAGGGGACCTGGATCCTCCTGTCTCCCCCCCCGCCCCACTTACCGGTACTTCTGAGTCCCCGGTGTGTAGCTGGGGCAGCGCGTAGATGTCTACGCGATTCGCGTAGACAACTTCCGCTGCAGCAGGAAGGAGGTGTGGCTAGCAGCGGGGGTTGTCTGTGTGCATCGAGCAGACCTTCCCCGGCTGTCAGAGATCAGAGTTCCCACGCCTCCTTCCGGCTGCAGCGTAAGTGCGTGGGATCTTCACGCTGCCCCGGCTACATGACAGGGAAGTCAGAAGCACCGGTAAGTTTGGGGGGCGGGGGGAGTGTTAAATGGGGGACATAAGGCATTTCTGGAGGCAGAGTGCTCTGTGAAATGCCTTTTAACCCCTTAATGCCGCTCTGCCTCCAGAAATGCCTTTTTAACCCTCTATACGCCACTTTGCCTCCTGAATGCCTTAAACCTCCCTATATGCCACTCTTCCCCATAATATGCCTTTTAACCCTCTAAATGCCAGAGTGGCATATAGGGGTATAAGGCATTTCTGGAGGCAGAGTGGCACATAGGGGGTCAAAAGGCATATCATGGGGCACAGTGGCCTATAGGGTTAAAAGGCATATCATGGGGCACAGTGGCATTTAGAGGGTTAAAAGGCATATCATGGGGCAGATGTGCATATAGGGGTTTAAGGCATTTCTGGGGCAGATGTGCATAACTGGGGGGCAGGTTGGAAAATAGAAGGAAATAAAACCAAAATATTTTTCTCAATCATAGCTTTTATTAAAAAAAATAGTTTAGATGAATTAACATTTACTGGTAAAACTTTTTTCCTATAGGGTCATCTTATATTCAGGCTTTTTCTTTTTTCCCTAAATTAATATTCAGATTTGGGGGGTCGTCTTATAATCAGGGTCGTCTTATAATCGAGCAAATACGGTAATTTACCCTAATTATTAGGACACCTGGTGTTAGGTAATTTGTGTAGGCAATGGAGAGCTGGCAAGGGGAGTAGAGAGGTTAACTGCCCATGGACTGCTCTTATTTAAAGAATTAGGGCCGCTGTCAGATGCCTTTACTTTTTAACAGTTCCGCAAATGTCCACCAGGGTGTAACATGGGCTTTAAGCCGGATTCTATCCTTTCATACAGTTCATACAATCTATTTTGGCAAATATGCACAGGAGAATATTGTGCACATTGAGTATTGTTTTCCTTACAATCGTTATCCGAATGCTTTGGGACAATGTATTATTATCCAACCGTTTGAACTGTGGTGGTATGTAGTATTTTACTTTATACTTACAGAATTGTGTTTTTTTAAATGATAGCATTTATATTTATTTATCCTCAATATATCTGTCCATTTGTTAGAGGTTCAGAGAAAAACAAAATGAAAATGGATGCAGAGAGTCTAAATCTATACTTACCACACGCTTACATGTCAGTTTGTCCTCCCCTAGCCTTCTTCACAACCACTAGTCTGGTGGGATAAAACCTTAACAAAGTTATTGCCAAATTCCATGTCTTTCAATACCTTTCGGAGTAGTCCAAGGAAGGCATCTCAATGTCTTTCAGCAATGATCCAAAATGTTTAGCTACATTGGATGCTCCAGGCCTTTGGAAAAGTGCACCTTTGTTCTTATCTGTTATTCAATATGCTCATCATAAATCGCCAAAGTCCATACTTTTAGAGCATATAAATGGACTTTGCTGCATTGTTTATCATCAAGACTACAGGCCACTAGCCAATGGTTATTTTCTACCATAAACTAGGGAAAACAGAAGTACGCACACACACACACAGAGAAAAAGACCTACATATAATGTAGTTAATGTATTATTAAATGCTGCCCTGCTAACAATCATGGTACTTACAAGGTTTCCAGTAAAAAATAACGTATTTGCTCGATTATAAGACAACCCTGATTATAAAACGACCCCCCAAATCTGAGTATTAATTTAGGAAAAAAAAGAAAAGACGACCCTATAGGAAAAACGTTTTACCAGTAAATGTTAATTCATGTAAACTATTTTTTTTTAAAGCTATGATTGAGAAAAATATTTTGGTTTTATTTCCTTCTATTTTTTTAAGGCATTTCAGGAGGCAGAGTGGCGTATAGAGCGTTAAAAAGGCATTTCTGGAGGCAGAGTGGCGTATAGAGCGTTAAAAAGGCATTTCTGGAGGCAGAGTGGCATTAAGGGGGTTAAAAGGCATTTCATAGAGCACTCCCCATTTAACACTCTCCTGCCTCCCCCCAAACTTACCGGTGCTTCTGACTCCCCTGTCATGGGGCAGAGTGGGGCTCTACGCAAGATCTCACCCCGTGGTTTCAAAATGATCACAAGAACGGTGAGCAAAAATCCCAGAACCACACGGGGGTACCTAGTGAATGACCTGCAGAGACTTTTTGGCCCTTAATATGTTCACTTGGACACTAGGCAAAATGTCAGGGTTGTGTCATACAGAAGTAGAAGACTAGGGTCAGTAAAGACTGTGTTGTTCCTCATGACCATTTTCCAGACATTCAGTATTGGCACTATTGTAGAGTAGTGTTCTTTTTCTGACCTATCTTGGTCCAAAACTCATGCTATGATGGATGGGGGATGGGGCCCATAATTTATTTTTGTGGAGTTGACCAATCGACTTGTCTAAGGTGTGCTGAGTAATAATACATAAGAGTGTCAACAGATTATAGGCTAGCCAGAGCATGATAACAGGGTGACCCGATAGTACCCCACTAATTTTGATTTTAGCAGTAGGATTTCTATAAAAACATCCAATCCTGTTCAACATGACCGGGCTGAATTAAAAGATTTTAAGTACTGTGAATAAATAGATCCAAGCCACCCTGTCAAATGCCCTCTCAGGATCAGTAGATAGCATCATAAACGTGAGTTTAGAGCGATTGGCGTGGTACAACTGTTTTGGATTGTTACCAAAGAAGTACCTAACTGATATATGCCCCCGTCCTAATAGTTTAAGACCAGTGCATGCACTCGCGAGAAGAACCACATTGAACAGCAGCTCAGTAGTAAAAAAACGTATCTTTATTGTTGTGGTTTGCATAGGCTTATATAGGCAGTGAGTGTAGCGTCATGTGCAAAATGTACTAAAAAGCTGAGGATTGGTTATTCTCATATAGGGGTGGTCTTCCTCCAAGACCTGGGTGTCATCATCTAGGGCGTAGTCCTGGATGGAGGCGCCATCTTAGATATATCTTTTCAAGCAAGGAAAAGCATAGCAGCCATTTTGATATATTTGAAGCAATAGAAATAGACATTTTATCCATAACACAACAGGTTTAGTATTTTGGTGGCGTTGTCCCAGAACAAAACCCACTTGATTGTTGTGGACGATCTATGGGACCACTTATTTAAGTATATTTGTAAATACTTTAGGTCCACATTAAGGAGCGAAAGGGGCCTATTGCTGCTGCACCGCTCAGGATCCTCTGCCTACCCAATGCCATCTTGTGATGGCGGCCCGCCATCTCTCCAATCCTTTGTGTGCTCAAAATAATCTCATACGAAGGAGGTGGATGTTTTTTCTTCCGGTGTCTCTGTGATCTGGGATATTCTGGGTCTTGTTGGATTTGCCCAAAGAGTGGTCCACAGAGTGTATATACTCTTTATGTGGAAATGAATAAATACTGTGCTTGATCCTTAGTCTTACATCACCACAACATAATAATCATGCTTTCTTTTCACTAAAGTAATAAAATAAATATATATATATTTAGTAATGAGAGTCATACTAAGCTTTAAACCCATAAAGTGATTAGGTTTGTTAAATAACACAAGTAACGTGTATATCGTCCTTGCCTTTGCTTTAGTGATAGGGATTTACCTGTCTTGTGTGGGATGTCTTTATACCGACGTCTACTGCCGGACTGTCCGAAATTTCAGTGTCACGGTAGTTAGTTTGTGCTGTTAGTGGCTAGGAGACAAAACACTTTACCTGTGATTATGCTTTCTGCATCATATATAATGCTGTCCTTGCCTTAAAACACCATGTAGGAGTATGATATAGTTACGTGATGCCTTTTTATTAAAAGGTCAGTGCACATAAAATAATACAGTCCATTATTGTAGGAGAAAACATTGCAATAGTCCCTCTTTTAGTGATGTAATGCAAATCTAGGTTTCTATTGAAATCGAGAATCGTATAACACAACCTTGGTGATCACATCCATAGTGTAGGCCACTAGTTTCATAATAATCCTCTTCATTGCTGCTTCATCATGTTTTTGTATTTCAGAGAGCAGGGCTATGTTACAGTAAAGCACAAATGAAAAGAACATTAACCCCTTCGTGACAAAGGCTGATTTTACTTTCTGTACCCTTCGTGACAATGGCCGTTTTAACATTTCTGCGCTGCTCGTGTTTAGCTGTAATTTTCTTCTTTCCCGTTTACTGAACCCACACACATTAGATATTGTTTTTTTGAGGACAAGAAGGGCTTTCTTTAGATGACATTGTTTTGATTGTATCATATTATTTACTATAAAAATTTTTTTAGAAAAAAATGACCGTTTCTAACTTTTAGTTGAAAAATCTTTTACTCATCTATAAAAGGTAATAAAAAAACCTGCTAAATAGATTCTACTATTTGTCCTGAGTTTAGAAATACCCAATGTTTTTATGTTTTTTTGCTTTTTTCTGCAAGTTATGGAGCAATAAGTACAGGTAGCGTTTTGCTATTTCAAAGCCATTTTTTCCAAATCTGGTAATTCTTCCCCCCATGTGCCATTTCGGGTATCTTTGAAGCCAGCCAATGCAATTTACCCCATCAAATCATATATTTTTGAAAACTAGACAGCCCAGGGTATTCCAAATGCTGGTATTTTAACCCTTTCCAAGCACTTATTCTACCATCAGCCTTTGTCAAACTTTATGGTAGTAATTTTTTTGCATTTGTTTTTTCACACACATTTTACTTTAGGTATGAATAAACAGGTTCTGGTATATGTCACTATCAAAAAACACCCCAATATGTGTTTAGCAACATCTCCTGAGTACAGCGATACCTCACATGAATGATTTTGCCTGGCTGTTTGGGGGCAAAAGGGCCACATTTGGGGCATGCACATTTTTCAATGTTGAACTTTGGCATTTGGGGATCCACTGCCCATGCCCTATTTGGTACATCTTTGAACCGGGCCATTTCAGTGTGCCCAACAAAACCATATATTTTTGAAAACTAGACACCCCAGGGTATATTAAATGCTGGTATTTTAACTCTTTGCATGCACACATTTTACCACCAGCATTTTTTCAAAGTTTGCAGTAGTATTTTTGTGTGTGTATTTTTCCCACACACACCTACTTTATGTATGAATTTACAGCTCCTGGTATATGCCGCTGTCACACGACAATCCCAATATGTGTTCAGCAACATCTCCTGAGTACAGTGATACCCCACATGCATGGATTTGTCATTTTTGGGGGGAACTAAAAGTAGACACCCCATGGGCATTTAATATGCCAGTATTTTAACTCTTTCCATGCGAGAATTGTTTTAAGCTAATATGCTAATTTTAGGACTTGCTCACAAAAATATATTTTTTATATATATATATTTTTTTTTTTGCCTTTTTTTTTAATTTTTGTAACATTTTTTTTCAACTTGAAGGTTCCACTGACATCAGTGGGAAATTATTTTTACATTTTACTGTTTTTTTACTATTTTCTTTCTAATTATTATTAATTTTATTTTATTTTTAATTTATTTTTTCTAATCACACTGTGATTAGAAAGCTGGGCTCCATTGACTTGCATGGTTGAATGCAGTACCTGTAATCAACCTGCAAGTGGAGCCAGAGTTCTCTAGAGGGTCAGGAGACCGTCTAACGAACCTTTACATCTTTATTGTTTTTTTTTCCCGGGCCGCCGCCATCTTGCTGATGGCGAAGATCACCGGCAGCTGCGGCTGTGACCGCTCTCCGGAGCGGTCACAGTCCATCCCCAGCTAAGTATTTGGTGTCGCTGGATGCCTCCTGATCGAGGCATTCCAGCGACACCATTTAAGTTTAGGAGGCGATCGTTGATCGCCTCCTAAACGCTTTTAAAACGGGCGTCCGCCGCCATACAATGTATGGCGGATGTTGACGCCCCGGGGAGGGGCCAGAGATGGCCCCTTTTGTGCCGATAATGGCGTTGCTGAATGCCTCGAGGTCGAGGCATTACAGCAACACCGTTTCGGTGCAGAAAGCGAAAATAGATCGCTTTCTGCACCCGTTTAAAGACGTGCCGGTCCTGGCACGTCATTTGTCGTTATCGACTTGAATTTCCGTGACGTGCCCGGACCGGCAATTGTCATCAAGGTGTTTAAACAACACATAAAACAGCACTCCATGGCATATGATTTTTTTTTAAATTTACTAGAAATTACCCTATTTCAAATGCCAATAAATATTTTGAGACAAGGCAGCAATCCTGGGGCTTCTCATATGTGGTTACATGATAATGTATTTTGTATTATTTATTGGGAAGGGGTGTTTATTCTTACTAATTAATAAACACACTACTGTGCACACAGAGCCGGCCTTAGGCGTTGTGGCGCCCTGTGCAGACTACTCCTCTGGCGCCCCCCCTCTCTGCCCCTTCAAACTACCCGCCCTCTCTGCCCCTTCAAACTAACCCCCCTCTCTGCCCCTTCAAACTACCCCTCCCCTCTACCCCTTCAAACTACCTCTCCCCTCTGCCCCTTCAAACTACCCCCCCTGCCCATTCAAACTACCCCCCCTCTGCCCCTTCAAACTATACCCCCCCTCTGCCCCTTCAAACTACACCCCCCCTCTTCAAACTACACCCCCCCCCACTTACCTTGTTGCCGGAGTCCTGCGGTGAGAGCGAGAGGCATCCGTCTTCTCGCTCTGCCGGCATTTCATGTTGAGCGCCGGAATAGTCCGGCGCTCAACATGAGATGCCGGCACCGCGATGGAGTCACGGAGAGTAAGGGGCGCCATGCGGTTGCTGAGAACTTCACGAGCAACCGCTCGGCGCCCCTGACCGGGACTTAGATTAAAGCATCGTTTGTTTTTTTTTTAAACTTTATTTAACATGAATGATGTTAAATAAAGTTTTAAAAAAAACAACGATGCTTTAATCTAAGTCCCGGTCAGGTGCCCCTGCAACCATGGCGCCCTGTGCGGTCGCACAGGTCGCACACCCCTAAGGCCGGCCCTGTGTGCAAAAGTTTTAGGCAGGTGTGAAAGAAGCTGTCTTTCAAAATAGACATGTTAATATTTTATTTTTATTATTTAACAAAATGCAAATGGAGTGACAACGAGAAAAATCCATTGTTTGCCTTTAAAACAGCATCAGTATATTTGAACACAGTTTGTTTTAATAAACTCAGCAGTTAGGTTGTTCAAAACGTACTACAGTTCTTTTGTGGATTTAGGCAGCCTCAGTTGCTTTTCTCTCTTCGTGTAATCCCAGACTCGATGATGTTGAGCTCAGCAGGGGCCATACCATCAATCGCCGGACTCCTTGTTCTTGTTTATGTTAAAGATCCTCCCTGGTGGTATTGTATGATGCATAAGTATCTGCTTGTACTTGCCATTAATTCTGACCAAATTCCCAACCCCATTTGCAAAAATACAGCACTAAACAAGAAACCACCACCATGCTTCTTGTGAGCCCTTTGGCGAATAAACTGACTCTTAAGTCCTGGTGCCATTTCTCCGCATCCAAGTCCCTGTGTTTTCATGAATAATTGAGTCACTTGACTTGGTTTCCAAGTCGGAGGTATAGTTTTTTGGCTGCAGCTCTTCCAGTAGACATCTTCTTATTACAAAGGAAAGTAAGCATTATGTATCTTTCATCTGCTACAATAAGTTTCCTTGGCTGACCACTTTGTTTTTTGTTCTCAATATTGCCCGTTTTTTGTGATTTTTTAAAAGAGCTTGGACAGAACATCTGTCAATCTTCTGCCTGAGAGAGACCTTGTGTCTTGTTGCTGTGCTCAGTCTTCCCATGGTGTATGGCTATTGTTCAACCACCTCACCTTGTTAGTGAGTTTGGCTCTTCCTCCATACTGCTGTTTCTATTTCAGTTCATGTTTGTGTTTCAACATACATATTAAATGAATGATCATTAGCACCTGTTTGGTATAATTGTCCAATGACCTAACTTTATGCCTCCAAAATCCCTGACTTTGTCCAAGTGTACCTAAATACTGAAGGCAAAGAGTAGTCACACCAAATATTTAGATTTTTCTTCTGTTATTTTTAACAAAATGCAAACTATTAAACATGCCTTAATCTTTTGCACGGTACTGTATATTTGTTAGATATCCATTGGACTGCTGTTTTGACCAGTTGATGAGTCTGTCCCATTTATGCTTTTTTTTAATATGTTGAATAGACAGCAAGCACTCCCTGGAGATAGGGGACTGAGTTATATTTGGGGAAGGCAAGCTGTTTCATATGGGCATTTGAATCTTTATTCTACAGTAAATCATTTAATCCCATCCAATACTGAAAACACACATAAATTTTAAGAGCAGGAGTGTGAGTTGAAGCAACTGAAAAAATAACACAATAGTTTTTGACTTTCGTTATTTTTTGGGGGGGGGACTCAATTTCGATACTATTATAATGTGCTTTGTTCACATGTTTATTTTTTGCTTTTGTATAATGTTTTGGAATCTGATCATTACGCTACTTGGTGCAACTTTCATTAGAGTGTTATATTTTATTGAATATTATTTAATAAAAATATATTATTCGTGTCCTGTTCTATAGACTCAAATAGATGTCAGCACAATGTTATCAATGGCAGCACAATGTTAACAAATATGCAGCTTGGGAAATTGTCTGAAAACAAGGAAAAGGAAATTGGATGGAATATACTGTAGATGTGATGTGTGCATATGTCCAGAAAATAACTTAATGGTATCTTTATGCACTATACTTATGATTCCCCTTAAAATAGCTCCTAAATTAATTTATTCACTCATATTTTTGGCTGCCCTTGAAATTCTATAAAATAAGGAGACTTTTATAGCTTCTCAGGACCAAGGGTCTTTCATCAGATATTCATGTATTGGTTCTTGTTCTCACTATGCAGAGTTAACCACATTTGGCTCTTGGCTCCCTCCAACTACTAGGACCATCTTTACAACAGTAAGAAATTCTTCAATTTTTATGTTATATATGTGTATATCCCCCTTGATGAATATGTTGTCTGTGTGTCCATCTATCGGAATCCTTTTTCTATCCATCTATGAATTTGTATATTTGGGGTGCAAACTGAATACCTTCATTCCATATTTATGCCCAAGGCCCCTGCCATACCATCTTTCTGGTGTAACGGGATCTGGCTACAGTTATTTTTGGCCATCCCCTTGCATGACAGGTACAGTACCATGTCCGCGTGACTGATTGACTGCATGTAGCCATATTGTGTGAGCAATTTTGATAACCCAGTTTTTGGTATCAGTAACACCAGCAAACCTTCTTTGAGTAGCTATATTACACTGCATCTGCAATAATCTTCCATGTGTTTCATGGATACTAAATGTGGATTATCCTGTAAACAACACCGAATATTGTTTGCAAGCTCACACATATACTGTATGTGTTCTCATTTTAATTTCTAGAATTCATTGTTCTGCTCTGTGTAGTAGAAAATCTCTCTGTAAGACTCAACTTAAGTGTGAGCGAGTCTAACTCAACCATCAAAGGACTGCATGGCGCCACACAAATCTGACATAAACCAACTCCTGCTTATTATGACGAGTCTGCCTGTAGGAATCAGCACTGCAGCAGTACATGGAAGTTGGAACCACATAATTTCTTGTTGACACAAAAGAAGCGGACATTGCTGGTAGTCCTGGGCCTAGCAGCGGAGTTGGTGCTTTATTGTTGTCTTATAGCTAAAACAGCTTATATGAAGGTCAAGTGATGGATCATGAAGGAGCCACAATTGCCTGATTGCCCCGTTTGCCTCTACGTGCTGTTTGAGTGGTAGTGCCCAATTTAGCAGACAAGTCACACTACTACTATGAATGCTTATTACCAAATGACTTAACGGAGGTTTTATGTTTGCAAATTTCTTGAAGGTTGTTGAATCCTTGTTTTGGAAGGTTAACTGATGGATGAAAATGGACCTACAATTTTGCTTGTAGTTTCATTGCCTATATAAATTGTTCACGATTACTAGTGGTAGCAGCAGTATCCCCACAAACCAAGGCACCATATTACAAAAGAGAACCTAATCTATTCTCGTTAAATCAACTAAGCCATCAGACACATGCTGCTATTTTATCTTCTATGAATGTGTTATATGAATGTATTTTTTTTTTGGTGGGGGCTGTCAACAGATGGACAGGAAAGGACCCACAGTGTTGCTTGTCTTTTGATTGCTTATCTTATACCCCAAATAACAAAAATATTTTATACATTGAAAAGTAATTGCTTAAAAAAACCCAAACAATGACCTCCAATGGAAAGTACACAGGCAGGCAACACAGACGGACAAACTACTCGCAGTTACCCTAGGGTTTGGGAGCCGCGTGGAGATCTTCTGGTTGTGCTGTGAGCCAGAATTCCATCCTCAATGATACAATAGCGGTAGTGGTGTATCACGTCTAACACCACAGCTGCTGATCTGTATGCTTAGCACTGCGATATGAAATCTTAAGAATGGTATGGAGGCTGTGCTCACTAGTGTATGGTCTGGTTAAAATGGCCCATACAGCTTGATCACCCATTTTGTATAATATGTTCATTAATATTTAAATTAGCAAAGCAGACTGACTCAAAAATCAGAAATTCAATATACATTTCATATAGTTCTCATGATTTTCAAAAACGAATCTTCATTTTCCCAAAACTATTGATTTAAGTCAACCTTTCCTCTTTTGTTGAACATTTTAATTCCTTTCATCATGCTTCCAGTCTTTTGATCATTGACCTTTTTATAATTATTATAAACTTCCAATAAAAGATGACTAACTTTCTCAAGAACTGATCACTGTTTTCAGATGCTTAATATTTGTTGGTACGGCAGTATACTGTAGAACTCATGGTTTAATTAAATATTGATTACAATTGCTGCCATTTCTATCACAGTAAATGACACTCATTTGTTCAAACTATCTTATAGCTGAAATTAAGTCAAGAAATACAGCATATAAACTGTCAGTTCATTCGTACAAAATCCCTGAATGGTTACACCATATTTTTTGGTACCACTATGCACATCTTGTGGAGACAGAATAGATAACAAAACTACCTGTTTCCTAATAAGGGTTCTACCCTTTGGCCCTGCTGCTTATCACCTTTATTGCACAATTTCCCAATTACTTCATCATATTCTACAAAAAGTCAAAGAGGACAATACCACCTTCCCTTCTAACTTGCAGACTAGAAGACCATGTCTGAGTATATTATGTTCTGTAATGTAGTCCAACAAGGAGATTGCTGAGATGTGGACAGGCAATCCAAAGGTCAAACTCGAAAGTACAAGATGAAAGAAAAGCCAAAGTTCAGATACAAAATAACAGGACACAAGCTAAGCGCCCACCACAGGAGCAACAGAACAATTAAAAAGGAAAATCTAACCTGTCAGGTAGGTTTTTGAAGCCTGTCTCTTGCATGCCCATGGGGTCTAACGTCTGTCATCTACCGGAAAACAACCAACATGTTTTTGTTTCACTTCCCTAAGGAGAATCGATGGAGAACATGAGAAGATGTAATGAAATGACAAGGCAGTTATGTTGAGGTGTGAGGGAGCATGTCGGAGGGTCTATACGAGCCCATCTACATGGTTACTTAGGATAAGCTGGGTAAGAAAGCATAGGAAGAGGATTGCCCAGGGCCCTATTGACAATAACAGTTAATGGCTTTACACTCTAACTGTAGACACTGTTCTCTTGTCCAAGAATATCTTCTCCTTTGGTACATACTTCCTTTAAGAACATTGTCTCATCCATTTATTATCTATTTTAATGCAAGCAATACATGAACATACAAACCCACATACACAACAGATTTTGTGCTTGATGAAACCTGGCACAATTGTACGATCCCTTCCGCATTGGAACTTTATGTACAGATTTTTTAACTATTCCTCAGCACAGAAAATTTACAGTTGATGCACTTGTGTTCTGCTTGGCTTTGATTGCCTCCACAAATGGCTTTGTTATCAGGTGACTTTGACTTCACCTTCTCTATGTAAAAAAACTGTCTTATCAGCAGTCTTCAGATTCGGAAAATACCAGTGCAGCAGCCTGTCTGTTCTCGTCAGAAAGTCAGTGCTGTCACATCCACGCTCTCCCATCTAGTGTATCCAACAGTCCGATGTGAAGGCAAGTTCAACGTGACTTTGTAGACCAGTTAAAAATCATAGCGACAATTCTCAGGGAACATTGTATTACAAGCCGTTCTCATCTGCTCAAAAGGTGCTAAGTTTTATTTTTAGCCTAAAAGTACATTGGTATATGGTTAAACTCATAAATACCTTAAATACTAATAAAACCAGTTTTATTTTCCTGAAGCAATGTGTTGTCTGACCACAAGGTTAAATAGTATTACCCTGGGAAGAAAACCTTACACGTAAAACAAATCAAGTTTGAAAGTTTGCAGAACTGGACTGAGTCGGACTAAGTAAGCAGGCCTAGCACATGAAGGCCAGCGGCCCTAAATCACATACATGCGTCCATCAGCTGAATACATGTGGCTGCCTGGCTTACAGCATGCTGCCATGCGTATTGAGCTGTCGGCGGCATGCTTCTGGACCATTCTGCAACAAGGGGTATGTTTGGGGTGCTATTGGCCAGGAGTCCATCAGTTATTTGCCCGGTGTGGCAGATGGCCAGTCCAGATGCTTGTATAACATTATTTGTATTTTACACTAGCAGGATAACTAGTCTTCACAGAATACTGCCTAACCAAGAGTTAAAAAAACATCAGAAAACAGGAAAACAACATGAGACTTGTGCACAAATATAAACTTTAGATATTTGCAAAGGTAGTCATGCATGCACTTTTAATTATCTGGATCGTATGCACCAATTCTTCGCAAAGCCCAACAATTCGGATCCAAGTCATAGAGGGTCGCTTATTAGACCTTGATACTGGAACAAGGAAAGTTTTTTTTATAACTGATTTACTGTGCTACGCTAAATAGCAGGTTTCTTCTAAGAAAAGCCAAACACAAGAAATATGTACAATGCCCATAAGATAAATTAGGCTGACACGTTAAGAAGCACTCAGAGATTTGTACCATGTTGTCAGAGTCTTAAGAAGCCTACGAAACCTGTTAACGGGCAAATGAATGTGATGTAAGAAGAAAATCCATCTTCTGTCTTCTTTAGAAGAAAAAATACTCTCTTTTTAAGGACCAATACAGCAAGGTCCACAGAACAACTCAGCTCTTGGGTCCACTGTTATACAAAATAAATATTCTGGGGATTTTATCTTATTGAGGGATGTAACTGATACCTACATACCAAAATATACATTAATTTACGTATGCTTATAGTCCGTTGAATATCAACCCACTTGCGAGTGACCAAAATAAAACCTAGATATCTATTGTTATATTAGCTCATCCATTTATTTCTCCCTAAACAAACTGTACAAGAGTTTCAGTGCTCCGCGGGTCTTTTACAATCTAAAGTCTAGGATTCGCTTAACATAGTACGAGGCTATTTACACTTACAGTACATTTCTGGATTAGCCTTGGGATATTTTAATAATGTATGATACGAGAATTTATGATTTCATTTACCTTACCTCAATACAAACATATTATGGTTTTTGGATTGAAGGCAGCAATGCTGAAAACACAAGATTATTATTTTAGGAAGTGTATATAACGGAGTGGCAATAGCGACACATTAACAATTTGTACGTGTCTAAAAGAATCACGCAAACTTTTCTGGAGTTCTACATTTACCTATTTCCGTTTCAAGCATTACTATACAACAGGATAGAGAGATAGGACAGCATAGCACTGCTACATCAAGGTGATCGAGCCAATCCCAGGGCCTATTTAAAGGAAGAATTCTAATTTCACAACAAAACCAAAATTTGTTTGCCAAGTACGGAGTAAGAGAGCCTAATATTGTATTTAATTAACTGGTATTATTACATTATAATTATATAAATTAATAAATTTAAATTTTCATTGGACACATTAAGTGATATATTTTCTATGTCAAAATCCAACAACCAAATTGTCAGTCCAGGTAATAGAATAATCATCACCAACCACATTTTGATTTTTTTAAGGAAGTAAAAATAGGTAAAGCTGTGGCATGTGTATTTGCATCAAATGTTTCTATTCATATCAGATGAGATACAATACAATAACCAATACAGCAATAATATTGTATCAAACAAATCATAAGTCTACTTCTATTCAAATATGTCCGGAAACCGGAAATCCCTCATTTCCAACTCTGACCCTGCAAAGTGTTCCCCGGCAGTATGTAGGATGCATATAAAACAGACAATCCAGTTCATTAATAATGGCAATATGAGATCTCCACCATGATTAATAAATCAGATTGTGTCTGAGTGTATACGCATCCTACATGCTGGCACGCTACATGTGGCACGCTCTTTCTGCGCCATGTGGAACACGCGTATCCCTGGAAACATGTTCCATGCTTGCAACAGTACAAATTAATAAAAACAACTTTAAGGGAATAGCTATAGAATAGAAATGAAGGCTTAAGTTGCAAATTTTGTAAATAAAATAGAAAATCAGCTGAAACTAAACTTGGCCATTTTTGCTCCTAGGCAGCTGCTAGGCTACTCCTGCTGACCTGCTCCTAGGCGCTTCTCACACTGCATCTCCACTACTTCATCAGGATTGGACGGTGGTGTTAAGGTGCTTCTACTGATTGTTTTTGCAAAAACAGCCGATCTCTCCGCAGCGAATGTATGGAGGGACATCGGTGTAAAATATGTGAGGGAATCACTACACAGACTTGATTTTTTACTGCTAGAATGTGCCAATAAGCCCTGATTCAGGTTCAATAAAGATGGAGTGAAAAATACCCACCTTGCATATTTTATTCTTAAAACTAGACAGCAGATCAACTTGTCTCCTATTAATGTGATTGCAGCACAGTTTAGATGATGTGATCAGAAAAACAACAGCAACTCAGGGGCACTCCAGCCATCATGTACACGCTAATGCATATAATAGCTGTGTGGCCCCTTTAAATTTGTGCCCCTTTTGCAAATGCATTAGGAGGGGGTCCTGCAGAATATTTATTTGCCTCCCAGTTTACCTGCCTTCAGCTGTAAGTCCATTTCAATGTGAACACTTCCCTGCTACTAATTAGCTGCTTCAAGCAGCCAATCGGCATCAAGAACCAACGGACCCTAGTAGAGTAGGGCAGCTGCAGCTTCTCTTTTTTCATTTTGGAAGAATAACTGCAAGTTGTAAAGGTAAGTTGGAGCAAAAAAAGTGAATTCTGGACCCCTAATAACCAGGAAGTGTGTGCCTGGAACATTTTTTAGAACTTTAATTTTGGAATTTAAATCCAATTTATAGGGATTATATTAATGTAACAAGCTGGGCCGGGGGGCAGGGGGCAATTTCCCCCCAGGCCGCCCGAAATCTAATTTAAACGGCCGCTGGGTGCTGATGCCGGTGACCGGCGCTACTATACTTTTTACTTTTTACTTTTTACTATATACTTTTTTTTTTTAACTTACTATGGCAAGCTAATCCGGCTTGCCATATTAAATTTTAAAAAAGGTATTAAAGCAGCGCCGGCCAGCAGCATCAGCACCCAGCGGCCATGTGCAACGGCCGCCTAGTGATGGGAGCAATGCCAGCGTGAGGGTTGAAAGCTCCGCCCCCTCACACGGAGCTTTCACCCCTCACGCTGCTCCCGTCACTATGCGGCCAATCTAATCTAAACGGCCAATGCGTGTTGCTGATGCTGCCGGCCGGCGCTACTTTAATATTTTATTTTTTTATTTAATATGGCAAGCCGGATTGGCTTGCCATAATACATTTAAAGAAAAAAAGTATTAAAGAAGCTCCGGCCGGCGGCATCAGCAGCACGCATCGGCTGTTTAGATTAGATTGGCCGCATAGTGATGGGAGCAGCGTTAGGGGTGAAAGCTCCGCCCCCTTGCACTCAGACTGCTGGAGCTCCGGATGTCAGTGACACGACGTAGAAAACGGCAGTCTGCAGCTACCAGGGAACGGAGGTCTACACGAAGAAGTGGAAGATGTACAAGGTTATTAAACCAATCTATATTTGTACAAATTATATATTATTTTATTGTATTCGTTAAAAAAAACAAAAAAAAACGGTAGTGTCACCTCCATCCCCAATCAGCCCCTCCCAGTGTCACCTCTGTCCCCTTTCAGCTCCCCATGTCATTGCTGTCCCCATTCAGCTCTCCAGTGTCACCTCTGTCCCCAATCAGCCCCTCCCAGTGTCACCTCTGTCCCCTTTCAGCCCCCCCATGTCATTGCTGTCTCTATTCAGCTCTCTAGTATCACCTCTGTCCCCAATCAGCCCCTCCCAGTGTCACCTTTGTCTGCATTCAGCACCCCCATTTCATTGCTGTCCACATTCAGCTCCCCAGTGTTACCTGTGTCCCCAATCATACCCTCCCGGTGTCACCTCTGTCCACAATCAGCCCCTCCCAGTGTCATTACTATCCCCATTCAGCTCCCCACAGTCACCTCTGTCGCCATTCAGCCCCCCATGTCATTACTGTCCCCATTCAGCTCTCCAGTGTCACCTCTGTACCCATTCAGCCCCCCATGTCATTGCTGTCCCCATTCAGCTCCCCAGTGTCACCTCTGTACCCAATCAGCCCCTCCCAGTGTCACCTCTGTCCCCTTTCAGCCCCCCCATGTCATTACTGTCCCCATTCAGCTCTCCAGTGTCACCTCTGTCCCCATTCAGCCCCCCGTATCATTACTGTCCCCATTCAGCTCTCCAGTGTCACCTGTCCCCATTCAGCCCCCCATGTCATTACTGTCTCCATTCAGCTCTCCAGTGTCACCTCTGTCCCCATTCAGCCCCCCGTGTCATTACTGTCCCCATTTAGCTCTCCAGTGTCACCTCTGTCCCCATTCAGCCCCCCATGTCATTACTGTCTCCATTCAGCTCTCCAGTGTCACCTCTGTACCCATTCAGCCCCCCATGTCATTACTGTCCCCATTCAGCTCTCCAGTGTCACCTCTGTCCCCATTCAGCCCCCCATGTCATTACTGTCCACATTCAGCTCCCATGTGTCAGCTCTTCCAGGGAATTAATATTTGAGAGTGTATGGGCCCACTTGATCCTGGTAGGGTACTCATATTAGCCTTAAAAACACTTTCCCTGCTGCTGTGTACTATACGTCCCATAATTCTCAGCCAGTATCACGGGAGACATTTACCTTGCTGAGCATCAGGGGGACATTAGGTTTTGCGTTTTTTTTACCATCCTTTGTTGCTATTAAATTTACTTATGTTAAACCACATTTGAATCATATTTGTATTTTTATAATCAATATGCGTTAGAAAATCAGGAAAAGATGGGCTGATTCGGTGGCACAATGGGCCACTTGACTTGACTTGCCCCCCAGGCCTTAGGCTGCCAGCCCTCCCCTGGTAACAAGCTTCTACTGTTTCATTATTCACTTGCATATTTGGTTGAAAAGAAGCAGAATAAAAAAAATAAATCTGGCAGCATGTCAATAATTCTCGTACATGGGTTTAGAATTTACAGCTGCTAGCAGTCAAGAGGTAAATCTTCACAGACTGAAACATACTTTCCGTGTTCTACACAATTATACATTTGTCTGCTTACATGCATCGCACATAAGGTGCAGAATATTTAAAGAAAATACAGCTTGTCTGTGTTTTGTGGCAGTTTTCCAGGAATCAATCAGTGGTTGCAAAAATTATTATTTTTAAAATCCATAGATAGAATGTGTGGGAGCTGATTGGGCTGATATCCTGAATCTTTTGAATTATTGTGCACTATTACCAAATCTATCTATCTATCTATCTATCTATCTATCTATCTATCTATCTATCTATCTATCTATCTATCTTTTATTACCAGATTTTTAGGTAAAATCTGGGTACATTTTATTATTATTATTATTATTATCCTTTATTTATATAGCGCCAACAGTTTACGCAGCGCTTAATACAATACATAAATTAAAGGGATATGACAAGACAAGAATTGACAGACTAAGACAAACCGATACATTTGGTGGAGAGAGCCCTGCTCGCAAGCTTACAATCTAGAGGGAAATGGGGTGACAAACATAAGGCATAGAGAAAGGGTGAGAGGTATTGTGGGGGTTGTATCGATGACAAGGAAGTTCTAGCAGCTAAGATGGTATGCTTCTCTGAAGAAGTGGGTTTTTAGATGTTTCTTGAAAGTTGGGAGGGAAGGAGAATGCTGAAGGTTCCTTGGGAGTAGATTCCAGAGATATGGGGCAGCTCGAGTGAAATCTTGTAGACTTTATATAATTACTTGCACTCATTGAGACATTAAGTAGATTTCCCCAACCCTCAGCTAATGTTTTGAAGCTGACACATGATATATACTATATAAACAAAAGTATGAGGACACCACTCCTAATAATTCAGTCTAGATGTTTCAGCTACCCCCATTGCTAGCAGGTGTATAAAAACAAGCACAAAGGTATGCCCTCTTTATAAAACAAAGCAATAATTAATAAATATTGGGGATTCCCTCAGGAGTGTAACTGAAAACAAGAGAGCCCCGTTTTGAAAATTGCCCTGGGGCCCCCAACTTCACCAAGTAACGTGTCCCACCTTTGCCCCCAAACAGCTTGTGAGTGCCACCTTTGCCCCAGGTAGCTTATTAGTGCTGTCCTAACCCCCAAGCAGCATGCCTGTGCCATCTTTGCCCAAAGCTTGTCAGTGCCCTGAAACAGCTCATCTATGTCATCTTCCCCACCAAACAGCTACCATCATCGCCCTTTGTCCCCCTCCAACATACTCTCTGGCACACATGTGTAAACACGCTTACGCAAATTTATGCATACTAACAGACACACTTACTCATTCTCACACACATGTACACACTCATTCTAACACACACACGCCCTCTCACACAACTCATGCTAACACACACTCCATCTAACATCACTTACACATACATGCTCACATACAAACACTAACACATACATGCTCTCACACATACTTACACATACACATTCATACTCACACAAACTTATACATAAGACATGCATGCTCACATACACTTATAAATAAGACATAAATGTGAGGCTCCATCCCTTTGCGGAAGTACTGTACCAGGCCAGAATAATGCACATGGATCCGCAGAGAAAGAGAAACGTTTCTACACTTCTTTTTCTCCGTGAATCCATCTGCATTATTCTGCATTTTCTGTAGAGGGTGGATTCAGCAAGCGCTCAAAGGAGAATGGGGTCAGGATCTAATATGGGTAGCACTGAAAATAAAATAGGCACCAATAGTTTAATAGCAGAAAATACTTAAGGGTCCCTTTCTCTGTTCCCCGTGCCTTATATTCATAAGCAGCTATTGCTAAATTCTGAAGACCACATCTTCAAAAGGAAGTTATTGCTCATTTAAAGAACTCCTCGTGCCCAACGTATAATTGTTCTACAGTCACCTTCTGCTTAAAACCCATTGAAGGAAACAAAATTTCTTGGACCATGAGAAACTAAATCTCACCTTCCCAATTGCGGAGGTGAATGGTGCTTCCAAGGGGTGTTAAACATACATAGACTACATAGAAGTTTTCATTTTTTTAATAAACTTGAAAAATGTAAACCTCCCCATACTCCATTTCAACCACTCATGGTCAAAACTATATCAAAGGCTTTTTTCTTTTTTAAGACGACTTGTTCATGTGGCATCCCTTAGTGACAACTACTATTTTCATCCCAGGAACAAATGAGAAAGCAGAGAAAAGCAGATTTTCAAAGTTAAAAAGCAGTAGTGTTATTTGTTTGTGAACAGCATTGCAGCTTTTTCCTTGAAGCAGTTTTCAAATGACAGCAGCCTGGCACTACGAGCTTAGCATGAAAGCTCATTTCATATCTAGAAAATATTGTGACCTTTAAACTACATCCGTATTCTCCTTTACACCCTCTGAGAAAACCTTAACGTTCTAATCATCACATAGTGCAATTAACTGCTTTCTACCAGCTGTGCTGGTAAACTTGTCTCCAAGCAGAGGAAAATGTGTTATTCACTCACTATGGGTATGATTATCCAGACGCAGAAAAAGAGAATGGCAGAAGCCTTTTTGAGGAATAACAAAACTGATACAACCTGACATTAGATCACTAAATTACAGCGACTTTTTACCCTAACAGAGGGTAGCATGTGTCGATTAATGCTTCCTCTAGGGAACTGAAATATAGTTGGGAAAAAAAGTCACATATAGAGACCTACTTACTTGCCACAAATGCACAAAATCGTTTGACTGTAATAATGTGTTTATCCCTACTCCCCATCACAGTGGGTCTGAAAGGCAATGTTATTCAGTGACGCATTTAGAAAGCATTATGCGGTCACTAAATCCAGACAGTGCCCAATAAGAACCTCAAGGTAAGTAAAATTACAGATTTAAAAGAACTTAAAGCATCAGTTATGCATTATGTATAAGCTAAATGGAAAAGAATGGCAGATAATGTGGAGTAGGATATATAGAATGGGCAGATATGTTGGACAAGAGTAAAGCCTCTGCTCAGTCCGATGTGGAGGGGTTAAAGATGACAAAAATACAATTGGGCAATAGATTCCCTCTTTGCCCCTGGTGTGCTTAATTTCTTTCCCATTGGGGGGGGGTTGAAGTGTTTAACAACCCTTTGGAGAGGCAAGGATGCCAATGCCATACCTCTTCCCTCGCTCCATCCCTGTCCTGGTGAATGAAAATAGGAAAAGAAACACTACTGCTTAATTTCTTCCCCATTGGGGGGGGGTTTAAAGTGTTTAACAACCCTTTGGAGAGGCAAGGATGCCAATGCCATACCTCTTCCCTCGCTCCATCCCTGTCCTGGTGAATGAAAATAGGAAAAGAAAAAGAAACACTACCATACCTACCCCATACCTCTAACTCCCCAAGAAGAGAGGGAGAGATCCATCAAAGCAAACCTTGGGTGCCATGAGTGTGGACAGTGAAAGTGTTGGCTTTAGCCATATTAGAAATGATTTGCTGGGTTTTTGGCAAATCAAGATTTGCTTAAAACAATCCATTCCAGAGTGGTACTGCATGGAGCTTTTATAATGTGAGATGAACGGTATGGGTAGTGGGGGTATGTAAGGGTACATAGTAGAGAGCATTTTGTTATAGCCCATGGATATTGTCGAGTGGGTTTAATTTGACGGAAGAGAATATAATAAATGCCTGAATATATGATGCGAGCAAAGAAATTATTATGTAATTTGTGTTGCAACACTGAAAATTTTAAACTGTTAGCTGAGCGCACCAAAAAATATAGAAAAAAAAAAATGAAAAATGAATAATGAAATGTTAATTATTATTCTTATATATCAACACTCATAAGCACAAACGTTCTCACAACGATGCCAGTAATGTAAAATGATCATTGGTGTCAGTGAGCAGGCAACTAAATGTCATTGGTGCTTTAAAAACACTTGTAGAAAATATAGCGTTTTTACCAATACTAGATCAAAATAAAATGCAATGCAGTATATGTGTAATATATATAGATATACTACAGTTCAAAAGTTTGGGGTCACTTAGAAATGTCCGTGTGAAAAAAACTTGAAATTTGTCCATTAAAATAACATCACATGGATCAGAAACACAGCACAGATGGTGTAATGTTGTAAATGACTATTCTAGCTGGAAACGGCTGATTTTTAATGGTATATCTTCACAGGCGTACAGTGTCCCTCAATCACTCCCATCACTCCTGTGTGTTCCAATGGCAAGTTGTTTTCGCTGCTCCAATTGTAAGTTTAAAAGGCTAACTAATCGATAGAAAACCCTTTTGCAATTATGTTGACACAGATAGAACTGTCTTTGTTTTCCTCAAGAAAAAAAGCTAAGTGACCCCAAACTTTTGAATGATACTATATATATATATAGATGTACAAAATAAAATTATTATAAGCAAGAGAAAATGAAACATAAAAATAATAATTTTTTTCTGTGTTTAATTCATTTTTGCCACTGTTCAATACTTAATCCTTTATAGCAAATTAATATTAAATACAGATTTTACATAAATAAATATAAAAAATACTGCTAACATTTAAAAAAAAACAAAAAAACACTTAATGTAGGCCTGTGTTGTGGGTTAGTTGATTGCTAGGTGGGAACACTCTGTGTTTGTGTTTTTTTCTATGAGGCTCTGGAGACAGGAGGAGGCAAAGGAATTGTGAGCCAGACATCTTACATGCTGCGTCATTGCTTCTATACCCTTGAGTGAATCACCGTGCCCAGGAGACCTGGACTAGATAACTATGCAGGTTTTGGTTGCCCACGGCAGGGATCCACAATTATGAAGAGAACTGAGTCAACCAAAATAGAAGCAGCCCTGTGTTTTCCCGTTCACAATGTGCACATGAAAGCTGCTGCTGCAAGTCTTGTGTCTTAAACCAGCTTTCCAATTTTTGTATCTGCTTCACTATGCAGCGAACAACGTTCTTTTATCAAACAAGCCTCCGTACCCCGTGTTTCCATTTTCACCAACAAGTGTGAGAAGACTAAAAGACTAATATGTACGGCTTGGAGAAAAGAGAGGAGATGGGATGGAAACACTTGAGTACTTAAAAGGATTTAACAAAGTAAGGGAGGGAAGGAGGAGAAATATTAGAGCAGGAGGTCATAATCTAAAACTAGAGGGTCAGAGGTTTAGATGCAATGTAAGGAAGTTTTACTTTACTGAGAGGGTGGTAGGTAAATAGTAGACTTGTGCATTTGTATTCGGACGAACATGAAAGCGAACACGAAGGGTGCGTTTTTCGTTGTTCACCCCTAATACCGAACATATGACCATGAATACGAAGACGAAGACACAGAACACTAAGAATGTTCGTGTTCGTCTTTGTTTACTAATCTCCCTGGTCCCTTCCCCATCTAGCCTACCTTATCTACGCAGCATCGCAGGGGTTAACGGGAGCGGAAATCCGTAGGTTCGCCGTCAGGAGTTAAAGGGCCGTGCAAACAACTCTATTGGTCGCCTGCAGGGGCCTCCTCTGGCATCAACCAATTGGCAAGTGTCGCCTTTTAACACCCCGGCAATAAGCTCCACAAAGGGCGCATATTTTGGGCTCTATATACGTTACAGGAGAGATCTTTGCATTGAAGGTCATTCTAATTTTATTCAAGGTCAGAATAATACATACAAGTCTGCATTCTAGTTGAGCTCAGCTGAACTCAGGTACACAACATTTACAATGCTAGTTGCTTTGAGGCATTACAGTCATTACCCTTGCATGAAACTCACTGGAGCAGACCGTTTGCATGGCACGTTTATTTATATAATGTATGGCGCATGAACATGCATTGTTAAGCTTACAACATACTTGATCATGGTGGCACAAAGACAAAGGAAATATATGGTTATGGTCACAGACAATTTATTAAAACCAACATATATCCTCAATGATATTCAAGGTAACTGTCATCACATCCCTATTAGAGATATCATATTCAATCAGAATATCCAAGTGTAGCAGTTTACACATCAGAAGAAGCAATTCTTATACTCCATCCAGCATCCAGCTGCAGTTTCATGCCATGCTTCAAAATCTAAGTTTTGCAATCAGATCTTGTTCATATATAAAATAATTGGGTTTTACTTTATTTTGGATGCTTTCTTTGTAAGTTTTACCTGTTTTGTTATTTTATGTTTTTTTTAAATGTAGTAATTTTTTTTCTGGATTGACGCTTTACAGTTTACAAATGATTACAGGTAAGATACAGTAATTGCAGAAGATAAACATTAGGTATGCGTAGAGGTAGTATTGGATTTCTCTGTTTTATAGACCTTACAAATTATATATGTTTTGTATATAATTTTCCAGTTGCATCTTAGTAAATCCACTAGAGTGGAGAGAACATGAACTTGGTTGCAATTTCCCATGATACAGGTACATCCTTAATATGACGTTGAGCTTTCTCTAAGCGTTTGCCAATAGGGAACTGAATTCACATTCACATGCTGTCACTACTAACTAGACAATCACAGAAACTCTGTTTTCTGATCCAGTTGTGTATAACCAAGGTTATTTAAGGACACTGGCACATGTAGTAAGTGCAGACTAAACCTTCTATTATAGCAGATGCATCACAACATGCATACCTTGCCTAAATACAATGTTTACTTCTTTTTTTATCATAGTTTTTTTGATTGCGTAATTACATGTTCTCCTAACTGAGCTGTGTCTTCAATGCCTGCTCATCTTTGCCAATATATTCTTGTATAATGCTGAGTGACATTGACAATCATATAGAATAGTTTTCTCCATAGAAGCTATTAAATGATGTCATAAAAAGGGCCCTTTCTAAGCAATTTTGAACTGGAACAAAGAGACAGAAACAAGGGGTCTCAGGGGTTGCACCGGGCATGTGCAACTCTCAGGGCATGGGTCCAGTCGCAACTGCGACCCCTGTAGTTACACTACTGTCAGTAGCCAATAGTGACTTGGAGGACATTGTTTTACATAGCATCAGGTAATGCAAATAATAAAGCAATACATTTCTACTTAAAAAAACAGAAACCATGATAAATGTATCAATAAATCACATTATCACATGAAATAATCTAATTGAACAATAAAAAGTATAATAATGATACATTCACTGGAAGACCCCTAAGGTTTTTATATGTGGAAAGGTCAAATAAGGCCCTAGTTTAACTCATGACATTACTTTATTTCTCAGTTTTTCAGTCACCAAAAGTACACACTATAAATTCAAGGGCATATATCTAATATAACCTTACAGGTATAGGTCATGGTTGTTGACTTTTTAATAAAGGCTTCTTATTGTTTGGAAAATAAAATAGACAAATGCTCATGCCAGAGGAACACACATAAATACAATTATTAAAGTTCAGTTCCAGTTCTATATAAATGGATTTTAAAATATAAGAATTTATTGCAAGAATTCCTGACCACTACAAGATGTTTGTACCGGAAATATCCAATGCATCTGCTTTTCCATGTTTCTACATTATGTGGGTTCATTGCTGTGTATGACGAGAGTGTGCATATGCATCTCAAAATGCATGTGGATTTAAATTCTACATGTCTCTAGTTTATAAGAGCCGAACCTCGAGTGCTGGCCTAAAAGCCACACGAAAACCAACTAAGGAGCTAAGAAATGCCAAGGAGATCCAAATATGTCTCTCCCAGCCAAGACATGTCTAGAAGTAGAACTTTCAGAGTTATTCTTGAGGCATAAATGACAAGGATACCCTGTCATTGAGTTATGGCATGGCCCATTCATCCTAGCAACATCATTTAGGTAACAAATCCAAGGACTCTTTTATATAATTATACCTCTTGGAGAAGGTACCTGGAAACTCTTGAGTCTCAGAGTTTTTCCCTAATCTGAGGATCACACCGTCTGAAGCAGACAACTTCCTATTCTACACTGCTGTCATCATGTATGAGACTCCCAATTGGTGATTTTGTGACTAGTATGTTATGGTGGATACTCTTGAATCCGGGTGACTATACTAGGTTAATCTTGTGAAATATCGAGGTTTCCATGATGACCAATCTTAGTGCCATTGGATAACAAATTTGGCAATTCACTACATTTAATATTCTTTGATGGGCTACTAAAGGGTTAATATTTTAAGAGTCTGAGGATCAGCTGTAGAAGAAACTTCCCAGGTTTTCCCATATGCAAACTAAGAACTTTGTATAGGAATTACTACTGTTACATAATGCAAATGCACCTGTAGAAAGGTTAATAATAACACTCTGAAACCTTTGCTGTTTATCAGATGTGATGCTTGACTATAATTTTCATAAGCAGTGATATTACAAATTGAGAAAAAAAGCGCTCTATCTCTAATATTTTTTTTATTTTTTATTAAATTCAACGCAAGTGAAAGCTTAGCATGTAAAGGCTTGGCTCCTCAAAAGGGTAAGGTGTGCAAATGTCTCTACTTTGGTCGTTGGGTCCTTACAGGTTCTTGTATAGAGGGCTTCTGGGATATGGTGGCCCAGAATGGCTTGGAAGTTTTCGATGAGCCGTGTCCAAGGTCTGACTAATGAAGAAATAAGTAAACTTTGGATAGCTTGGTATCCGAATCCAGAGTGGTGCAGAATGATGAGCAGAAAATGTGAAAGTAGGTGGTTCCTTTGTTAAGAACTATAAAAGAAAAGATCAAATAATGATTTATTGGAAGTTTGAGGAAGATGCTATGAATAGAAAAATATATTATCTAGAGTTTTGTTTTTTTGCAGACTTCTACCAGGAAGGAATCTCTGATTATTTTTCCATGGAAAACAGTAATTTCACACCTTTTGTAGGTGTTACTGAAGGACAAAACATTATTTCAGGGTAATGTTACTAATTGTACTTTACTAAGGTGTTTGCAAGACTCAATTGAGCAAATACTAACCGGAAGGTATTGAAACAATGTAGAAAAATGTGAAAAACATCTACATCCACATTTACGTCAACACCAACAATGCATATGAAAGTAATTAGCAGCCGTGCTCACATTGTTCTAATTGCTATGCGTTGTGTTCCACCTGGAAACACACTCGCTGTGTACATATTTGAGTTTAATCAGATTGACATTGGCAGCATGGTTCAGTCATCATCTGTACATTGCTATCCGGGTAAACACCATAATACAAAGGGCGAGTGAAGGTAACATGTTTGGAAATAAAGTAGTTGTAATATTTACATGCTTACACAGTCAATGGGCATGAAACAAATACAGTCTTTTTTGCTTCATTCGGAGTTAACCAATCAAACATTGTTAGGTGAAATCAATTGCAAAAAAAATCCCTATGGAGAGGCATCCAGGCATAAAACATCCTTTAAGGTGCTCAGAACACTGCTACTGCTTGTAATAGCCTTACTTTGTCAAAATTGTCAAACATATAAATTATACATTTCAAACAAGCATATAATTATAGGCATTTCACATGTTTTAATCATAGGCAGATCGGCATGGTGGTCTTTCTACTTGAAAAGGGTGCTAATAATTGTTTAAAGGGACACTCCAGCCATGTAGCCTAGAGGTCACGTTTAATTTCTGTAGTGTCCCCCTTGCAAATGCATTGGGGGATTCTACAGAATGAATCCATATGCATTGGCCCCTTTTGCCCGTTGCACATGATATACTTACCATTTGGCTTCAGCGCTGCCTTGGCAAACATCATAGCGTTGATCTAATGAGACCCCCACTCCACTTGTATTCAGAAAAGGATTCCATTGATTTCAGTTGAAGTGCATTCCTGCTATTGATTGGCAGCTTCAAGCAGCCAATCAGTGGCTACAATCATTATACCACATAGGACATGGGTAGCTGCAGAGCTGCGGCTACTACCTAAGGTAACTATTTTTATTTCCTTTTGGTTTTTGAAGTATGTGCTCAAACAACAAACAACATTAATAAATGAGAATGTAAAAATCTACCTACATGTTCTGTGTAATCAATATTCATCTCTCAAACAACCAACAATGGAGTATGTGCTACCTGAATATGGGACAATATGGGTTATCTATGCATAAGAACAATGAAGTGATGAGATCTTTATATGTATCTGAAAAAAATATGTGGATGTCTTTAATATTGGAAATGTTTGTGAGATCGTGCTACATAGATACAATGTGTTTAAAATACCGCAGTGTAACGGATAAAGGTATGGAAATACATTTAATTAATGTGATCCCTTGTTAAAACACATTTTCTATTCAATAAACTACTAGTACGGTGACATTTTCTTACCAATCTATTACACTTTCTTGGATAAGTGTGATAAAATCATACAATGTAATGCATTTTCAGTAATCACTCTGACACCGAGCTGTAGAGATAATACATATGCCAGATAATAGATTAGCAAATATTTAGAAGTGAAGTAGATATTTAATAAAATGCTTTAAGGACATTGTCTAGATATAATTGTTGCATAAAGCCATTTCTTGAAACACTAAATTTATCATTGCATATCAAAATAAATATGTCTGCTTCTGACACTAGTAATCATTTACAGAGCCAATAATTTACCGTATAATCCCACTGATAATTAGAGACAATGGCATGAATAACATTATTATTATTATTGTTGTTATCATACTAATGTGTCCACAAATACAAGGCCAAGAGGACCCAAAGGAAGTATTAGTATTATATGGACCACAGACATTAATATGACATTGGGGCTCCCAATAATAATAACAAATAACATCTATTATTCAGCTGCTGATTCGATTAATCCCCAGATTATTCTGAAAATTATTCATTTCTAGAAATTTCTAGATTGGAGAGAAGGTTGGCACTTGGAAGCTGTTAGGGGACAAGGTTGGCAATGGGAAGCTGTTACGGGATACGGTTGGCAATGGGAAGCTGATAGGGGACAAGGTTGGCCCTGGAGAGCTGTTAGTGGACAAGGTTGGCACTGGGAAGCTGTTAGGGGACAAGGTTGGCAATGGGAAGCTGTTACGGGATACGGTTGGCAATGGGAAGCTGATAGGGGACAAGGTTGGCCCTGGAGAGCTGTTAGTGGACAAGGTTGGCACTGGGAAGCTGTTAGGGGACAAGGTTAGCACTGGGAAGTTGTTTTTTGGGACAAGGTTGGCGCTGATAAGCCATTAGGGGACAAGGCTGGCAATAGGAAGCTGCTAGGGGACAAGGTTAGTACTGGGAAGTTGTTTTTTGGGACAAGGTTGGCAATTGGAAGCTGTTAGGGAAAAAGGTTACCAATTGGAAGCTATTTTTTGGATAAAGTTCGCAATGTGAAGGTGTTTTTTGAGACACGGTTGGGAATAGGACTCTGTCTTTTGAAACAAGGTTGGCACTAAGAGGAGATATTATATTTATAATTTATTGTATTATTCTTAGTATTTTATTTTGAAGAATATATTTACACCAATACATCTTTTATTTAACATTAGGAAATGTGTACATTTTTAAGGTTATTATATATGGTTAGTAGTTTATACATGTTTCAAAAGTGCCTGCTCATTGACAAACAATAAAAAAGAGATGTCGAACATGTATGATACTGAAAATGCACTGGTAAATACGTTTTCATCAGTGCCAAGCATAACTTTGATGCAATGTACTCGTCAGAGTAATTGTCCCTGAATGGCCGTTAGGAAATGTGGTCACCCTAGTTCCAGCATATACCTTACTAAAACACAAAGCTGAAATGATGAGGTCTGGTTAGGCTTTGATACTACCAAGCAGAATTTGGAACAGCTGAGTAATAATATGGACCACAGACATTAATATGACATTGGGGTTCCTAATAATAATAATAAATAATCTATTATTCAGCTACTGATTCGGTTAATTCCGAGAGCGTGTGCTAAAGACTTTGAGTCCCACTGGGAGAATGGCACGATAGAAATACTAGTTAATATTATTATTAGTAGTAGTAGCGGTGGTAGTAGTAGTAGTAGTGTTTTTATACTAACATAGTAACATAGTTCATAAGGTTGAAAAAAGACCAAAGTCCATCAAGTTCAACCTATATACATATTGTGTCCCTACTGTGTTAATCCAGAGGAAGGCAAAAAACCCTTATGAAGCAGATGCCAATTGCCCCATACCAGGGGGAAAATTCCTTCCCGACTCCAAATATGGCAATCAGAATAAATCCCTGGATCAACGTTCTGTCCCTATTAATCTAATATCCATAACTTGTAATATTATTGCTTTCAAGAAACACGTCCAGGCTCCTTTTGAACTCTTTTATTGAGTTTACCATCACCACTTCCTCTGGCAGAGAGTTCCATAATCTCACCGCTCTTACTGTAAAGAACCCCCGTCTGTGCTGGTGTAGAAACCTTCTTTCCTCCAGCCGTAGAGGATGTCCCCTTGTTATAGATACAGTCCTGGGTATAAATAGGTCCTGGGAGTGATCTCTGTACTGTCCCCTTATATATTTATACATAGTTATTAAGTCCCCCCTAAGCCGTCTTTTTTCCAAACTAAATAACCCCAATTCTGATAATCTTTCTGGGTACTGTAGTCCTCCCATTCCCCTTATTACTCTGGTTGCCCGTCTTTGAACCCTCTCCAGCTCCACTATATCTTTCTTGTACACTGGTGCCCAGTACTGTACACAGTATTCCATGTGTGGTCTGACTAGTGACTTGTACAGGGGTAGAATTATTTCCTTGTCGTGGGCATCTATGCCCCTTTTGATGCACCCCATGATTTTATTTGCCTTAGCAGCAGCTGCCTGACACTGGTCGCTACAGGTAAATTTACTGTTAACTAAAACTCCTAAGTCCTTTTCCATGTCAGTCGTCCCCAGTGTTTTCCCATTTAATACATATTCCCAGCCTGGATTTTTCTTCCCCATGTGCATAACCTTACATTTATCTGTGTTGAACCTCATCTGCCACATCCCAGCCCAAGCCTCCAACCTATGCAGATCCATTTGTAATCGTGTGCTGTCCTCTATTGTGTTAACCACGTTACAGAGCTTAGTATCGTCTGCAAAGATTGATACTTTACTATGCAATCCCTCTACAAGGTCATTAATAAATATATTAAAAAGAATAGGACCCAAAACTTACCCACATACACACATTCTCCCCCAGCCCAAGCATTCTCATTTTATGTACGAGCCTTTTATGTGGCACCGTATCAAATGCTTTGGAAAAATCAAGATATACGACATCCAGCGATTCACCCCGATCCAGTCTTGAGCTCACCTCCTCATAAAAGCTGATCAGGTTAGTTTGACAGGACCGATCCCTTGTAAACCCATGCTGATATGGAGTCATACACTTATTTTCATTGAGATACTCCAAAATAGCATCTCTTAGGAAACCCTCAAACAGTTTACACACAACAGAAGTTAAACTAACAGGCCTATAATTCCCCGGGTCACTTTTTGTCCCCTTTTTTAATATTGGCACAACATTTGCTATGCGCCAGTCCTGGGGAACAGACCCTGTCACTATAGAGTCCTTGAATATTAGAAATAGGGGTCTGTCTATTACATTACTTAACTCCCTTAGAACGCGGGGGTGAATGCCATCTGGACCTGGTGATTTGTCTATTTTGATTTTTTTTAGGCGGCACTGCACTTCTTCCTGGGTTAGACAGGCGACAGGGTTATACTAAGAAGCCTGCCTCCACCATACTTTCAGAAAAACCTGTATCAAATAATCGAGGTGTGCATCCTAGAGACGGACTCTCTTTTGCTGGTCTTCACCACGTGTTAAGTTATGACTTCATAACATGGTGTCATCAATCTTTACAATGAAGGATTGTCAGTAAGCAATGCAAACAATGTAAACAATATGCACTTCCAGTTTCCCAGACATCTTTGAATCCAGTTAGTATCTTTAAATTCAAATCAGTGACTTATTCTGCACTCTAACTACAGTATATACTGTCTATATAGTAGAACATATGCATGTGGCTATATACTAACAGTATTCCAGCAAGGTTAAACTTTTTCCAAAACCAGTTAAGTCCCAGTATTTTATTGCATATTTTAGTGCATTTTGCAAATATCCAATGCTTTTCACTGCATGGAAATCAGTCCATGAATTCCTGACGTAGTGGAGTTAATATAAGAACTGGAGCACATGTTTGCTTGCAGTAAAAACATTGAGGTCCATGCAAAATCCCCTCCAAATGCTTTTTTTTTTTAACCCCTTAACCCCTTAACGTCCATTGCCGGGTCAGGCACGTCATGCAAAACGGTCACTTAACGACCTATGACGTGCCTGACACGTCATCAGACTTAAACAAGCTTAGAAAGTGATCAATGATCACTTTCTAAGCTTAAACGGTGTTGCTGTAATGCCTCGATGTCGAGGCATTCAGCAACACCGAGATCGGCATGATGGGCCATGTCTGGCCCCTCCCCGGGGCGTCAACAGCCGCCATACATTGTATGGCGGCGGACGCCCGTTTTAAAAGCGTTTAGGAGGCGATCAACGATCACCTCCTAAACTTCAATGGTGTCGCTGGAATGCCTCGATCAGGAGGCATCCAGCGACACCAAACACTTACCTCTTGATGGACTGTGACCGCTCCGGAGAGCGGTCACAGCCGCAGCTGCACGCAGTCTTCACCATCCGCAAGATGGCGGCGGTCTGGGAAAAAAATAATAAAGTTGAAAAAGTTCGCTAGACAGTCTCCTGACCTTCTAGAGAACTCTGGCTCCACTTGCTGGTTGAATACAGGTACTGCATTCAACCATACAAGTCAATGGAGGCCAGCTTTCTAATCACTATGTGATTAGTAAAATATTTAAAAAAAAAAGAAAAAAAATTAAAAAAGAAAAAAAGAAAAAGCTTAAAAAAAACATGGTAACATTTAAAAATTATTATGCTTTAGAGGAACTATCCAGTTCCAGCAAAATGTAAAAAAAAAGTCCAAAAAGAGTAAAATAAATAAAATAAAAAAATAAAGTTTATTATTATGAGCAAGTGCTAAAATTAGCGCTGTATCTTCCCAAAAATCCTGACGTGGAAAAATTTAAATAAAAGCATTTCAAATACCCAAGGGGTGTCTAATTTAAAAAAATGAATGGTTTGATGGGGTAAATTGGAGTGGCCGGGCTCAAAGATAGGGCATAGGCACAGACTGACCGAAATGGGGGAAAAAAAAGCGCACTTCCAAAATGTGGCATTTTAACCTCAAACACCAGACAAACCCATACATGTGGGGTATGAATGAACTCGGGAGATGTTCCTGAACACATATTAGGGTGTTGTTTGATAGTGATGTATACCTGGAGCTATAAATTTATACCCAAAGTACAATTTGTGTGAAAAAAAAATAAAAAAAAATACTACCACAAAGTGTGGCAAAGGCTGGTGGTAGAATCTGATGCATGGAAAGGGTTAAATACTACCATTTTAAGTACTTTGGGGTGTCTAGTTTTCAAAAATATATGGTTTTATGAGGTAAATTGTAGTGGCCAGGCTCAAAGATAGGGCATAGGCACAGACTGACCAAAATAGGGGAAAAAAAGCACACTTCCCAAATGTGGCCTTTTAACCCCAAACAGCAGTCAAACCCATGCATGGGTGGTATCACTGTACTCGAGAGATGTTATTGAACACATATTAGGGTGTTGTTTGATAGTGACGTATACCTGGAGCTATAAATGTATACCCAAAGTACAATTTGTGTAAAAAAAAATACCAAAAAAATACTAACACAAAGTGTGGCAAAGGCTGGTGGTAGAATCTTATGCATGGAAAGGGTTAAAATACTAGCATTTGAAATACCTTGGGGTGTCTAGTTTTCAAAAATATATGATTTGATGGGGTAAATTGCATTGGCCGGCTTCAAAGATACCCGAAATGGCACATGGGGGGAAGAATTACCAGATTTGGAAAAAATGGCTTTGAAATAGCAAAACGCTACCTGTACTTAATGCTCCATAACGTGCAGAAAAAAGCAAAAAAACATAAAAACATTGGGTATTTCTAAGCTCAGGACAAATAGTAGAATATATTTAGTAGGTTTTTTCATTAGCTTTTTTGGATGAGTAAAAGATTTTTGGGGTAAAAGTCAGAAAATGTGGTTTTTTTTTACATTTTTCATCATATTTTATTATTATTTTTATGGGAAATTAGATAATATGATTAAAACAATGGTATCTGAAGAAAGCCCTTCTTGTCCTGAAAAAAACAACATATAATTTGTGTGGGTTCACTAAATGAGTGAAGAGAAAATTACATCTAAACACGAACACCGCAAAAGTATTAAAACAGCCTCGGTCCCAATGGTACAATAGGTAAAACACAGCCTGGTCCTTAAGGGGTTAAGGACAATGGGCGGTCCCTAAACCCATTGAAAACAATGCATTTTGAGCCCGTACATGTACGGGCTTTGTAATTAAGGGGTTAAAAAAACCCAGAAACAAGGGTTGGAGTGTCCATTTAATGATGTTTATTACCATCCTAGTATTCATATATCACATTCATGGAGTTGAATATGTTTTAACAAATTAACTTGCAGAATAATGAAATTACACTCAATTGAATGTTAATCACAGTTAGTTACAGAATATCTGTAGTCTTAGCTCAAAATTGAAGGTTATTTCAAACTGTACGTACACTATAGTAGGGTAATTCTTCAAATAAATAATATGTGTGCGCCAATCTGCAGATACAAATTCATTTATAAAAAAATCAGTTTGATTCCTGCTCATCTTTTCCACCAATTTATTCCACAGAAATGCATTATAAGGTAAAATTAAATATATCTGTTCATTATAGAAACAGCGGGATGTCTGCAGCAAGATGTAGCAGTTAACAGCGTTTCTATATTCTATATGATGTAGACCTACTGTGCTTTGGTGACCTGAAAAGTATCATGCATTTTTCTTCGGTTTCATAAAAAAAAAAGTCTGTGTTATTTATTTTTTTTATCCTGGAAAAAAAGCTTGTTGCCAAGAGGATATCAGGTTCCCGTTGATTGTCAAGGCATCTAATTGTGGGAAGTGCTATGGCTCCATGTGGTTGAACTTAGTGGAGTATCTATGAGTGCTTTGGTACATCAGCTTCCAGACCACAAGGTGACAATGGCGACAGAAAAAAAATAAATGGCAACAGAAATAGATAGATCATTAATGTAACAAGCAATGCATGATTCAAAATGGGCTCATACTCCTAGCTAATTCCACCATTTCTTTTATAATTGAAGAAATAGTTTGGCAGCTGCTTCAATAAACCCATGGCACTTGTCACTTCTCTTGCTATATATATTTTTTTCTGCTATATTTCACAATTTTAACCTAATCTACATAAGATTTGCTGCAACATTTTAAAAAAACGTAATGTACTAAGTGACGCCTTGTATAGACAAATTAGTTGGCACTAATAAATTCATATGTATTTTCTTTACACATAAAAAAATAAATACTCTTTTAAAGTATGTTTGTGTTTTACTAATACCAAGACTGCATTTTAGAACCAAAAAAAACCCTGAAATGTTACCTGGACCTGATTGATGGTAACCTGGCTCAGGTAACAGATATTAACATATTTCAACATAATGAGGGAGATTATATATATATATATATTTTTTTTTTAATATATTTGATATCTTGCTGCAGTATAGATTGAATACCCTCTGAATATTGTTATATCCCTGTATTATTTAAAAAAAAAGCACAATTGCTATATCTGAAATGTAATTATTAATCTGATCACAATATAATATTCCTGAGACTTTCTACGAGTGAAATAATGAGTGAATAATTTATGAACAACATGTGCCCAAAGTTCTGGACTGATTTAAGCATTTCATTCATATATCTATCTATCTATCTATATATATATATATATATATATATATATATATATATATATATATATATACACCTTTTTCACATAAATTTGCACCTGTGAAGATCTATACTACATGACCAAAAGTTAATGGGCACCTGGCCATCACACCCTGACCATCACACCTACATGAGATTGCTGGACAATCCAAAACCATGGGCATTAATACAGAGTTGGACTCCCCTTGCGGCTAAAACGACCTCTACTCTTCTGGGAAGGCTTTCTGCGAGATTTTGGAGTGTGTCTGTGGGAATTTGTGCCCAGTCAGCCAAAAAAACTGTGAGTTCAGGCACCGATGTTGTAAAAGAAGCCCTGACTCTCAGGTGGCGTTAAAATTCATCCCAAAGGTTTTCCATGGAGTTAAGGTGAAAGCTCTTTGTAGGCCACTCTAGTTACTCCACGCATAACCTGTCAAACTATGTCTTTATGGAACGTGCCTTGTGCAGGGATAAAGACTTGCTGGAAAGGGCTTTCCTCAAACTGGTGCCACACAGTTGGAGGTGTACAATTGCCTAAAATGTCTTTGTAAGCTATCGCATTAATATTACCCTTCATTGGAACTAAGGGTCCTAACCCAAGCCATGAAAAACAGCCCCAAACCATTATCCCTTCTCCACAAAACTTTACACAGTAGGCACTATGCATTCCAGTAGGTAGCATTCTCTTTGCGCGCTGCCAAACCCAGATTTGTCCGCTTAACCCAGACAACCTATGATAGTGCCACACTGAATGTCGCTGAGACCTTTACTATGGCTTATTCTACAACCAATTTGCTTGATTTCATACACCTGTTAGCAATGGGTTTTGCTGAAAAGTAAGAAGGTGAAGGTGAAGGTTAACTTCTATTAAGGACGCATACAGGAATATTGGTTTAATCCAGAACCAGAGCTATTTCCTTATCCATTTGGGGGGTGGGCAATATGACTGACCTGGACCATTTAAGGGGTGTAGGAGAGATAAACAAGTAAAGGACTGGGGATGGAGCTAATTTCCTCTGTCTGAGTATTAACAATTTGTCTCACAGGCCTTTCACATCCTTTATAATCAATGCATGACAGAAAAAAAACAAGGGAGTCGATTCAATGACCTGACTAAACTTTAATTGGCCTCAACATAAAAAAACATGGCAAGCAATTTAATGGTCTGAAGAAAGCTCATAGAGGGACTGTACATTTTTGCCCATAGATTTAAGACCATCAAATCAGACTGTCACAAGATCTGACTAAATGAAATGTAGAAATTGTACAAGAACCAAATAAACACACTGCACAGTCAAGCAAGAAGAAGTCTTACCAAGGACATTTAACCCTTTCAATGCAGACACATTTTAGGAATCCACTAGGGTTCAATCACACTTCTACTTACATACATACTTACATACATATTACTACTCCTGCTCAAACCTCACTTAAATGCCCTATCATGACACCATTACCGTTTGAAAGAAAGGAAAGCCCCATTCCGTAGCCCTGTGTTGTAACTCAACGAACGTTAGGTTCATAAGGTTTGGCTGCAATCAGTATTTCTTGTTGAGCTCCGACATCGTTTAGTATTTTGCATTTGATTTAATTGGTGATTACATGGTTTGGCCATTCTCACGGTGCACGTTGTGGTGTGATTAGGTAATACGGTCGTTTATAGCTTATGTGCATTGTAACTGGGAGTGGTCATTTATTTGCTTTCAGTCAGTGCTGTTGAATTGCTGCTTACATCCCATAGAGAACCACCTTTCTTTATTTTCTGACTACCACCTATCTGATTTTATTCAGGTTCATTGAATTGAGGCCAAGATGGGGCGACCTACAACCATGTACATTAAAACTAAGCGACTAACGTATCTATATTCTCCCAATATATATACATAGTTTCCAGCAATCCAAACATCACTGTTTATTGGCATTTTATTGACAACAGTGGCACAATGATCATTATGCACTGTTCACATTAAGTTTAGAAATCTATCAATTTTAAGTAATCTTACATCCTATCTCATTTTGTATTAAAAGCCTTGAGCAGTATAGACAGATAAAGAAACATATTAAATATTTCCATTACCTCTTATCTTTGTTTTCTCTTACATTTTTGCCAACATTATCTCTTGTGCATTTTCTGGTTTATGTTAGCTGATAGCAATGTATTGTGTTCACATTCAAAGATGTGGAAAGATTATGCTGAATTAAGAGTGCCGTTTTTTTCGTCTATATACTCTTATGACATATATTATTTAAGACAAAATGACATCTATAAATGGAACCTTTTACTTAAGTGATTAGGGCTAGTGTGGTCTGAACCCAACTAATAATTTACATTGTTAAAAAAAGGCCATCCGGCTACCTCCTGCTGTAGGAGTACAGCGATTGGAAAACTACAGTATGAGAGTATAGGGAAAGAAGGTGAAAATGGAGGATTTTTTTATACCTGTTATGATGCCACTAACAATTATCTTGACACTCAAAAAATGAATTGTTCCATTTTTTATGTACATTCTCAATTGCAGAGGTTTGGATAAACTTTAAATGGATCTGTCACTTTTCCCACATCCTACATTCTACAGTATTGTACACTAAATACACTTAAGTGATGTTTACAGATTAAAACAGACAGTGAATATGATTTTTTTTAAAACCCTCCTCATGTGTATAGTATAAGAAAGGTTATCTAAACCTTCTGCTCTCAGGATCGCTATGATTTATCCTCTCCATTAAGTTATCTACTAGACATGTACAAATGGGCAAAAAAAATGATTCAGACAAGTTTTTCGGTTTGTTTTTGGCACATTTGTTTCCAGGCAACTAATTTCGTTCCCTGCCCATTTGTTTTGGCTGAAAATTAGGGGACATTTTTTATTCAGGAACAAAATTTGTTGCCGGGTGCCCAAATTCACTCTCAATCATTCTCTTACACTCTCACTCAGTCTCTCGTTCACTCTCTCACGCTCTCTAAATTTTTCCCTCCCTTCTGCCGACTACTTCCTCATCTTCGTCTTCTATCTTCTGCCTTCTCTGTTGTATTCTATCTTCAATCCTTAATCTGCTATCTTCTTTCTTAGTCTGCATCTCCGCAGACATAACCTGGCATCAATTTCTGCCGAAATGGCAGTGCTGTGTCCTCCCCGATGCTCCAATCAGGAGAGAGGACGTCACTGCAATTACTGTTATTTTGCCCTCAGGTGAACTGATGGCAATGTGGCAGCGATTGCAGCGACATCTCCTTCCCAATTCCCCGGAGATACTTCATTGCAGAGATGTGGACGAAGAGAGAAGATAGCAGATTAAGGATTGATTATTGAAGATAGAATAGAGAAGACAGAAGTGATCGGCAGATAAAGTGGGGAAACATTTAGAGAGTGTTAGAGAGAAAGTGAACGAGAATGAAATAGTGAGAGAGTGAGAGAGAGAGTGTGAGTGATCCACAAATTTTGGATGAATTCTAAGATTTTTAGCTGAGTTTTAGCTGACCTTGTTTTTGGGCCTTACTACGACTCGCCAAATCTACCAAAATTCGGTAAATTTGCAATTTGGAAGAATTCAAATGCACAAGTCTATTATCGGCTACCCTATTTTCAAGCTCCTGATTATTGTTGGTCCAGGCAGCATTTGTTATGGTGGATAAAGCAAAGAGAGTTAACTTCAGAAAATGAAATTGAAATTGGGACACCAACAATGCCTTAAAATAAGGTTTAAGGTTTTTCCAGATTTGCCATGACCAACCAGGGGGTCATCATTATTCCAGGCAACCTTGAGATGGCATTTACCGTATATCTGGTCTACTTTCAGTAGAAGATCCTGATGTAACGGTATTTCGTGAATTTGTCTTCTGAAAGTGGGATCAGGGTTGAACAAGCAAATGGTCTTAATTAATGGTGGTCTAGGAAGCTAAATCATTTTGCATTATTGTCTTTTGGATTAGATTTATGCGTGCATAGCAGAGAACCCACATTACCATTCTGAAAGCCAGCCATAAGTGATATGGAATCAAAATCGAGTGAAAAATAGGGCTCATCTGGCTTGTTGGAGATACAGTGTAGTTTTTATGGTCTATGAAGCTATTGTTTAAGTGATTTGGTAATGAGACTCTTATAGCAGATGCCAATCATGGATAACTTTTGATAGTAGGAGACAAGATATAAAAATCCCATTCTCTCCTCAAAACTTTTTATAATGCAGCGTCAACAGCAGACTTCTTAATCAGGAAGATGTAGTATCAGAGCTGAACTGAGTTTACGTTTCAAAGTATAAGAGCCCTGTTGTGCTGTTAAAGGCCAATGGAACATAGTGTTCCGTCTAGTAAGAACAATAATAGGTTGGATGATTATGTAAAAGTTTCTTAAACATCTTGTAAAAATCAAATGAACTAAAAGGTCAATATAGATTTGCCTTTTTAGGATTCATCGTGCCAATTCCGGGAGATAGTATGAAGCCTAAAAACCTAAAAACATTTCCCCAGCTTCACATTTAACTTTTCACGAAGGCAAGTCAAAACATGGGTCATATGTTGCCTGTGTTCCTGCAGAGGAGATCAAAATTAAAGTGTTGACTAAAATGGGAGATTTCAGGTAGGTGCACACCGGCTGACCAATAATTTCTCACTTGATCTATACATTCTATAATGTAATGTTGGTACTGTTTTTTATACATCCCCCTTATTTACACTGTTAAGGTAAGGTGAAAGGTTATCTCAGCAGCTAGAGATGATAATAAAAACATCTGGCGCTTGATGTAACATTTCAGTACCCCAACACACAAATTGTACATAGCGTTTATTGGGTAATTTGCTTCTAACATTCAGTTTTCCGATATAATGCATTACATTTGAATACATTTTAATATTTTTACATTTTCAATTTTATTTAAAATTCATTTGGATGCATCTGAATATCTGATGTTTTAGAAAAACATGATGTTAGCAAATGCCGTTGAAGCAGTACCCTCTTAAAAGCTCATATTGGGAGTAAATTTAAGTAGGATGATTGACATGGTATGCATATTATAAATATAGTGTTATTATGGAATGTTATCTATCCAGCGCTCAAATATTTTTTCATTCTGCACAATAAGAATATGAAAAAGATTTCAAGAGCCATAAAATCTAATGAAGACTGTATGCACAATAAATAAAGAGGAAGTCCCATCATATATTTTTTGGTTATTGTTAGCACTACTTAGTAATGTATTTAATACTATTGTAAAGCATTCTTATTGGTAATGTTGGGGTACATTTAAAGGTGAATGCCAGAATATTTTTTGCCAGTTGCCCGGATATGAATAGTTTGCACGTGTCTAGTGGCCGTGACTCAGATTAGGTGGCACATAATCAGGGATAGGCACCGACATGGTTCATGGTGGACATTTCTAAAGCTGGATTATATCATATTTGTTTTAATTGAAAAATAAACACAAACATTCTAGCACACACTTGCCCTTACAGACGTACTTACCTTAACATACAAACACTTTAAAAACACACCTCTTCCCTTCTCTTCCCCTTTCCCTTATCGCTATCATAAAGAAATGTAGAGGATTTTGCAATGGTGATTTTTTAAAAAAAATTTACATTATGTTTTATTCATGTTGAGAAAAAAAAGAGAACCAAGGTTGGGGCACTACTCTAGTCTCCCAGGCCTTCCTTCATGACTTCCTCCTGCCTCATTTCCCCTACCCATGCTCCTAATACTAAACTCTAATTTACCTCCCTGTCTGGCCAAGTCCTGCAGGCCTTGGCACCAATTCAGATACTGGCCTAACCTTTGTTTGCATGGTTCCAGTGCATTTCTTAAGCAGGAAGGCTCAGGATTGAACCCTTCTGGTTCTGTGACAGTGGAGAGCTAGTCTACTGAACAAGCTAATATGCCATCCATTTAAAATAGGCATAACCAGTCGGCTCTGGCGATTGTTACTTTGTAAGCATTTGATTGGCTTTATTTTTTTATGTAAAGGGGCAGTCACATCAACAAAAAAATCTTCCTTTAATTGATGACTAGACCAAGTTTGATGCAAACAGTTAATAGATTACCATGAACAAATCCTACATAACTAGTGGAATCATCAACTTCCCTTTCGCCTTAATGCCGTACTCCACCAAAAATTAACTTCATACATTAACAGTTTGCACACAAAATGTGGATAATAATGGTCATAGCATTTATTTATAATACATAAAATAAGAGGACTTTTCAAGCAAATTACATAAACCAAAAATAATTCTGTGAGAGAAACACTACTACACTCTGATGATGAAGCATTGGGCTGTAGTAGCATTTCTCTTAATCAATTAACCATGTAGATATAATGGAAAGTCTCCTTTTTCCAACTGCTAAGCTGACCTTGTTCCCATTTTATGTCATGGCCCTACTGCTTCTGTGGCATAATTAAGGTTAATGTCAAACATCAAAAAATTTAATTTTAAAATGAATATTACATGAAACGTTACATAGTTATACAGCGTCAGTGAAATTTAACCAGTACAAGAAATCATTAGGATTTATCCAGATGACAGCAACCTTCACACCCTTTTCCCGGCTATAGCCACTCATGCCCAAATAGCAAAGGATACAAATTACTTTACAATACCAAAGTCAATCTCATCGAAACCTGGATAAATACCTATTAATTTAAGTTTAAATTATCCAAGTTAGGGACAGAACCACTTTAAACAGCATGTGTAACAAACACATTTCTGAACGCAATAATAGAATAAGACAAAAGATGCTGTTCTGAAACTTGTGCTCTTGGTGTCATGTGAAGAAGCAAAATGTCCTGTATTTTTTCACAGTGCCTCACAATGGGTAAATAAGCAGTGCTTCTAAAAGATTGAATAGGAACACGTATGAAATCTAGCTGCTAGTAATGTTGCCTGTATTTAAAAGTTAAACATAAGGCATGATCTAGACATGGACCACTCTTCTTCTGGGAGTGTAGCTTTATAAAAGGGTTGAGCTATCAGCACATAGTGGTGGAGAAGGAGTGGGAATTCCCGGCAAGGGAGATTGTTAAAGCACATGCACGATGCGCTTAGACAACCTCCCGTGCCGGCACCCCCCCTGTGGGAAGTGCTGGCAGGGGAGGCTGTCTGAGCGTATCAGAGAGTAGGATGCAGGTCCCCTGCACCGCTGCGGGGGATCTGTATCCTAACCCCGCTGCCTGCCCGACGCCCGGAACTGCATGTCCCGGGCATCGGGCGCTAGACCCCGAATATAGGCTGCATCCCCACTTTAAAGACTTAAAGTGAGGGAAAAAAGTGCGGCCTATATTCGGGCAAATACGGTATATCCATACTTTTCTTACACATTATTGTAAACATTCTGATTCTTTAGTTTTAAATGACATTTTAATTCTGGCTTTATGGCCGACTGTATGTACTGCTCCGTGGTGCCATCTAATAATATAAGTCCTCCTATTCTTAATATGTTTAGCATTTATATACAGAGGGAACAGAAGAGTTATAAGTCATGGTTCCAGCATGATGGTATACGAATCATCAAGCAGGTTATTAGGGTAAGGCAGTCTTGAACTGATTACTTCACCAGAGTTTTAAGTGTGGCCATGGTGGCCTCTTCTGGGGAGCGGCTTTGTGAAGAAGTGGGGCTATCTATGCATAATGGTAGGACTAGCCCCAAGCATCCTTTGCTTGTAAATGTAGTTGTAGTGTCTGCAGTAGTCTGGTCCCAAGTAGACAGATAAATGATCAACTGAAGAATCACAAGCAAAGTCCGCACTGAGGATATAGATGAAATAATTAATGCATGGAAACTGTTGACAGGTCACAAACTAAACTAACTTTTTAGTTTTCTTTAAACAATTTTACTAATTGGCAAACAAGAGGACACAACCTCTATGTAATTTTAATACATTCATTTAGTTATGGTTAAGGCTTTGACTGTGATAGTTCAACTCAGACCAGTAATAGTGCTGTGTAGAAAAATATTTTATTTTTAGTGGGAGTTTAATGAATATTGCATTGTCAGAATAAAATATTCTAGGTTGCCGAGTTCAATGCTCTTACCCTAATATATATTTACTAAAATGTATTGCAGTCCAATTTCTCTCTTCTGAGACATTTCAGACAGTGACCTGCATGGTCTCCTGGTCATGGGTTTTGAACTAATCTTTTGTATGAGATCCGTTTTAGAGAGGAGGTATTCAGACCAAGTGGAATTATTTATTGGACACTTAGCGGTCAGTTGAATCATCCTGCGTAATAGTTCAGCAACATTGGAGGTTACAACACGCATTAGCAGTCTTTTTTATTTTTGTACTTTTTGGTATTTTTTTATTATATTTTTGTTTTATAATGTATTTTATAACTTTATATTATTGTATTTTTATGCAGTACTTATAGTTATAAATAAAAAATGAATATATAATAACATTATATATAACATTCTGCAGGAGTTTAGAGTTCTGCACACCAAGGCATTTTTACAATGCTATGCTTCCAACTTTGAAGGTTCTTTTCTATTCAAGCATAACTGTGCCCAAGTGCACAAAGCAAGGTCCATAAAGACATGGTTAGAAAAGTTTGGAGTGGAACAACTTCACTGGCCACACAAAACCCTGACCTCAACCCCATCGAGCACTTTTGGGATGAACTGGAGCGGAGATTGCAAGCCGGGCCTTCTTGCCCAACGTCAGTCCCTGACCTCACAAATGCTGTAAATGGGCGAACATTCCCACAGAAACACTCCAAAATCTTCTGGAAAGCCTTCCCAGAAGAGTGGAAGCTGTTATAGCTGCAAAGGAGAGGACCAACTACATATTAATGTCTATGTATTTAGAATGCGATGTCATAAATTATTTTGATCATGCAGTGTGTATGTATATATTTATATATTGTGAGGTAGGTCTGGGATCGCCCCTCGCTGAGGTCAAGGGACAAGTGCCCGTCTTCATTCAAACCAGACAAACAGCAGTAAGTTTGTGCAATCTGACACAGAGAGCTTGTTTACGCGCATCGCGCTGCCGGTGAATGTCTGTACGATGCGCTTAGACAGTCTCCCGTGCCGGCACTCCCCCGTGGAAAGTGCCGGCAGGGGAGGCTGTCTGAGCGTATCAGAGAGTAGGATGCAGGTCCCCTGCACCGCTGCGGGGGATCTGTATCCTAACCCTGCTGCCTGCCCGGGACTGCATGTCCCGGGCGCTAGACCCCGATTATAGGCCGCACCCCCACTTTAAAGACTTAAAGTGGGGAAAAAAGTGCGGCCTATATTCGGGCCAATACGGTATATATATATACATACACACATAATATATATATATATATATACACATAATATATATATACACATAATATATAAATATATATATACACATAATATATATATATATAATATATATATATATATTATATATATTTAAGAGCCCCAAAGATGTTAGACATTTACATACGGTGCCAGAAGGTCCCTCTAAAGTTTAGGACTAAGGGAAATTAGGTTACCGTTTCTATCCAATTTTTTATTTCAGTCCTTGGTATATTTCCAACTCACATATAATTTTTTTCAAGAAATATAGTCTAAGGTGTGAGGACACCAAATACAATCTGATAAGCAATTCTATGGTGAAGGGATTTTAGTATTTCTTACTTTATGTCTTCATAATCTGGAAGATCATTAAAGATCTGTGGGACTCCATACAATGTAATAAAAAACATAAATTTCCTTAAATCAGGAAACCATATAAAGTTGTTATATATTCTTATTGTTCCATGTGAGCTATAGTCCAAGCTGTGTCCTAATAAAACTTAAGATGCAACATTATAATTTCCAACATTAATAAAAATCTAATTGGAAATATCTGTTTTGTCCATAAAATAGACAGAATCCAGGAAATTGGATTCAACTAATTTTCTGTTTTATAAGGTTTTGATAAAATGGTTTACTAATTGATTTTTTTTCTTGCTCTAATGTTACACATTTCTGAATGCACTTTTATAATTGACACTATAAAAATATGATGTAAAGTTTCACGAGGGTGTATACAAATTTGGGTTTTTCTTTTCCAAGAACAAATTGAAAATTTCATATTATATACTAGTAATAGCTACTTGTTTTTTTATGAGGAATATATATATAAAAAAACTATATTGTCTTTCTTCCACATTGGTGTCCTTCTGTTTTATTCTCTGTCTTTTTGTCCTCAAGATTGTAAGCTTGTGAGTAAGACCCTCTTTACAGTATGCATTGGTTTGCTGCTGCCTGGGATTTTGAGTTTGAACACGTTTGTAAAAATTGGTAGTGTTACTAATAAAATAATAATATAAATATCCTTGTTATGAAATGCCAAGGACATTAAAATATTATTTGAATACTATGTGATGAGCATACCTGGGAACTGCTCGGCTCCGGCTACCCGGAGCCTTCCCTTGCGGGACGCGGCCAGGACTGCACACTAACGTTAGCGGGCGGTCCCGCTGATGTCGCTGGGCGGTCCCACTGACGTCGGGGGAGTTCCTGCTGACATCAGTGGGCAGTCCCACTGACGTCGGGGAACACCCCCATGTAAAGGAAAAAATGGGCGGGGAGCAGGGCGTTTCTTGACCCGAAGAACCGGAGGAGCAGCGCTCACCCGACAATCTCCGGGTCAAACCCGGAGAATTCCCAGGTATGGTAATGATAAATGTGAAAAATTGCTCTCATGCATTTTAAGTTTCATTAAGTTTAAAGAAAATCTGAGTATCTAGCTATCTGTTCAGAATTTAGTTTGAATTTAGTTTGATAATAATTAAAACTGTGCATATTGTTTACATACTTTGGTTCAATAATACTGCGCTTGGTCACTTATGCATAGTTCATCAATATTACCATTATTAGTATTTATTGAACACTTGTTTTAGTATCATTTTAAAGTTTGTTTTTAAAAAAAACCAAAATAAGTGTTTAAAATAATTGCAGTTTTCAAATACTATAATGTTTTTAGACAAACACATATATGTGAAGTGTGTTTGTGTTATACAGTGTTAAATAGTAGAATGCCCCAGTCTTAATTTGTTAGAGGGCCGCTACATACAAATGGCGATCAGGCTCCCTGTGACAGTAAGCTGATTAAAAGGGGGCTCATCGATCTCCCTAACTGGCCCATTAACACTATGGAGGGCTATGCTGCCTAGTGCTGCACATCCCATAGGCTAGTAGTTAAGGATGGTGGCTCAGAGGAAGGGCTATTAGCCCTGGACAGGGTTAGGCCTAAAGCTGCACACAGACTATGTAGTTGCCACTCTTGTTCGTTTATACCATGTATATAGCTGGCACTCATAGGGTTAATACACCCAGACTTCAAATATGGCTTACTAATGCACATGGCAGTTTGAGATCTGTAATCGTATATGTCATTGCCAAATGGCACAGATGCAAACTCCAAGCCCCAGCTGAGAAGGCAACATCCCAGAGAAGCACAGTAGTGTTACTCGGGGAATTAAAATTCAAATAAGCACTTATTATTAAACAGTAATTTATGTTTTTATAAGCCATTCTCTGATTAGAGAGGGGCAAATATAACAATAACAGGATAACAGCTTCCTTAATTGCATGGTGCAATTTTCTGTATCACTTTTGTGCCAAAATGTATAAAATGATATGTTTGTCAAATTGGTTTAGCCTTTGAATAAATCTACAATTTTAGAAATCACGTTTGGAAAGAACTCATGTAATAAGGTATGAAATAAATTTGAATTCACAGAACTTCTGCTCATAAATGAGCAGATATACATCAACGTACAATAAAAAGTAGGCTACACGAGCACTCTAAAACCAGAATATATGTTGGTGGCTTCACAGAAATAGCCCTGCACACACGAACGGCCGCTAGGAACGCTACAAAGAATGAAAGAAACAACCACGGCTACTGCAAAGCATAAATATGAAGAATTGTGAATACTAAAAGTGGAAATATTCAGTAAACTCAAGTAGAGGAATTGCCATAGGACCTTCCAGGGACTGACCCTGCAAGCGATCCTGGTCATTTTCCACACGAGGAGATTGGCTTTTTAAACTTTTAGTCATTAACTCAAGATGACAAGTTTAATTTGTGGTAATTCTTAAGACCATTCGTTTATAAATCCCTGTGTAACCATTTCAGACTTCTTTTCAAACAGCCTCACTAACGATGAATGCATCGTAAACGTGCATACATACTGTATATAATAAAAAGCGGCAGAGTGGTAATCAAGGTCAATGGAGTTGGAGTCCACAAAACTGGGCGCACAAACGGTGTAAAACTTCTAGAAATGTGTACTTCTTGTGTCTCTTTAGAATAGTTATGAATCAATATTACATGTGCATACTCTGGTATGCTGTGCACTGTCACCAAGGTGGGTTCCATACGTAAGGTTTGCCTTAAAATAGGCATTTATGAATAGCTAGACTACGAGAGGTGACATTTAAGATGCTTATAAGGTTGTCAGCTACAGTTTCTATATCCAGAGCAAAAAGCTTCCAGAGTGGGCAATTATGTTGGGCCCTGACACTCAGCGGGTTAAAGTATTTGGACTATAAGATAATTGCAATTTTTGTAGAACTCTTTTGCCATAAGAGGATTTCCAGTTTTCACAAGGCATAGAGCATGAGGGACCACAATTGATTGGCACTTAGCTTCAGAAAGCTACCATCATGTTATATATTTATTTTCTGCTTTCCAACTAATTACATGGCTACAAATTAGCGTTCAGACAGTGCCAGAGAACACTGTGGTGGATAAGAAGAAGGGAGTGGGTATTATTAAGGACAATGAGGATCTAGTTGTAAAATGCAATTACAACTGAAAGACAGGAATCAATTCATAGTAAGTGGACAGACCACATCTGGGGCGCGCACTAGGATAGTTCTGTCTTATGCATTTTCTTCAGACATGGACCTGTACTCTCTCCAAGTTAATGGAAGTGCAGAAAAACAAGCAAAGTATCAGATCATCATTCATTGTTTCTCATTTAATTATATTAAAAAGAAAATCAGATGCTACATCCCAATCAGAATCCCCGCTTCCATCACCATTAAAGGTGGTTTCCCAGTCTTCCTCACAATAAAATCATGTTGAATATTATTATTAACTGTACAATAATCCTTTACTTATTTTTACTCCTGTACTACCTGCCAAATAGTCAGAAACTGTCAAATACTACAAAACCAGACAGTAAGCCAATATCTCACATTTGTTGGAATATGGCCAACAGCGAATCGTTACCTACTTCTGACATCTGGCCCTCCATTCCCAATTGTAAGCCGTTATTTACTGTTAACCTACACATATTTCCCTCTTCCCCCCATTATCTCCCTAAATTTCTGTTGCATTCATGTCTTATAGCATATCTAAATGTATTTAACAAAAAACATATAATGTGTATTTTGTTTTTTTGATCAGTGTAATTATTTAGAAGATAGTTAGCGTATAATTAAGGAAATATTTCACCGTATGGAACCTGAGATCTGCGGCATAAGTAGTCAGAACTATAACATCTAGGCAAATCATGGGAAAAGTGACTGGTCCTCTTTAAGTATACAACTGACCAGTTACCATTATTTCCTTAATTTTGACATCTCTGAAAAGCAGTTAGTAACCCGAAATTACCAAAATTACAATATTTAATACACTTAGGGGATTTTTACACCAGAACAGAAGGTGATTTCTGAGGCTTAAATCCCAGTTGTTATGACTGCAGCATAATGGGTGGGACACAATCTCAGCAGATTAATTGGGACCTTTGCCTGAAATAGTTATTGTAGGCGCCACTTAATCTATTAATTAAAAAATACTGTGAATAATACTTCTCATTAACCAATTGTGTACATGTGTTTCAGTTAAAGTGACTTATTTCTAATATTGCCATAATCTGTTATAAATTAATTCACTAAACTTAATTCTTTGCTATTCCCTACATTATTCTTTTTTAATCATTTTTTTAAAATGTAATTCACAAAAAAGCATTAATTGAACCAAACAGAAAAGAACATAATATTAAAACTGAAACACAATTCGTTCTCTGTTCTTTATGGAGATTAGGAACCTATGCAATTGGTTTAACTATATACACAAACCTTTACATCCTAAATTTCAGATAGGCATTAACAATTGTAATCTAGATTATAAAATGTTATTATTACAGTGTAAATTATCATTATCAGCGTTTTCTTTAAATTAACGTTGTTACATAGGTGGATGTATCTGTTTGGAAAATCTTTGGATCGATCCATTTTTGTTGGGCTAGGTTTTTAGAATAAGCTTTCCAAAATATTGACCTACATAGAATTTGACAGCACATAAGAACCATTTGGTCCATCTAGTCTGTCCAGACCTCTTTTCATTAAGTCGGAAGCAATGCTTAAGAGAACTCAGGTGCATAGCTATGACAGCAAACTAGAATTATTTGTAGGAAAAATCTGTCAAATTGTGATAGTATCACATGAATTGTATGCCAGTCCAGTTTCTTTGATGCTGAAATGGTTAATTGTCTCGATTTGCAATGCGTTTCTCACTTACACTGCCGCAAATGTCTGACTTATAAATTCCTTCCATAGGGAGGATGATTCTCTGTAAAGATTTCCCTTAAAACTTAAAATTTTAGTCCAAAAATGTATTACCACAAACCCCAATATCTCAATCCATTAACCCTTTCAAATAGACGCACAGAGATGCAGAAGATATATATATATATATGCATATTTTTTATAGATTTTTTTTTATTTCGCAAGTGTATTAGCGTTTTTGTTTTTCTGTTGTGTGGTAAAACATAATGGCAGTGTTCAGAGACAGCGATGGCATTCTATGTATGCGTTTTCCAAAGACTGGATGCTCTGGTCAGCAATCTTTGGCCACCAGGTGGAGATAGTGTAACTGTACAAGTCAATGTAAATCAATCGCTTGGATCAAGAAATGCATTTTAATTATATGCTCACGCACACACACCTATATCCTTTGGAGTTTATAGACTAGATAAATCAACAAACTACGAACAGGCTTTTGTTTATTCTGCATCATATAGAATACATACACAATTGTTACAAATAGCTCAAGTTCTAATAATTCAAACTAAATATAAAAGAAAATGTAAATTATATTAGTTTTAGATGTGTCCTATAGAAGTTCTGTCTACACAACAAACACATTTATAGGTAATTGTTATAATGTATCATTTCTATAGCATTAAACCTATATACTGTTGGTCTGTCACTCTATACCTGTTTAAATATCATTGAGCTAGTTCTTAATGTAATATAACAGTAAACTATGCATTACAAAAAACAAAATATAATGGGGGGACATACTGGATTAATGGTGACTAATAATTCATGGTTTCTCATTCAACTACCTAACTAAACCCCAAACCTGAACCCATCACCGGCTAAGTAGGTTATTTCGGTACTCCTTTGGGGTTTATTCACTAAAGTGAGAGATGCCAGGAGGGCTTAAGGAAAATGTTTTGGTTTCCTCACTTCACTATTCATCAAGAAGAGCAAAAACTGGCAAGTTTGCTCCTACAAGAAGGTTTGTGCTGGCCCCTACTTCTTGTATAATCCAATTGGTGAAGAGACTTCATCTCACCAATTTAATGAAATGATATTCAGGGACAGCCAAGCTTTTCTACATACTTTGCCTTTAGTGAATAAACCCATATGGCCTGTTTTCCTTGCTCAATTAGGATTCGCAATACTTGCTGCTAGTTTATTTTTTTGTTGCCTGTAGCACTGTGAACCTGTGTTGTCTGCTCCTTAATCTGGACTGTCTGACTTCACTTTTTGTTTATCCTTTAATTTTTTTATCTTGAGACCCTGTGCCTGTTCTCACTGCTTGTGTGTTTTGTGGCCGCTAAGGCCACCTCTGCTAATGTGGTTTTGCAATTTCCCTGCAATTGAGTTTCACAATTAAACTGTGTCCCAGGGTGGCATGCTAACAGTCAGCTTCTTTACAAGCCTCAGACATGTAACCATCCGGCTAGCTGGGTTTAAATTATCATTATTAATACTCTGTAGTATGTATTTGAAACCCATCACTGCTAGGTCCTTATGTAGTTTAAAGGTGTTGATGGCATATAATATTTAAGCTTCATATGCCAGGAAGGCGAGTCTCTCTATTGCTTCCTCATTTTGTCAGGGCAGTCTTTGTCTAAAAACATTAAACTTTCCCCAGTAGTGGGTTCATGCGTGTTGTGATCTTGATGCATGTTATACAGGGACCCGTGGTAATTGTCACATGCAGATGCTGGGCCAGGTGAGAGTCTCTGGGCAGGTGATTGTTCAGAACCCTGCGTGACAAGAGGTCATAATCTAAAACCAGTAGGTCAGAGGTTAATAGAATGATGTTATATTTCACTCAGAGGGTGTTAGCTACAGTGCCGTGAAAAATAGTTTGCCCCTTCCCTATTTCTTCTATTCTTGCATATTTGTCACACTTAAATTATTCAGATCATTCAACTAATTTTAAACCAAGTAAAATACATTTACTTGGTAAGTGCAGTTTTTAAATGATGATTTCATTTATAGAAGGAAAAAAGCTATCCAACCCTACCTGCATACCTGGGAACTTCTGGGCTCCGGCCACCCGGAGCCTTCCCTTGCGGGACGCGGCCAGGACTGCCCACTGACGTCAGTGGGCGGTCCCGTGACGTTGATGGGAGTCACCACTGACGTCAGTGGGAGGTCCACACTTAAGCCGGAGGCATTCCTGCAGGCATCAGGGGGCGTTCCCGCTGACCTGCAGAAACCGGAGAAGCATTGCTTTACCCGGCAATCTCCGGGCAAACCCGGAGAGTTCCCAGGTATGCCGACCTGGGCTTATGTGAAAAAGTAATTGCCCCCTTAGTTACTAAATCACTCAATTAACCAAATTGAAAAAATAACAAGAAATACCCAGGCGTGATTACGGCCAGCACAGCTTAATCTAAACATCAATTAAATGGAAACTCTTGCAAAGTGAGGTAGGTTTAAAAAGCAGCACATGAACAGATAAGAAAGAAAATCATAGACATCTATCAGTCTTGAAAAGGTTATAATTTCTAAGGCCCTAGGACTCCATCGAACTACAGTGAGAGCCAATATCTACAAACAGAGACAACCTGGAACATTGGTGAACCTTCTCAGGAGTGGCCGGCCTACCAAAATCCCTACAAGAGCACATCGATGACTCCAGGGGGTCACAAAAGAACCCAGATTTACATGTAAAGAACTGCAGGTCTCACTTGGCTCAGTTAAAGTCAGTGTTCACAATCGAGACTAAATGCTAAAATGGCATCCATGGGAGAGTTGCAAGGGTGAAAATCACTGCTGACCCAAAAGAACACAAAGACTTGTGTCAAATTTGCCCAAAAAAACATTGCTGACCCCGAGACTTTTGGGGTAATATTCTGTGGACTGATGATTCAAAAGTGGAACTTTTTGGACGTAATTGGTTCTGTTACAACTGGCATGAAGCTAACTCAACATTCCCCAATAAGAACATCATACCAACAAACACTGGTAGCAGTGTGATGGTCTGGGGATGTTTTGCTGTTTCAGGATATGGGCAACTTGACAGAAGTGATGGAACCATGATTTCTGCTCTCTACTAGAAAATACTTAAGGAAAATATCTGGCCACTGATTCATGATCTAAAGCTCAAGTGCACATAAGCAAGTCTATGGCTCAAAATAAACCAAATGAAGGTTTTAGAGTGACCAAGTCAAAGTCCTCACTTTAATCTGATTGAGATGCTGTGACATGACCTTACAAGGCAGCTTATGCTGGAAAACCCACAAAAAAAGATGACATTTCTCCACAGTGAACTAAATGACTCATTGCCAGTTGTCACAAACGCTTGATTGCATAACCAGTTATTGGGGGGGAGAAATTACTTTTTCACATGAATGATAGGTTTTGATTTAAGACTGCTTTGGAGTAAGCACGCCAATGTGAAACGCGTCAAGTGTGAGGTCCTCTTTTACAGCTGGTGTCTAAGGACGTGAAAAACGTTTTCTATTTTTTTTATTTTATCATATTTATGGTTGTCTTCATTTCCGCTTCCTCTTGGATATGCACCCGCTCGTTTGATTAACTCTTTACCTTAAATAAATAAAATAATCATTTAAAAGCAGCATTTTGTACTTGCTCTTGGTGCCTTTGTCTTAAATTAAAATTAGGTGGATAATATGAAATATTGAAATATGACAAATAAGAAAAAATAGAGAAATATTAGGAAATATTTTGTTCACAGCACTGTAAGTGGAGCAGCTAATAAAGCTAAGGGAATTTAAGCATACATGAAACAGATATAAAGCTATCCTAAAGCTAAGATGAAACCATTTAGGTTTAGGTTTGAGTATATTTTAGAAGGACCAAATGGTTCCTATGGCACCAAAATGACTTCGCAAGTGATTGTGTCTCAAATTAATTTCTATAAAACTAATGAAAAAAAGAAAATATCAATTCAGACCTTCACTAATGTAGTACTGGGAGTGGGTTCTCCTATTCATCCCTGCCAAAAACAATTACTTAGATAAAACGCAGAAGCCTCCCTAGACTCAGTGCTATACTCCTTGTATGAAGGTAGTATGTATCATGCGCTAACACCCAACCACCACTATAACCCCAACCAAATAAAGACCAGGAGACTGAAATAGATTAAAACAGGCCACAGCTCACTTTATTAAAAACACCATATCAAAACTGTGTTGGCCTAAAACACTATTACATAAGATTAACATAAATACATAAATATGCAACACAAACAACCAATGTATAAATAACAACTCACCACCAAACAATCCAAAGCACAGGTACTCGCCCCCCCTCGTCCGAACAACTACGACAGCTAACTTCTGCTGTCCCAAAACCAATGCTAACCACCAGCCGACCATAAGCTCGATGGGCACGTCCATAAACACATCTGAGGTCAGGGGAGGATTGAGCCCGACTCGCCTTCTTTCACGCCAGTATCCAACTCCGTAGTTTACCAATCCAGACCGGCAAGGACACACCACCCGCCTGCTGTGACAAAAGAAAGTTAGTACATAAAAAATAGAGAGGGAGGGTGAGAAGCCGATAAGTGCTGTTAGCCATTGCAGCAAAATTTACACTGACCGGGGTCACCCAAAGGGCACCCGATATCCCCTAGGGACTTCTGCCCCTCACATTTACATACACCGATCACAGAGCACTCACCCACACTCATACATGCTCCCTGTCCATTTAGCTACGCTAATTTCCAGGGGGCTAGACCCACTTGCTGAAAAACGAATCCTTGCATTTCAACTGACGGGGAATCCCGTCCACATACTTTGGTCATATAGTGTGTGTGTATGAAGAGTTTTCTTTTCCAAAGTTGCCTGATAGACAACTTGGAGTATAGTAAATCAACTCAGGGGTTAAAATAAAATGATAAAGTTCACAGAGGTTCCTCCTAAAATACCATCATGATTTCTATGAAGTCCAAGCAACGTACATGCTGTATAATTTTAAATACTTGCTTAAATGGGACACGCAATAGGTTTGGTGACCAAATTGTACCTTCTAATATCCATCTTCTAATAAATGTAACTTTAGATACATCTATTTCTTTTAAACAAAACATGAAATGTTATATTTCCCAAATGACAGGTGAACGTAGGAATATTGTAGAGATGTACAATACATAATGACTTTTGTACTTAAAATCCTCCTACACATGTTCTGCTTATATTCTTTTGTATACGTGTAATCTATTGCCTGAATTCACATGGGTTTTTTTTCTTTTTCAGTAATCTCAATAAATCTGGCTAAAACAACTTTTAGCCTTTAATCTGAGTTAAACCTGCTGTCTAGGAAATCCATGCCAAAATGTAAATGGTAGATCCAAGTAAGACTTTAATCTGTGATAAATTCATCTCTTCCATTAGTTTTCTATGTCCTGAAGGCAGTTAAGTCTACCCTAAACATTGCATATTGGGGGAAAAAAACAGGGAACTGATAACATCTCTATTTTAAGTCAACTATTTTAAGTTCAACTATTTTAAGTTGAAAACATCTCTATTTTAAGTCTACACAAATCTACCTAAAATATTTAGTTTTATAAAAAAAATATTTTCAAACCAATATTATTAAAAATAATTCCTAAACCGCTGGGCAACACTGGGTTAAAGGCTTGATTTTAACATTGGATAATGATTGTCTTAAATAATTATTGTTTGTAAATTTTTGTGAGACAGGGTGTTACTTAAAGAGCTCCTCAATGAAAAGGAAAATAAAAATATTGAAATGCTGATCTCAAGGGTGATAGTTTGTGAAGTTTGTGATACCTTTTACCATATTCATAGAAGAAGAGTTACAATCACATAAGCTTGCCAGACCAAAATGGTAGGTTTTTGTGGTTACGATTTAAGAAGGCACATTTAGTAGAGTTGAGAGCATATGTAGTTCCTAAGACCTTGCATGTATTTAGTAAAGTAGATATTATTATTATTTATATAGCGCCAACAATTTGCACAGCGCTTAATACAATACATTATTCAAAGGGTATAACAAGACTAGAATTGACAGACTAAGACAAACCGATAGATTAGGTGGAGAGAGCCCTGCTCACAAACTTACAAGCATAATCATTTCTATAAAAGCTTGCTTAAATGATTATGATAAGTAAATTATACCTTTTTATATTTTCATTTGTCCAAGATCTAGATTATGTCATTGTAGATTCCAGCTGTACAAAAAGAGCTTAAGATCATAAGAAAATTGTTTAGTATGGTCCCAAAGAGTGGAAATAGATCAAGAGAAGGTCAATGTGATCACCATTAGCTTTTGGAATATGACACTGGGAGTTTTGTAATCAGTGATTGGGTGCAAAAACAAAGCATATCATTCCATCTGAAAGTACTATTTAAAAATAAATAGTATAACATTTGAACATTATAATTTAGATTATGAATAAAGAGGCAGAAATACCAAATCCATTATGATCTCAGTTCACTGCTGTCCTATTGGTTAAAAGTCCAGGGCTTCACAAAATAATAATAAAAAAATGGCATGAAAATCTAAGGGGAGCGTGTATTTAATGTGCAAAGTTTTAAAAGTTATGATAATCACACCACTTTTCAAACTTTCGCCAGATCCTTTGCCTTTTTAGTGCATAACTCCTTATGTATCTGTAAGTGAGCAATTTGGTAAGTATATCCCAAAAATCACAGTATGTCTGAACCTCTAAGGGTTACAGGTTTACAGTCTGCCTTAAAACTACAATGACAAAAAAAAATCTCAGGAGAGAGGTTGTCCACTGAAAGGCTAACACGACAGGAACAACTCGAGAATGTCTCATTAAATGCACTTTTACAGAAACAAAGAGCTTGTTCAGCTACTCTAGAGGTTAGGGGATAATGATTTATTGAAATAGAAGAGACATTTAAAAAATACCGATTTTTTATAACATAGATATATATTAAGCTTAATATGTTTATCCTGACACCATATATTAATAGCTATTTTTGATGAAATTAACTTTATTATATTTTTAAATGAAAGATAAAGAATTGAAAGAATAATAAAGGGTATTTCTCAAAAAGAACACAAGATAAGAAAACCTTTATTGGCAGTTTTGAAGCAAGGAGACTGGGTCAGGCTGATGTCGTGGTCAATGGATAATAGGGACTTGCATTGCGCAACCACTTTCTCATAGAGTCATACATGGGATATAGGAGCCAATCATATTACCAAAGGACAAGATGAGTCATTTAAAACCAGGGTAAGAAGCCAGACGAAGTAGTAAGCCAACCACAGGTAACTAAGGATGAGTCCAAATGAGTGTCTGAGGCCAAATAAAACAGTAAATCCTGTAGCTGGGGTGCAATAAGTCACAAAGGGAAATAACCCAGTGTGTAATTGTGTGATAACTCCCCAAAAACATTCTGGTGGCAAAAATAATACAATATCTAATTGTGTGTTATGTCCATATCAGTTTTACAGGCACTTTCGGTAAAAGTGTCTACAATTTTGAGAGACTAGCTGGTCTTTCCTAGCTGAGTAGCCTCACAAGCACTTTTTCAAAAACTTTTAATTGGTTTTAGTCACATGGTAAAAAGTGGCTTGCAGTAGTAGTGTTACAATACATGGCCCTTCCTCAATTAATGGGCACTTTAATCCACAACAGGGGACCAGATCAAGACAGAAGGGTGAATTGAATACCTACTTTATACCCCAACCATATATACTATGATTCCAATAATAACAAAAAACAAACAAGCAAACATGAAAAACACCAGACATATGACTCCAGTAAGTCAGTCCATCATCAAGAACAGTTTTCACAGAACCCCCCAGAAATCATGAAAAAATGCTGATATCTGTGTATATGCTTGTAATATTTTCAGTGACGAGATGAGGGTCTACCCCTGGCCACTTTCCCAGACCACTGGCCACAGAGCCCCAAGTATATCTCCTGGATTATTTTGGAATTTGGTGTGGGGTATAACAACATCTCCAAGTAGTGGTTGTCTTGGTCGGGAGGTATAGCTCTTAATGGTCCAGATATATTTTGCCCATAGAAAGATATCCCATATATACCATAAAAGAGATGGCGGAAGTGCAAACTTCTCCTGCAGCTCTGAATATGAGAACACCTCTCCGGTGTATTATTAGAAATAACTTTTATAGAGGCCCTTGCCAGTTTGTCTCCATCCTAGGATAGTGGACATTAGGAGGGATTAGAGTGGTATGGAAGTGGCAGATCAAAGTCATGCGCATGCAACAGAAAACAAAGGTGGAGTCAGGGGCAAAAACTTGGATCCTGCCTCCAATCTTTATAGCAATTTGATATCCAGTCCCCTGCATAAAGCAACATACAAGCCATGTTGTAAAATCTTCAGTTAGGCATATTGAGTCCACCAATTGGCTTTCATTTGAGAGAGATTTTTACCACTTATTCTTTTCCCCTCTCCAGATAAAGGTGCCAATTATTTTATTTAATTTCCGTACACCTTGTGCAGTAAGGAGAATGGATAACATAATCAATATATAAAACGAGTGTGTAAGTCATTCAGTTTGTGTAATCAATGGGTCTATTTTCGATGTGTATAGTTGTCCAATATCTTATTTTCAGTATTTTCATTTGGATTGTGCCAGTTTCTTAAGAGTTCTGTGGAATCACGACCAGAGACAAACAGCCTTGGATGTATCTAAGTTTATCATGAGGCTTGACTTCTTTTCAAATGAGGCTAGGTAGTCTATGAGTGTTGTTTTATTCGCTATAAAAACAGAATTATGTCACGGTCATGCGTAGGTTCACCAGAATATCTAGGTAATGGTAGAATTCTCGAAAGAAATGGATCTAATGCAATGTTGAATAGAAGCGGGGAGGGAGGGCAATCCTGTCATGCACCTTTTTCTAGTTCACGTAATTTGTGGTGATTGGGGCTGGTGATATAATCCTAGGCAGTATATATCCCTTTAAGGACAATGGGTTATCCTTAAACCCATTAATGACAATGCACTGTGAGCCCGTGTACGGACTTTGTCGTGAAGGCGATATATTCACTCTATCAGATAAGATTTTATAAAGTAGTTTGACATCAGTATTTAGCAGTTAGATGGGAATGCAAGAGGATGGGTTAGTGAGGCCCTGAGCATAGTTATACAATGTTATTTTATCCCCTCTATATGGCTGTTTTTATAGTATATAGTCTTTATAGTCTATATAGTCTCTATTAATAAGTAAATTAATTATTTTGTAGTCCTCCTTAGCACTTTTTTTAGTTTTATAATGTCCTTTTTAAGGACCGGTGCCCAGAATTGCCCTGTATGCTAGACTTGCACTTTCAGATTTATACACACTTGTTTTTTAATGAAAGCACATATCAACCACCCCTCAGTAAAGAAAATCTTCCTTTATTACATTAAATACATGTACACATCTACGAGGGTCTGTAGAGCTCAAACTTCTGCTGTGAGGCTGTTCCACATATTCACCTGCCCCTCAGTAAATTAAATCTTCTTTGCATTAAGTAAGACTTTATTACATTAAATAAATGTAAAAGTCGCGGGGGTTCTGTGGACCTCAAGCTTCTTCTGCTGGGAGGCGGTTCCATATATCTCATTAAATGCAAGACTTTATTACATAAAAAAAGTAAAATCTCGGGGGAGGGGCATAATTAATATGGAAATAACACAATCATTACAGTGCCTGTAAGAAAAGCTGTGCATTAATTTACCTCTACAGACAAGCAAGGATTATACTATAATTTAGAGCGGCTTTAGTGCAGGCACTGTGTGTGTGTACTACCCTGTCATCATTGCAGGTATAGATCAAATGAGAACCATATGAAAAGAGAGATTAACTTAATACTATATGCAATACCCTGCATTACAGGTATAGATCAACTGAGAAACACATTAACAGTAATGCCTATATAATTGTTTTATATAAACATCCTTACAAGATCTACCATTTTAATAAAATATGTATGTATGGGCAAGTATATGGTGTTGGAGTGGCTGTGTGTACATGTATGTATGTATGTATGTATGTGCAAGTGTATGGTGTGGCTGTGTGTGTATGTATGTATGTATGTGTATGTATGTATGTGTGTGTATAGAGCTGCCTCTGACCTTATCACACCCACCACATCATAATTAATATAAGTCATGTCCCCCAACCACCATATTCATACCTTCCACCATCATCACCATCATATTCATTCCCACCATTATCATTACCATATTCCTCCCAACCATCATCATTGTCAGGCGCAGAGGCCTGTGTTGTCATGGAATAGGCCGCTTCCTTGGCCTAGAGTACCCTAGACTCCCCATGTAGTGGAGTAATTGAACTGCTGCTGGAAGGGGGGGCGTGTCCTACTGGTCAAAGAGTATCCTCATTGGTGGGGATACCAGAAGAAACATATCTGCCCAAATGCTGCAACCACTGGGAGGAGCCCATTACCTGGAGCCCTGTATAAGCTCTGCTGACTCTTCGCTTACAGCTTGAGTATTGCTAAGCTGTGGTATCTGTCTGCATGCAATTACCAACCCCTTGTCCTTGCTACAGCTCCTTACCCTACTTGAACCTGCTTGACCTCACTTGAACTCCTGGCTTTTGACCTTTGGCTTGCTACATTGTTATACTGATTATCTCCTGCTCCACTACTTCGGCTTGTTAAACCTTTGTGATCCTGTGCTACCTGCCCTTGACTTTCTGAACCGATTATTGACATTTGTTTTTTGGACTGCCTGCTACTGGGTGTCTATACATTCTGCCTTAAAGGCCCCATCTCTTACATACTCCTCCCTACCATCATCATATTCCTCCCCATCATTATAATCCTCATCATCAACATATTCCTCCCCTACATCATCATCATGTTTCTCCCCACCATCATCATCATTGTCACATTCCTTCCCACCATCATCATCTTCATATGATGTCCCCACCATCATTTCCATGCCTTCTATTATTACACGGTATAACATCAAAATCACCCCCCTTTATCACTATACATAATCCCCTTACCTACCTATTGCTGGCATGTGTGGTGCTGACTGGCATGTGTGGCAGTGGATCATGGGCACAGGGCTATTTTATGGCTGTGGTCTCGGCAACACCAGCCCAAGGTGAGGCGGCAATGTGATTTAACACGGGTCACCCTGGTCCTACATTGCTACAGGGGGTGCTGTATCTGCCATCCAGGCTAATGTTCATACAGTACTCTTTTCTCTGTGTTTTACCTTATGTCCTGTCCAGATACATAATCATGGAATCTCCTTGATTTATACTGTAACTCATGCTTGACATTGGACTATATGTACCTATTCTAGAACTGCACTGCTGCTCTTTCAAGGGCGATGACTTGCTGACTGCCTACACATTACTCCTTATTTATCATATTTCAAGCTTCAGCATCCTAATTATATGATTTCAGCAGTTGCCCCCTTTTTACCTAAGTAGACAACAAAATCATAGGGCCTGACCCTGCTCACAATCAGTTGACCTCTAAAGTTATTTTGTGCCCACATCTGTTAAATGAGTGAAGTGAGTGAGAGAATGTTTTCCAAAGTGATATTAATAAGCACTTATGTCTGACCCTTCATGGATTGACGCATATTTAATCCAGTTTCTGCATGGAAGACGTCATTGACTATAGCAATCATTATTATAGCTTTTTCTTTACTCATCTTATTAGCTTTTCCGCTACTCAGCAGTATGGATGAGATTTCTCAATAGTCACCCTGCTGTCCTCCAATCAAGAATTGTTCTAATGGATATTTCGTTTCACGTATCCATCCAATATAAAATAGTAAGGCATTTTGATATTGAGAGTTGTATCATGTATAATACATGATCCTGGTCCAATATTCCCATGTGTACTAGTGTCTATGATATGCAGGTATCATGAGGATACATTATGTTCATTGGGGTAAGAAACACCCTATTCTTCTGTTTCTGGCATAATGCTCGGGCAGCCTAAATCTAAATCCATAATAGCTTCAATCAGGACAATTACAGAGTAATGTATAATACACTCCCCTACAAGCAATACAATTTTGCCTCACTTAGCACCTACCTATAAAATGTCTACTGCCTATATACTAACTAATGCCCTCGAGTCCTCTTTTTGGCATGCAGACATCCCTTTTATATATAAAAAAAGTACACTTCATCAGATGTAATACACATTTTTACATTTATGTATGGTCTGGGAACATAATATATATTAATAAAATAAAAAAGCACGTGGCAAACTGAAAAACTGGTCATCTTGCAACTACCATTGGATGTGGAAGGAAAAAAACTCTTACACGCATCTAATGAGAGGTATGATAAAAAGGCTTTTGGTTCTGCTGTACCATGTTTCTATTAATATATTATTTAATATATTGAATGGCTTTTTCTATAAGTTGAAAATGAACTCCTGAAGGTAACTTTCAAGTGTCATGGCACCCAAAGACAGTGCCCAGTCACAGCTTATCCTTCCTTCAAAGTTTCAACATTTGGAGGGGACTAGGGGAGGTTTTTTTTTAAATTAAATCAACTGATAAATACTCACATATTAAACTCATCTAAGGTGCTATTCTATCTCCGATACAGGCACTTGCAGTAGGATAATGAGCAGATTTGGCCAGAGTTAAGTGCAAGAAAGCGCCAATACAAAAGGAAACCCTGTGTGCCGTCTCGTGTTATTTTGGGGGTTTCTTGTGCCGGGCGCGAGTTTCCACTAGGCATTAGGCTGGTAAAAATAACACAAGTAGTTTTTGCGAGTTTTGTGACTTCAGTAAAGCCTTTTTAGTAGACTTGGGTGCCAGCCAACTCCTTGTGTTCTTCTTCGTGGGGAAAAAAAATCTTCGTATTCCACAAATATTCGCCCCTTTGCCTGTGTTCGTTTCGGGCGAATATTCGTGTACATTCGTGTTTGTTTTTCTTCTTTGTTTTTTGTAGAAGGGGTTTATAGGGGGTTAATTGGACTTCATTGGTTATTGGCAGACAAGCCCCCTGCGACTCTATTGGTCGCCTGCATGGGCTCCCTTGGCATCGACCAATAGAGTCGCTCGCACGGCCCTTTAACTCCTGACTGCGAACCTACAGATTTCCGCTCCCGTTAACCTCTGTGATGCTGCGTAGATAAGGTAGGCTAGATGGGGAAGGGACCAGGGAGATTAGTAAACGAAGACTAACAAGAAGATTCTTAGTGTTGTGTGTCTTCGTATACATTTTGCCGCCGCCATGTTCGTTTCTTTGGTATTCGGGCTGAACGACGAAAACGCACCCTTCGCCCGAATACGTATGCACAAGTCTAGTTTTTAGTACCCGTAGGTCGACTTGCCTAGTGAATATACCTAACTGTCTTCCTGTTATTAGAGTCTATGAATACAATGGATGGGAAGAAGTATAATGAATTCTGCAACGTACCCATACTTGCACTTTGTTTGTTTTGCAGCATCTATGAACCGCTTTCTATATTCTCTATGTGTTTCAGAGTCCTTTAAAGACAACGCCGTCATTGGAGATTCGGCAAACAGACGGAGTACATGGTTGTTACTTGTGTGTGATTACACAAAACTGTAAATTGCCAGTATTCTTAAAATAATTATAGGTCTAAGCACTTTTCTGTTCCGCTTTCATTCAACACGAATAGCACAGAATTAATCCACTGGGTATCAGACCCATACTGCTTCCTAAATACAATATTTTTTGTGTCTAACATTTAGCCCAAATGCAGATTAAATGGATGGATTTTCTTGTGAATAGATGCAGATTATAATGCACCAGATTGTTCTGTGTTTAAAAAATCGAACAGTCTGGAATATAATTTATTCTCTCATGTAAGAAGGTTTAGTTTAAAAAATGAAAAGTATTTTATCATACGAACGTTATTGCAGTGAATCTATACTACACAAAATTTGTTTTGTATTTAGTATTGCAAGGTTGAATCCCTTCAACGTGTATATAGCTTATTTAATGTACTTTATTTACTAAAACAGTAGCCTGGAATAACTTTACTGTGATATGTATAGCGAAGAGGTTAACCTAAACAGATGACAGATGCGTATGGACAACCTACTGGACAACCTGCCTTTCTCGCCTCCCCATCACATAAGGAACGTCCTGAATCTGAGGACCAAGAAAGCTGAATGGGAAGGCTTCTCTTCCAGTTTGTGATCTTCTCTTGACAAAGTAAGCTTTACTATCTAAAAGCCAATACTCTGAGCTATAGTTCATATGAAAATTAATATTTAGGTAATGCAGTTGACATTGACATGTAATTGTAATAATAATAATAATTATTAGTATTACTATATAGGATTTATTTAAAAGTTCCTCAATGAAAACTCATTAAATGCTTAATAGAGCAATCCCTGGCTCAAGGCTGTGATGTTTCCCCTATCTATGGAATCCAGTTGAATGGCTGCTAATGGTAGTGAGAATTTTCAGCAATTTCGTTATTTCGTAAATATAATTACATACACAATACATAAGTCATTATATACACAATAAATATGACCATTTCATACATTTTCCTATTTTAAAAAAATGCATTATCTAATAAGCAATACACGTTTGTTTGCATGCAGTTTTTGTTAACATAACATGGACAAGGAAATTAGCAACAATAAATAGGGCCTCTATATAATTCTACCATGGAAATTTTGGTTGTTTTGAGGGCGAGTAGTAAAGGAAATTGAACAATTATTTTTTTTACCAATATTTAGCAGGTTCTTGCATTCAGGGGAAGCATAATTATTTTTTTCCAAAAGAATAACTCCATAAAGACCAAATTAGATAATTTCACCATTTAAAGTCAACATAATGGAACTAAAGTCTATGTATTATCTAGTGGAATTGTGTCTCTTTTTTCTAAGTATCTATTTCTATTGGATTTCCTTTTCTTAAAGGTGATTTTGGAAGATCAGAGACAAGTGTAAGATTAATCAAGGACTCCCATTCCAAAAAAACCCCACCAGTCTAACACAAGATACTAGGTTTATGAAAATGCATGACATTTAATCTGTTTTCTGCTTCACATTATGCTAAAAAAATGTGAGCAGAACTGCCATAAGCACTTCATCTTTCTGCTATTCATTGAACGATTATGCTTAGAACCATCTAATTTAGGTTAATATCCTCTTTAAGCCACTTGAAAACTCCCCACAGAGTTTGTCCTCACTCCTACTCATAATTTCAGGTACACACCTTCAGGACGACATTCTAAAACTTCTGTTCCCTAATTGAATCTACAAAGAACTTTTATATGAATCTGATAAATGTTAGCACAAGGCAAAATGCCGCCTGGGGCAAATTTTAAAATGCCGCCCCCCCCCTTATCTACCCTTCCTCTCCCTCCGTCCCTGCCGCCTTTCAGCAGTCCTGCGGTGAGTCTCCCTGTTCGGTCTCCGTGCCGGCTTGTAATGCTGAGCGCCGGAAATCTTCCGGCACTCAGCATTACAAGCCGGCACCGAGACTGAACAGGAAGACTCGCCGCAGAGGAGAGAGAGAGAGAGGGGTGCCGAGCGGGTACTGACAGCTTGGTAGGCGAAAACCACTCGGCGCCCCTTTCTCTCTCTTTCGTTTAAAAAAAAAAAAAAAAGGGCTTGGCAAAAGTGCCGAACCCCACTCGGCTCCATTGTCGAGCCGGCCCTGCATTGGTACTTTTGCTTGACTGATTTTATGGTGTTTAAACTTGACATGCATTTTGATTAACCTTACCTGTTACCCTGTACCCTGGTTGGATTTTCTGTGGATGACCTTGGCCAGCTTGACCTAGCTTTTGCCACTGATATGTGCTCCTGCCAACGACATCTGCTGTGTGCTACTGCCATATTTATTAGTCTGCCTAGTCCAAGGCGGGTCTGCTATCAAGGTGAGGGAGTCCAATACTGTATGCTGAAAGGTACACATTAGAAGGCATCCAGTACAGAGAGAAATCTAAACGTAAGCCATACCTGCAACATATGTTAACATATGGCCTGGTCTAGTGGTACAGGTGTGTAAGCAGATCCAGACAACAAGCAAATATGACTAACATGAGTAAAGGACAGCGAAGAACAAAAAAACAATGATACAAACAAAAATACCGTATTTGCTCGATTATAAGATGAGCCTGATTATAAGACGACCCCCAAAATGTGAATATTATTTAGAAAATAGCCTGAAAAAAAGAAAAAGCCTGAATATAAGACTACCCTATAGGAAATCAGTTTTACTAGTAAATATTAGTTCACATGTAAACAATTTTTTCATATTTAATAAAAACTATGGTTGAGAAAAATGCCTCCTTGATATGCCACTTTCCCCCCTGATATGCCTTATACCCCCTATATGCCATTCTGTCTCCCAGATATGCCTTATACACAGCAGCGCTGTGGGGGATCCTCCTCAGTGGCAGATGGTGAACTTCTGCGCAATGCGCGTAGACAACTTCCGCTGCTGCTGCTGGCACTTCCACCGGGGCTTCTATGATGAAGGTCATGTCACGCCGGCGCTCGGCCATAGAAGCCCCAGAGGAAGTGCCGGCAGCAGCGGTGGCTGCCAGAGGTCTGATTATAAGACGACCTAGAATAAAAGACGAGGGGTATTTTTCAGAGCGCTTATAATTGAACAAATATGATATGTGAAGGTTTAGTTTAATTAGATGTATGCTTGCCGCCACTTCATGGTTCTTCACATCAGGAAAGTCCTAACACTAACCCAAAACTAAAAAAGCAGAACACCATAACTAAAGCAGAACCAAGGTGCTTACCTGTAGCAGATAGGAAACAAACAGAAGAAAAAGGTGGGGCAGGTTAAATGTAATGAACAGAAAAACACAGAATAAGGAGCAAGCATACAAGGAACTGGATTCACACATCTGTAGCAGCATGCACGACACACAGCCTGACAATTACTCCTGCAGCCTGCCAAGCTCCTGCCACAGACATGTCTGTCAGTCCTTTTTCCTAGCCTTGATGGCAGAGGGGCCAAAAGAGGGGGATTTAGGCAGCCACAGACAGCCATCTCCTTCTGCATACTCTGTTATCTACCAGTCCTATGCAGGGTTGTGAATGAGCACCTGTCCCTGCACAGACTCCTGACCTGGGGCCTGTAGTTGCGAAAACTACCATTATGCTTGCTACCAATAAAACAAGCTGCTAGAGTATATAAAATTCTGAATATAATAATTACAAAAAATAGGTAGGTAAGAGTGAATCATTAGTGTGCATTAGTGTGTGGCTGGCTTCACAGAGTGTCTATTAAAATCAAATTGCTTATAACGGGCTGACCTTGTTTTACAGAATGACTCACAATACATTCAATAAGACTACAAAAACCTACAAATTAACAGGGAGATTGGAGTGCACTCAATACCCAACTTGTTTTGTGGTAATAACAGAGCTTATTCATAAGCTGAGCCTATGTAGGATGCAATTCTAGTCCTATTAGTTTGGCTTGTTAGGCTTAGAGAGTTGTCATGGGCTGTTTTGTTTTTCTAATTTTGGGGTCTGAATAATTTACACTATAATGAAAAAAGTATTGGGATAGCTGACCATTACACCAACAGGGACTTTGATGAAATTGCATTGTAAATACAAAGACATTCATATGTAGTTGGTCCCCCTTTGCAGCTTTTCACAAGATTTTGGAGGGTTTCTGTGGAATTTATTGCCCATTCACCCAGTAGAGCATTTGTCAGGCACTGATGTTAGACAAGAAGGCCTGGCTCACAATATCAGCTCCAGTTCATCTCAAAGGTGCTCGATGAGGTTGAGATCAGGGCTATGTGTGGTCCAGTGAAGTTCTTCCACACCAAATCCATCCATGTCTTTATGGACCTTGCTTTGTGCACTGGGGCAAAGTCATGCTGGAATAGAAAGAGCCTTCTAAAATTAAGGGCTTTTTAAAAACAAGCACCTAGCCACGCAGTCTACATTTACAAACATTTGTGGAAAAATGGGTCATTCTGAACAGTTTGGGGAAGGCCCTTTTACATTCCAGCATGACTGTGGACAGCAGGGTTGCATGGAGGCTCTGCCATTTGGAGACAGATGAACAAATTAAGCTGAGGGAAACGATACATGGATGTGGAAGCAGTTGTCAGAGAAGGTAGAGAGACATTGATAGAGAGAATGAGAGAGAGTGAGTAAGAGCGAGAGAGTGATTAAGCATGAATGAGAGTGTGACAGCATAACACCCCATGATCTCCAGCCAGCCAAAAGTATTTTGTGATACTTGCTGAGCATCATAGATAGTTCTCAGCAGCTGTAAATATTGGAAACTATGCTGCATAGCTGTTTGGCTCATTTTATAGTGATGGTATTTATGCTGTAACACCGTCAATGTCTGGTTTAGCATATAGTGACGGGAGTTTTGGTGTACTACCATCAGTGCCTCACTCAGTATATAGTGATGCTGTACCACCCTCTGTGTATGGCTCAGCATATACTAATGAGAATCATGCTGTACCACTGTCTTTGCCTGTATATTGTTCTCAGCAGCTGTACATATTGGAAGCTATGCTGCATAGCTGTTTGTCTGGCTCATTTTATAGTGATGGTATTTATGCTGTAACACCGTCAATGTCTGGCTTAGCATATAGTGACGAGAGTTTTGGTGTACTACCATTAGTGCCTCACTCAGTATATAGTGATGCTGTACCACCCTCTGTGTATGGCTCAGCAAATACTAATGAGAATCATGCTGTACCACTGTCTTTGCCTGTATATACTGTCTGCTCACTATATAATGATGGGGGCTATACTGTACCACAGTACGGTATATAGTGATGGGAGTGATGGGATTGTATACCACCATCATTGCTGGGATTAGTTTTTAGTGATGGGAGATACTACTGTCATTGTCTGTCCCAATATATAATGATGGGGGTTATGCTGTACAACCATCAGTGTCTTGCTCAATATATACTAATGGGGTTTATGCTGTACCACATATGTCAGGATCACTATGTGCTTGTGCTCTCTGCAGTTACACTGTATCATATTTATGATACAGTGTAACTGTATCATAAATATGATACAGTGTAACTGTATCATATTTATGTCTGAGTGACTGCTGATGAGGGCTATGCTATCACATCTGCATATGAATGATGGGGATTATAGTGCACAACCAAAAGAGTGCCAAGGGTTAGCTTACTGTCCACTTGTCCCTAATGTCTTATTAAGCTCATGCAGAACACTTGCTCAGGCCTCAACCAGCACAAATTGTGAATAAGTGACTAGGTTTGGAAAAATTCGTTTTACTATTATTTTTAAATTCTCTACAGTTCTAATAGTTCTAGAACTCTTTCAGTGGAAAATTAAATGTCTGATGTGGCCAAAATACAGAATGTAGACCCTATGCTAATAAGAGCATATCACTGTTATCATATTGAAAGTATTTGCCATTATACAGATAAATCCATTGGTGTTAACCACCGACATTGCCATAAAACATAAATGGGTTTAAAGTACTACTTTAGCACAACATTCTGTTAGTTTGCGTTACAATGATAATAAGATTGGTGTTGTTATAAAAAATGCCTCTTCCCGAAATGTCCCGTGGTGGGCTTTCTCTTGCATTACCTTGACTAGAGGAACATCTTGTACTCTAGGGAGATATTTAGCATCTAATAAAAATAAATTACTACACAACAGAGAAAAGGAGCCTGTCCATCAGTAGAGAATTAGATTCCCTCTGGTATTATCATCTAGGGAGATATTTCAAGCTTATTCATGACCATGTTGCTATCACATTGATCTAATAGGTTGAAGAAAAGACTCTTTGATGGTTCCTGGTTTTATATCTGTTGAAACCATCACACCACTGTGAAGATTATCTTGTTGATTAAAGCAAGGTCTTGTTCCTACGATAGGGAGGTCCCTCATTCAAAATTTATTGCATCTTGTAAATTCATTTTTAAGTGTATCAAGGCCTTGGGCATCTTGAGAAGATTCTGCTTTTTCTAATGAGAAATGGTAAATAAAAGTGAGAAAAGGGGGACAAAGAAGGAAAGAGTCCATGTTTATTCAGATTTCATATGTAATATGATGGTCTACATGTTATTTTTAATCAAAGAAGTCAAAACGTCAAGTTATGTTGTATCAATTTACATAACACTGTATACTGAAAAAAAGATACACGGGACCAAATATTTAAAGATCCAACTTAATTACACAGAAGGACTTTTCAAATTGTAGCACAATTAAATATACATTTTAACCATTCTAATATAAGGCACCTGTTTTATAAGATTAACAACGTGTATTTTCCAAAGACTGGAGTCCTCCTCGACAAGTTTAAATTCAAGAAAGGACAGTGACATTTATAGTAAGTAATTAGTATTCAAAGACATTGTACTCAAGGGCACCTTCTAATTAAAGGAATATCTTCCTTTGACATAATGATATGTACCACCTATGGATTAATTAGTAATGCAAACATATGCGACTACAGGACACACATTGCTAATTAGCACTTTTACATAAAACATGTTGTCATTCTTTCTCAGGTATCCTTCATTATAGGCACAGACAAAATTATTTAGGGTGCAAGACAAGTAACTGACGTGCTTTCCTTCAATATAAATTCAAATGTCTATAGATAACGAAACAATTAAAAATGATGCCCTCTCATGTATTTTAATTGAATACTCATGTAGTGCTAACTGCCACACATTTCATTCACTTGGTTCACTGGATGAAACCCCTCTCGTTTTTTTAAATGATAATATGTGCAGTGACCAGTCATTTCATGGAAAATCTTTTTATCCTGTGTGAATGGCAACTGTTAAAAACCTAGAACTAGTCAGGGGTCAAGATATATTTACCCTGTTTTATACCAGGCCACTGTGCGCATGTCTTGGTCATTCTGTTTTCTCTTATGTTCAGGATAACCATATGTGTCTCTCATGCAACTGCATGTATCCACCATGGCCTCAGGGAAGAAAAACTTTCTTACATATGAGCCTCCTACCTCTTGTTATGGAACCAGAATATATCAGCAAGAAACGCTTATTGCTTTAATGAATATAAGCTGGCCTCGACCAATATAAATGGTTACACCTCACGCAGATACGTGGGAGACGCAAGTAGCAGTGTATTCAATTATCTATGTTTTACTAACCACAAGCGCCATCCGGCTATATCTAGTTGCAGGAAAGTATCTAACATTTGCTTCTAACGGTTTTCTGCCTATTTCCGCATAGTTTCAGGATTAACCAATTAATAAGCTTTACGTAACCTGACGTCTCTCTTTCCGGACACTATATAATCTATAATATAAACAAAATAAAGCAGAGTGATTTTGGACCTGACCCAGAGTGTGTCGTGTGTCTTATTTCTCTCTCCGTGCACGTACATTTATATTCACATAATTTGGAGCAGTTCAACAATTGAAGAAAGGCTTTATTGGAAAGCATCCAAAACACTCTTAGTTTTGGACTATGACTTCTTGACCTAGCATTTCTCTTACTTTGAAATATACATCACTTCTGTACTTTGTTAATACAATCTTCTACTGTACCCCCTCTATCTGTTGTCCTCATACTCTTTGCACCATAGGGGCCATTTGGTCCAGAGATGGCAGACCTGGATTCCCAAATATTTATAAAATCCTGAAATAACTGTTCTGGGCACTGTAGTTTTATATTTTTACTGTTTGTTATGAATTAATTGCATGCCAACGTATGCCCCTTGTCCGCTGTGTGCTACAGTTGTGAAGATCTTGACTAAGAATAGGTATCCAAATACTGTATGTAACACTGTAATGATGCAGGGCATTTGAGAGATATGAATGATCTAACCTATTATATATTCAGAATCTGATCCAAACCAAAAAAGTAACACACATCACCTTCCCCTGTTTCTTACTGGCCAATGCTTGCACCTTTTACAGTATTTAACACAACTTTGAAGCCCTCTAAACTAAACATTACCCATTAAACAATACCCATGTTTTGCCCAGAAAGTAAGTCTTCAGGTTTTATTTAAACATTATCAAGGTCTAACCAACTTCCATTATTTTCCAGTTGATCTCTCTTTTCTCACAGATACCCACTTCCCATATCCTTAACTATGGCCATGCTTAATAGGATCCCCACTGTCATACAGATGCTACAAAGGTAACGTGCCTTTACGAATAAAACTAATTTCTTGATTACTTTTAAATAGACCATTTCACATGTATCCTACATTTTGCAGCCTTCCCCCAATATAAAATCTTTACATTCAAACAGATTCCATTATATGAGATTTTACTTCCCTATAACTACAGTATACTACATAGTATAAAAACATAAAAAAACAAACTGTGTCTTTATATCATCCATATTCGGATCCATATCAGCCATCAATGCTTAACATTTGAAAGATGGAGATAAAAAAGAAGAGATCTAAGATATGACATCTGGCACTAGAGATGTCGCTGTAAAAATGGAAATACAGGGGTTTATACTCGCATCACAATAAGCAGTGTGGTTCTTTTCTGACATTAAAGAGAACGACAGTAATCAAACAGTAATCTGACTGTCAGCCCCTTCACACTATGTGGTTCCTTACCTAATACATGTAGATCACTCTTTTATACATAACTGTAGAAAGAAAAAAAATTATAAGACCACGGCACGGTAGTTTGAACAAATGTTGATACCATGTAGCTGAGAATACAGTGTGAAGTTGTAACTGGAGGTCACACATTGAAAGCCAATAAATGGTTCATATTAGACAACAATACAATGGCTGGACTGGGAAACCTGTGTATTTAGGGTACAGTGACTTTAAGAGCAGTTTTTAGGGTTAATTGACAGAAGAACAGTTTTAAAATATACTACAGTATAATTGAGTATTTAGAAAATTATTTTTACAGAGGTACATTTTCAGCTTTTTTTTCTTCCTGAATTTACCTTGTAGACGTTGCCTTTATGTGAAAAGTAGTACTAAATGTGTATATCGAAGTCTTTCCCAAACAAGAAATCTAATACTATGTTCATTTTTTAAAACAGGTGTATGGTGAACACAACCAGTACCAAACCGTAACAAAAGCAGCACAAAGAACCCGCTAGTGTCTCACTACTAGCCAATATGACACCTTGAGGAAGCCCTATGCTACTGTCAGTAGTGGGTGAAACGCGTGTGAGCTCTTCTACAGAGACAGGACCACTGTATCATACCTTATTTTAATATTTAAAGTACCTTGTTACATTTTAAAATCGTATTGATGTACTGCCTATTCTCGTACTTGCTAGTTCCATGTGTATATGTTTGGTTTATTGGAGAAGCTATATCCATGTGACAAGGACCCTGCTTTACCACAGGTATATGAAGCATGCACATTTTTTTTTGCTTTCTATGTTCCTGAATCATATACTCTATTAAGCTAAGCATTTTCCACTCTGATTATACTGTGTGTTGGTGTGTATATATTAGCATACTTTCACTCAGTGCCGAGTCTAGGGTCACTAACGCCTGGGTGCAAATTTTTTTTAGGTGCCCCTCAGGTGGGTGTGGCAATTGCTAACGCCTTCCCTTAACAAACATAATTCCTCTGAGCCAGCTTTGCCCCTAAACAGTTTGTCAGTGCCATCCTTGTCCTCAAACAGCTTGTCAGTTATATCTTTGCCCCCCCAAACCACATTCCACTAAATGTGTCAGTGACATCCAGCTCTCTGACATTAAGGACACAGCTGTGCGATAGGGGCTAGCTCTTTTTGCGCCCAAGGCAAGAACAGAAAATTTTGCTAGATCACTAGATTTTTACAGAGGCTATTTTGAGGATAGTAGAAAAGAAGGGAAATTCGAATTTCCCCAAACCCAGTGACTTATTCACATTTTGACACTGAGGGTGGTACAGCATAACTCCCATGAATATATATATACCAAGTCTGACAGTCCACAACCTCCATCAACCACAACGGTATAACTCATATCATTATATAGTGATCCAAACACTGAAGGTGGTACAGTGTTTCTCTTATCATTATAGCAAGATATATACAGAGGGTGGTACAGCATTACTCCTATCATTATATACTGTGTCAGACACTGATGGTGATACACCCTAACTCCCATAGCTATATGCTGAGCCAGACACTGATGGTGGCACAGCATAACTCAATATCACATCAGTATATTAATATAACTTTTTAATTAAGTGCTGTTCCATTGGTGCAAGCGTTTCTAGTTTCTACACCAATTAGCTGTAGGTAAAACATGTGTACAATAATGATACATTATTAAGGGCCAATTTACATATATAAAATGACCAGCAAGAAGAAACTATGAAAGGTTGCTTAATCAGAATGCACAATTAAGAATATGAACACTAATTCATTACAGATCAACAAATTACATTTTTATGATGTTAACGGGACTTGCTCAGCACCCAGATTGCATCTACGGGACTAGCTCAGTACCTAGATTGTCCTCATAGGACTTGATGCAACACCTAAATTACACCTAACCAACTTGCCCAGCACCCAGAGTGCGCACATAGAACTTGCCCCAGCAATCAGATTGCCCTCATATGACTTGCCCATCACCCAGTTTGCCCTCATAAAACTTGCCCCAGCATCCAGATTGCCCTCACAGGACTTGCCCCAGCACCAATATTGCCCTCATAGGACTTACAGCAGCATCCACATTGCATTCAGAGTACTTGCTCAGCACCCAAGTTACATCTAAACAATTTGCTGAGCACCCAGATTGCACACATAGGACTTGGTCCAGCACCCAGGTTGCGCAGATAGGACTTGGCCCAGCACCCAGGTTGCGCACATAGGACTTGGCCCAAAACCCAGGTTGCATTCAGAGGACTTGGCCCCTTTCTTTCTCCCCTACATTATCTCTCCCCTATATGTTTGTCTTTATCTATTTCAATATTCTCACTATCTACGTCTTCCCTCCTTTCTCACTTCCTATCTCAACCCCCCAGTTTTCTAATACAATTACCTTACAGAGGTCCTGAGGTGGAAGTACAAGGCCTCTATCTTGCTGCTCCATCGCTGTGCACTTGGCTATGAAGTCATATTCCAGCACTCGGAACGAATCGCCGGCACCACGCACAAGCTGCTCATTCGTGAGAAAGCTTTTAATGACCGTTCGGCACCCTATCTCTCCTTTGCTCCCTGCTGCCTCGGTGCTGTGCACCCTGTGCACCTGCCTCAGTGCGGCCCTGCTTTCACCTTATTGCTGTTTATGTTGATTTTTGGCTTTTATTTCTTGTGAAAAAAACATTTTTCTCTTGTCTCTCTTCAACATCTCTTTTCTCACAAACATGTACTTTCTGACATTGTCTCCTACCAGCATTCAAAATCAAGCCTAGAAAACATGACAATTACACCACAAACTCCTACCTCCTTCACATTATCACAAACTGCAGCTACTATATCACTGTACCTGGGAACTCTCCAGGTGAAGTCCTACTTCCTTGGCCAAGTCTTTTTCTGAGGACTATGTGTCCTTAATAGATGGGGCACCGGCATATCTAGGTGTTCAAAGTAAGGACAGTGGCAGAAAAATCTGGTGTAGGGCAGCTCAGAAGATTAATATGTCACTAATAATTGATAATAACTAATAAGCTTTCTCTTTATAAACTTGTAAATGTACTTTTACATATAGAATCAAACTATTCTAACACAATTCATAATGCTCAACACCTAGAAGTGCAATAGTCCCATTTGTTTTTAAACACATAGTCCCTACATCCTTTTTCAACTCAAATGAATGCTTGATTGAGAAAGTTTCCGTTAACCCTCTGGTAATGGTTACATGTCATAGCCACAAAAAACTGAACCGTTATTATATCAGGAAGCCATATAACTGACTTAATAGGTAATGACAGCATGATGCAGTAAATTGTGTTTTGTGCTTTACTTAGCAAATGGTTAAATCTATTTCTAATACATGATGGATAAAGGAAAATGCCAGCTTTCACTTTGCAGGAACATCTAAAAGAGTGCCACTTGAAAACATTGTTAAAGAAATAATAGTAGTGGTTTACCCCCCAAAAAAGTCACTGTAATGATACCGATGTTAAGTAGGTTTGGAGTCCAGCATCTGGGCCAGCAAGGTCTTCTGCCAGACGCAGCCTCTTGTTACACAGGTAGTTAAACCCCTGAGCTTGTCTGCTCTGTCTGGTTATAAAAGCAGAACTGAGTGGCTGGAGCACAAAAGGTATTAAGCGTAGTCAGGCAAGCCAAGGTAAATAGGAAGGAGAAGGCAACAAATAGAATAACAGCTCAAGGTAGCAGTTCTATGGGGCAATCATAAGGCCTGTGAGGTAGAAGCAGGTCAGCGTTCTTCTTGTCACAGACATCTGCAAAATCTGGATATTGTGGAGAAAGCTTGGTAAAATCTTTTTTTAAGGTGACCACAAACTGTAGCTAAACAGAATATTAATCCATGTAAAAAAACAGAGAAATTGAGGAATAAACCACTGCCAGCTGATGACCAAGTTACCACGTCAGGCAGATACACCTATCATATTCACCAAGAGCTTCAAACCCGTTGAATTGGCCACCACTGCCACTGTTGTGGAAATACCAATATTAGTATTCTTAGCAATCCATTGTAGGCAGGGTGGGTAGTTTGGGAAAGATCAACAGGGGTTGTGAGAAAGAATCCAGTTGGTCTGAAGTCTGGGGTTAGCGTTCAATCTGTGCACCAGTGGCGGAACTACCGGGGTCGCGACTGCGACCGGGCCCCGGCAGCAGGGGGGCCCAAGCCAAGGGGCCGCCCAAAATCTTTTTTCCGTTTTTCTTTTTTTTAAATAAGGCAGGGGCGTCCAACATGCGGCCCGCGGGCCAAATGCGGCCCGCGAGACCTCGAGGTGCGGCCCGCGTAAGATCGGCAGCCAGGGCAACCGATCTTACACGAGCCGCACCTCAAGCCCTGCTACTTACTTGTGGGAGGGTCTTCTGGACTGCACAGAGGAAGCGGAGTTCACGTGACATCCTACTTCCTCTGTGCTTTAGCAGAGAAGGCAGAGGGAGGCCGCGCCCCCTGCTGAAGTCTGTGAGCGGCATCGAGGAGCTGAAGTGCAGGTAAGGGGGTGGAGAGGGTGTTTGAATGAGTGTGTGTGTGATTGAGGGAATGAATCTGTGAATGAATGATTATATGAATAAATGAGTGTGTGTGTGTGTGTGATAGCATGGATGTGTAAGTGCTGGAACCTAGGCATGATGGGACTGTGATTGCTGTTGGGTAAAAATCATGTTTTTTGGGGGGAGTGAGGGGGTGGGGGGGCCCTTAACAGATTCTCGCACCCGGGCCCTGAGGCGTCTAGTTACGCCCCTGCTGTGTACCTTCAGCAGTCATAGCTATTGACTGCCTGCTTACTGATGTTAAGCAGGTTTGAAGTAATGCAGCCGGGTAAGCAATGTCTTTTACCAGTAGTAGCAACTTGTTACCTATGTAGTTGAGCTTAGTGTGACTGTCTGGCCTTAGTTATACAGATGTACAGGGGTGTTAAATATAGTCAGGTAAACGGAGGTAAGTAGGTAGGAGAAGGCAGAGTCCAGACTTGGTACCAGGTAAGTATAAATAGCAGCAGGCTTGATTAAAGGGCAAACAGGAACCACAATAATCTGGCAAATATTCAGTCACAGCCAGGGGCGTACCTAGAGTATTTGGCACCTTGGGCAGATCCTGTATGTGGCGCCCCCACATACACACACACTTTAAAACTGCATAGTTTCTATCATAATATACTGGCACAGACATTGACGGTGGTACGGCATAACTGTTATTATATACTGAGGCACACAGTGACGGGGGTACAGCATAACTGTTATCCTTATATACTGAGGCACACATTGACGGTGGTACAGCATAACACCTGTCACTATACATTGAGCCAGACATTGACAATAACGCAGAATAACCCATATCACTATATTCTAAGCCAAACATTGATGTGGTGTAGGCTTACCACTTCAGTGTCTGGTGTAGGGATACACCGAAATGAAAATTCAGGACTGAAACCGAAAATTCGGCATTCACTTTGCCGAAACTGAAAATGAACCCCCACCTTTAAAAACAAAAAGAAAATCCCACACTTTTATTAACACACCCAAATTGGACAAAATTGTTAAATAACAATATTAATATATATATATGTATATAATTGTTAACAGCAATCACAATCATGCCCAGGCACACCCAGATTCTAGCATGTACTAGCTGGCTTAGCATGTGTGATTGCTGTTAACGATCATATATACCGTATTTGCTCGATTATAAGACGACCATGATTATAAGACGACCCTCCAAATCTGAATATTAATTTAGGAAAAAAAGAAAAAGCCTGAATATAAGACGACCCTATAGGAAAAAAGTTTCACCAGTAAATGTTAATTCATCTAAAGAGTTTTTTTTTTAATAAAAGCTATGATTGAGAAAAATATTTTGGTTTTATTTCCTTCTATTTTCCAATCTGCCCCCCAGTTATGCACATCTGCCCCAGAAATGCCTTATACCCCCTATATGCCACTGTGCCCCATGATATGCCTTTTAACCCTCTAAATGCCACTGTGCCCAATGATATGCCTTTTAACCCTATATGCCACTGTGCCCCATGATATGCCTTTTGACCCCCTATGTGCCACTCTGCCTCCAGAAATACCTTATACCCCTATATGCCACTCTGGCATTAAGGGGGTTAAAAGGCATATTATGGGGCAGAGTGCCATATAGGAAGGTTTAAGGCATTTCTGGAGGTAGAGTGGCATTAAGGGGGTTAAAAGGCATTTCATACAACACTCTGCCTTCAGAAATGCCTTATGCCCCCATTTAACAGTCCCTCCCCCTCCCTCCTCCAAACGTACCCGTTCTTCTGACTCCCCTGTCATGTAGCCGGGGCAGCGTGAAGAGCTCTACGCGATTCGCGTAGAGAACTTACGCTGCAGCCGGAAGGAGGTGTGGCTAGCAGCGGGGGTTGTCTGCGTCCATCGCACAGACCTTCTCCGACTGTCAGAGAGAATTCCCCGCACCGGTGCCGGTGCCCAGAGGCGTATATAGGGTATGGCAGCCATGGCACGTGCCATGGGCGCCATCTCAAGGGGGGCGCCGGTGAGCGGCTTTTAAATGCCGTTTTTTTGTTTGTTTTTTTTTGATGCGGAGGAGAGAGAGGGGCGCCTAGCAACCGCTCGGCGCCCCTCATTCTCCTCCACGAGCCCTCTACCCCAGTCCCGGCATTTCATGCAGAGCGCCACAATATGCCGGCATATTGCGGCGCTCAGCATGAAATGCCGGCACCAGCGAGCGGCTTTTAAACACTGATGCGGAGGAGAGAGGGGCGCCTAGCAACTGCTCGGCGCCCCTCGTTCTCCCCCGCAGCAAAAAAAAAAGAAGACAGCGTTTAAAAGCTGCTCGCTGGTGCCCGCTGCTTCACTGCTGGGCGCCGACATATGATGTCATATTACGACGCTCAGCAGTGAAGCAGCGAGCACCAGCGAGCAGTGCAGGAAGACAGCAGCATCGTGCTCCCGTCGCTGGACTTCAAGGTGAGAGAGGGGGGGGAAGGTATATAGTGGGTAGGGGGGGAAGGTATATAGTGGGTAGGGGGGGAAGGGATATAGTGGGTAGGGGGGAAGGGATATAGTGGGTAGGGGGGGAGGGTATATAGTGGGTGGTGGGGAGAGGGTATATAGTGGGTAAGGGGGGGAGGATATATAGTGGGTAGGGGGAGGGGTTAGAAAGTGATAAGGGAGGGAGAGGGGGTTAAAAAGTGATAAGGAAGGGAGAGGGGGGTAGAAAGTCATAACGGAGGGATAGGGGGGTAGAAAGTGATAAGGGAGGGAGAGGGGGTAGAAAGTGATAGGGGAGGGAGAGGGGGGTAGAAAGTGATAGGGGAGGGAGAGGGGGGTAGAAAGTGATAGGGGAGGGAGAGGGGGTAGATATAAGTAAAGAGTGTGCATTAATGTGTGGATGCATTGAGTGAATGAGAGAGAGCATGAGTTAATATGTGAATGTATTGTCTGAATGAGTGAGAGCATGAGTTAATGTGTGGATGAATTGTCTGAATGAAGGAGAGCATGAGTTAATGTGTGGATGCATTAAGGGAATGAGGGAGAGCATGAGTTAATGTGTGGATGAGTTGTCTGAATTAAAGTGTGAATTAGTGAGTGACTGTAAAAGTGTTTGTGTATCATAGATGTATAATTGTTGAAGGGTAAAGATGGCACTAGCAGGAGGTTTGAGCCTTGGGGACCAAGATGGCACAGGCAGGGTGTATATGGCACAAAGATGGCACTGGCCGGACTGTTTGGGGACAAAGTTGACTTGTGGTGGGCTATTTGGGGACAAAGATTGCAAATCTTATGTGTGTAATCTGGGTGCTGGCCAGGTTCTATGTGGGCAGTGTGGATGCCAGGGCTGGCTTTGGGGGTGTGCATCCTGTGATCTATGCCTGTAATTTAGGGGGTAAATTAACCCCTTGATGACAATTGCCGGTCCGGGCACGTCACGGAAAAACATGTCGTTAACATTATTTATGTGTAATTGCAAATACAGGGTTAATATGTCTTATTCAGTTGATCTACACCTGCGATGCTACGTTTCATATATTATTATTGTATACCTGCAAATACAGGACTTGTATGTCTGATTCTGTTTATTTGATATATACCTTCAGTGCTGAGATCACAAGTGAATTTCAATTGATCTGGGTTAGTGTGTTGATCTATACCAGCTATCGGCAGCAGGGACTTATATTTATATATATATGGGCAGCAGGGGCTAGTAAATGGGTTTTAGATATTTGGACAGGGGCGCAATTTCAGTGCTTGCCATAGGCGCTATTTTCAGTAGATACGCCTCTGCCGGTGCCACACCAGTGCGGGGAACTCTGATATCTGACAGCCGGGGAAGGTCTGCACGATGGACGCAGACAACCCCCGCTGCTAGCCACACCTCCCTCCGCTGCCCCGGCTGAAAACCGGGGACTCAGAATCACCCGGTAAGTGGGCCAGGCGGGGGGGAGACAGGAGGATCCAGATCTGGATCTTAGTCGTCTCATAGTCAGACCTATTTGAGGTCTGATTATAAGACGACCCCGATTATAAGACAAGGGTTATTTTTCAGAGCATTTGCTCTGAAAAAAACCTCGTCTTATAATCGAGCAAATACGCTATATACATTAATATTGTTATTGCATTTTTCTGTCCAATTTTGGAGTGTTACTTACTTTTAATGACACCAAAATTGGCCAAACAATCAACAACAATATATACTTTGACCATACTTCAACCATATCCATCCATTCCTAAAATGTTACTTTCCCACCTTTTGAATTTTTTGTTACTGAATATATTGTGTCTTCAACCAGAGTTACCACGTCCACTTTCATTATGTAACTTGACCTTCACATCATGATGCAGACGAATGTGGAGTAAAAAAATCTCACTTTTCACTAAGCTCCCATCAAAATAATGCATGCAAAACCTTGAAAATCTACACTAAATAACTAAGATGTCTGGTGCTGGAATAGACAGACTAATACATTCACAGATAGTTACTGTAGTCTGTATATGGCTTCTAAGCGGTTAAATCAGATAATGTTTGGTAGTTTAGAGATTTATGATAGTGGTATTCTTCTACAACCCACCAATCTGTGTTGGCAAGAAATGTCACGAAGAAACTACTAATTTGATGTTACTTAAAGTGACATAATTCTCGGGGGAAAACTGGATGAGAAACAAAGAATGCATTGTATTAACCCACTTTTGCAAGAAAAGCTACAGTGTGAATAGCAGTATTCACCCTGTAAAATATTGTGAAAAAATATCATTCCTATTTATACTTTATTTCTTTTTACAGTGCATCTGACGCCCCAAAAATAACCTAATTTCACTTCAGTCAACAGAGTATATAAAGAGACTGTTGTAACATTAGAAGTATAGCACATTGTGTGTATATTAGTCGCCTCTTGTTCTTACAACACCATAGACACTACATGTATGTGTCCCACTCTTGATGGTTGTTTTAACCCATGACTGCATGGACAGGCAGGGGTTAACAGGTTGGAGGATACAGAAATTACACTTTCACTCAGTGGATGAAATAATGCATATAGCTAAAAGAAGAATGAAACAGATTATGCTTACGCCCCTTCCTACACTGGGAGACCCTCAAAGCTATCTGATGCAGCCCCTCAGTGCAAGACGGGCCACAGGGCTAACGCCATGCACCATGCACTGGTCCGCGGCAGAGTCTCCTCACTGCTGGAAGGGGCCCACTTTTATAAATTTTAGTAATACATTCAATTCTGTGTAAATATCTGTCTACGTGATCTCTCTCATTAGCATTTGTTTAGAAATTCCGTGATTAATTAATAAACGGGATTCTCATGCTGTACTCCCAATCCTGTCAGTGTGGCTTCTCAAACTCCCAGCTTTCCTGGTTCAAAGGACATATTCAACTGTGTTCAGCCAAACTAGAACATTTCATATAACATCATTCCTGTTATGCTTTTTAACATATTAACCCTTACACCAACATGCCTTCATCACACTATTAACCCTTTCACATCACAATTCTCTTTCGGGTACTATAACGGTTGTTCTGCGCTTTTTTGTATGATTCTCAATTTTAGTACCACTTAATAATTGATACAGATTCAGGATAAAATAGTGTGGCTTTTTTTTAACCAAAGCTTAGTGATCCTATGAGAAACTATATACTTTGTACCCATGCCCAATCCCCTGTCCATTCACTGCACTCTATCACCCCTAGCATGTTATTGTGCTGGTGAATAGATGGGGAGTCCCTGGGTTCATTACCAAATCAGAGGCCAGAAGGTAATGTATTGGGAAAGTAGAATTACCCTCCCTTTGCCTGTGTAAATGATCTATAATTTGATTTCATATTGACTATTGTGTTGTTTCATTAAGTTGATGGTGCTGTTGGTGTTGGATTTTCAGTATGTATCAATGCATATGGTGTCAGGGTCCTACACAAGGACAGTCTGAAAGTGGAGTCCAGTTGCAAGGAAAGCACACACTTGCAAAACACAATCTTATAGGCTACAAATCGCACAAGCAGTGTTAGTACGCACAGAGCCAGGTCCAGAAGCATAGTACAGAAGGACAACCAGAAGCATAGTACGGAAGGACAACCAGAAGCATAGTACGGAAGGACAACCAGAAGCATAGTACGGAAGGACAACCAGAAGCATAGTACGGAAGGTAAACAGGCAAGGAATCACAAAGCACCCAAACACAAGAAATACTCAACATATCACTGTGCAAGGTATGCAGGCCTGAGGCAGGTATAAAATAAATAGCCTACTACACAGGTACAGATGATCAGCAATCAGTGGATCCAGGTGAATCCCCGAGTGCTGACAACACATGAGCATGTAGATAACTGGAATGAAATGGGTCAGCAGCACAGCTTATCAGGTGGCAGGTAGAACTGAGAACCTGCGTGTAGATGTGAGGTCCTGTGCCAGGCATAGCAATGAGCCATTTGTAAATCTGGGATGCAGACTGAGGCTGCTTCAATCTAAACATAATGAATTATTCTATTGTATGTCAATATATTGTACTGTAAAAATCAGCACCGTGCAACCAACCAAGAAAGGGTAATTGTCTCGCTAGTTGTTTTCCTCCATGAAAAGCGAGTAAACCTGTAACCTGCGCTTTAAACCAGATAATGTAAGACCAGCTGCATTAGGTTTCTTTGATGGCTCCGAAAAGATTGACCAAGTGGTGGATCCTTAAAGTTCTGGCGTTTGGTTGTCAGAAACCAGAAATATCCCAACAGTTCAAAATAGTGTTGTTGAATCTAATATCTAATACCTAGGCATAATTACATCCCTCTACAACTACACTTTTATTTAACCACATACCCCAAGCCATGAAAACATAAAACGTGCTTAAGTTTCCACCCGCTTCTGATCTTTCCAGCATTTCTTCGGGAACTACTGCTGGAACATGAAGACACTTTAACGTAAAACATTTGGAAACAATAAAATAGAATCCATTAAAAATGGACGTATAAATGGCATTGTCTCGCTCCAAGCTAGATCTCTGCTGATTCCGTATAAGTCCACTTACTTTTGCATGCAGGAATATCACTTCAATACATGACTACTGTCAAGGACATATAACTGCAAAGAGAATCATTTTGCATAGTTGGGAAACACGATAGAATCAAGTTAGTTTATAATACATGAAATGTTATACATTTCATGGACCCCTTGTTTTGTACAAATACTCTGTGAATGTGTTATGTCCTCATACACCACTTGTGACAGTATGAGTATCAGGCCTAGACCTGCTATCTGACTCACCGGACTAATGCCCAGGGGGCCACATACTTACCCACACTGCCACTCTAGCGGCAGCTAGCCGCCAGCTGAATACACCTAGCCGCTTGCTGCAAGAGTATAAAAATGTAACATACGGCTGCGTAGGGGCCACAAGCCTTAAAGTACCTTACTCATTCCACGTCCGGCCATGATGAGGATGATGGGGATGAGGATGATGGGGATTGTAGCGTGAAGGACAAGTGGTTAAAAAGCAGGTCTAGTGAATCTCATCTAGCCCGCTCTTCTATTATATTTTAATAGCCATCTCCAAGTACCGCTATCACTCACCTGAGCCTATAAACCCACAAGCATTTCCATTTTAATTTCCTGTATTAACAAATTGTGGTGCTTATGCTTTTTGCAGTATAGTTTGAGCAGTAGGCAGTGATTTACAAAATCAGCAGATGTCAGCTGTTCGTTGTAGAGCAGTGGGACTTTATTCTGCTGACAGCTGACTTAATGTGGTATCTTTACTGTTCCAGAACAAGTCATATTACTGTGCTGGGTGCCTTATTTTAGTCATTAGTTGTATTTTGTTTTCCTGCTTCAAACCAGTAGCCGAACGCCTCCTAATACATGCTATAGAACTGCATATGGACACCATTGGGCTATCTCTCTCTCAATGTTAGGGAAATGAAATGAGCATACTAATGAGCTGCCAAGCAATTTACTTTAATACCAGAATTATCTAACATAGTTGCCATTGGGATTTGGAAAATTGTTATTTGTGCTAAGGTGCATATTAGCAAAGGACCCTGTAAATTAAAGATTGTTAATGTATCTTAGTTAGAACATGTGAGTGTCGGCAGGGAGTCTATATATGCACTATAGAAATGATAAAATATACATTTATATCATTCTGTTTGCTTAATTTTATTATAGGGTGGGGAATTTCTTTTATCCCTCAATATTTTTTAGATTTTAGCTTTATATGTATTATTTGTTTTGCATTAGGAACAAGGGAATGGGTTGAATATAAGATGTTACACTATAAGAAAATGGATAAAGTTGTTTTAGTCCGAGTGAAAATGTGGTTAGTTGAAGTTGGTACCATTTAATGAACCGATAAAGAAAAAGGTATGGAGCTACTCAAGCTTTCATAGCATCAGAGGTTTCTTCTTTAGAATGGATCATTACTATATAACAGCATGCATTTCTTGGTGACTTGTACCAAACTTCAGGGAAACTCCAAAATGCACTGAAGTGATCCCATTGATTTCAGCCAATCAGTGGTGCAAAAATTGGTTCATTGAAGGACCAGGTAAGTGACTTTATTTTATTTTTTTAACACATTGAAGAATGTATATTAACCCCTTTGTGATGCTGGCTGTACTAGTTATTCCCAGAATTCTTGTGGTTGGCACTCTATTACAACCTGTCGTTTTAAGCATCAGCAGGGCTAAATCCCGATCTCCCCTCTTGTATGACCCGAAGCTCAGCAAATAAATGTGGGAGCACTCAAAATAACCATTACAAGAATTTTAAAAACTTCCATTTGGACGGTCCCTTTCAGTGATGACATCAGCAGGGATCCCCTCACTCTCTAGAGACCTCGATCAGGTGTCCAAGCAGGTTTCCTTGCTTCTGATCACGCTCGTTAGTGTGGAGATATACATTGACATTGCTGCAAGCACTGTGACAGGATGTCACAGCAGCCTGCAGGAGTATGAAAAGAGCGAGAAACAGAAGATTCGCCGTCTACAAAAATAAGGGGGACAGTGCTCTATGACCAAAAAGACATCCATGAGGTCAACAATAACCCCATATGGGATCTCTAGTTATTTTGGGAATATTTCTTAAATATATTTAAAAAGTTAAAAAAATATGTAAAATATTTTATAAAAGAGAAAAAAAAACCTCGTACCCCTTACCTAAAAAATACAAACCCTACAAAAAATATTGTCTCTTACTACAATTATTTTCAGAAAATTAGTCCTTAATTTGGCCCATATCTTCTGCAAAACACGCCAAACCTATGCATGTGAGGCATCGCTGTATTTGGGAAAAGTTGCAGGACACAAACTGGGGATTTTTTCTCCAGTTGGACGTACCCTGGGTTAGAAACCCAAAGCAGCATCGCTAAGTTTGTATGAAAAGTAGATTTTTTTCACCACCAAATTTGCATGTGGTTGGTGGAGAAATGGAAGCACAAAACATGTCAAAATTATTGTAGTGCAATAGCCTGGGTTGTCCACTTTTCAGAAACATATACTATTATCTAGCAGCTTCGGGATCTGTGAGCGTTGTTTAGAGCCTCAGAATACCAAATTTGAAAATATTACAGTTTGAAAAAAAATATAATATTATTTACCTTATATCTGCAAAAATAAATGAAATCCTTCACATATGAGGTGTATCCCAACTCAGCACAGGCATATAAATATATTTGGGATTTTTTTTTGTTTTCATTTACACTAGCTATGTACAATTAAGTGGTTAAACTCTTAAAACATTTTTTTTTTCAAATCAATTTACTTTTTTTTTTTTAAATAGTCCTACTTGTCCTGAAAAATAAAATATGTAACTTGTGTGGGTATGCTAAATGAGAAGAGGGGAAAGAACAAGGACATAGAAGAAACCCCTTTGTCCTGAAGAGGTTAAAGTAGTTTAATATTAACTCTTTCTTGGTGAGGCTGCATTTGGACACTGGGGTCTCTTTAAAATAAAGTCAAGAAAGAATAATTTTAATTTACATTAAAACAATGCACAGTGGTTGAAGGCTAAAATATCCATGTAAACATGACAAGAAATAACATTAACATAACTAAAAAAAAAGTGATATGTTTTCTCTAAGACATTATGGTTTATTACATCTCTCCATATAATGATATAGTGTTTGAATAAGACTTTTCTATCTGTCAGCGCAAACATTTTTATGACTTGGCACAAGGAATTTGTTAACATCAATTTTTGTTAGGCTTATAATACATAAGTCATTGCTTTTTTTTTGTATGTTACTTTATGTAGGAATTGGAACATTAATTTAAAAAGCATCTATTAATCCATCTATTTAGGAACAAACAACATAATAAATTATATTTAGAATCTGAATCGGAACTATATCTTTCTCTGTCGTGACTTAAGCCATTGTGATGACATTGTGATGACGTCTGGTAGTTTAAAAGCAACCGAGTCCCAGAATCTTTATGTAAAAATGATACAACGTTCTTCCCACTTAATAGCTGGACAGCGGAGCTACAAATAATTATTTCTCCTAGGTATTATTTCTTGTAACTGCCTACTGAAAACACTATTATTGTAATACGATCTACCCAAGGTGCAAGTACAGGAGATCATTTAGAAAGGCTAGCATCTTAACAATGATATTAAGAATAGCCTAAGTAGCAGGGATACTCTCTGGCTGCTATTTCATTTGCACGTTCCTCTGCCAAACTAATTAAAAGATGGTCTTTGAATAAGACCCTAACTATCCATTTGCTTCCATAAAATGATTTTGTGGTCTTAATCTTCACAAGTCAACAAGGCAAGAGATTTGTCCTAGGAACACATACTGTACACAATGTTTTACTCAATGTATTAAGTGAAATAAGAATTCAAGTATAACAGGAGGTATGAAACTGATAACGTCACTACCCAGACTACACTTATCTGTTTGCACACAATATCATGAAAATGCTAAAGGTTTCTGAGAATGCTAATTTCTCCTTTTACGTAGTTTAAATTGATTTTACTAAATTAACATAGAAACATAGTATTTGGTAAAATACCATTTGGCCCATCTAGTCATTTTCTCCTGATGTAAAGACGTTAGTTAAGTACTATATATATAAGGAATATATATATAAGGAAGAGTTCATCCAGTAGAGCTGAATATGCCCCTATAAGCATAACTGGGAACAGGCTACTGGAACCCCTGCCTCTTCTAGAGAAGTAGCTTCATGATGGGGTGAGGCTGGCCTTGCGTGGGCAACACTAGCACCGATCGGCTTTCATGTGAGTGAATGTGCGCAAGAGAGGGTACGCAGACTGCGGGTGGGAAACGAGTGTGATCCCATACCACTTCCTAGCCCAGAGAAAGAAGAAACTGACCTAGAGACCCAGGAAACAAGACTTCACCCATACATTTTTGGTGAAGCCCAGAAGGTTCCTGGGTATACCTAAAAGACACAAAACGTATTTAAGAAAATGCATACTCATGATTTGCATGATTTTAAACAGGTTTTTCTAGATTTCTTTATACAAGATGTGTTTAAGTCTGATCTGGCAGTAAATAGCTTAGAGGGCTCAATAAGGGGGGAGTATAATGTTCTATTCTTTCATGTAATACATAGGTAAGGGCTCTACTAGTTTAAAAAAATTAATTTCAGAGAGGCAATCATATAGGTCTAATAACCCATACAAAAATGTATATTAAACACTCCAAAGCTAACCCCAACAGGAAAGCATGTTATAGCAAACAGAAAAGTAAGGAGGTATACAGAACCAATAAATCATTAAAATCTTTTTTATTTCAAAAATAAAAAATTTCAATAGAAAGCATATGCTTGCAAAAATCATCAATAAGGTAATTCAAAAGCACAAGAATTTAAAAAATGCCAAAAAATCAATGATACAAAATAATAAGCAGTGACTTTTATGTTTGATATAGCATGCTTTCCTGTTGGGGTTAGCTTTGGGATGTTGCACTGCACAATATACAATTGTATTTATTTTGTCACGACTTACTTTTTTTGGCCTTTTTTAAATGTTTGTGCTTTTGAATTACCTTATTGATTTTTGTTTTGAATTTAAAATAATTTTTGGAGAAATATTATATTTTATTTAAATGATTTATAGATTCTATACACCTCCTTAGCTTTAAAACTGACTTTCATGGTTTAAGGGAAATAAAATGGAGAAATAATGAAACTGCCAACCTTCAATGTTAATATCTTGGAATGAGGTTCTCAAAAACACAATCCTCAATAGGTTTTATAACATACAGTACGTGAATTATTTTTGTGTGTGTTTTTTATGTTTTTTTGTATTGCACTATACTACAAAATATGCTGGCTTTTTAAAAAATAAATTATAATAATAACCCACCCTGTGATAAATATATAAAGGAAAATGTAATTTGTGCCATAGTTTTATGCTTATAGAGTTCCCCTTGTGCATTTGTGATGTGACAAGATTCCCATTACAAATTAAATCAACCACTTTTTTAATACATAATTATGCAGACCCATGAATCAAATTACCATTGAATTATGTGCCACCTTATGTGCATATACCAGAGCAGCAGAAAATATAACTTATCATAATTATAAGTGTGCCGTGCTTAGTTTAAAAAGAAAAAGCCATGTCCACTATGAAATATCACCTGGGTTAAAGTCAAATTAATTGGGGAAAATACTCCCGCGGGATTCATTAGTTACAAGCAAAATTGGCTGGATAGGAGCATGCACAAAACGGACACAATTTACCTGATGTTTGGGTGATTTAATAGACGTTAAAGGGGCAGTAATGCCTTGAAACATACAAGCATAGATGAATGTTTTGAGTTCTAACTAGAAACATAGAATTTGACCGCAGATAAGGACCATTCAGTCCATCTTTTCTGCTTGTCTTTTCTTGTTGTAAAGTTTCAAATCAGTCCTTGGTCTGGATAGTTATATGACTATGGAACGCAAGTTTAAATTCCCTCACTATATTAGCCCTGGGTTGCTCTGATCTGAAGATTTAGGGCACTGTCTGCATGTGTGTTATAACTCCACATAGTAGGTTTTAAGCAGAATTTACACCCCAATTGATTATGTGCTCATTTATACATTTGTTATTCACTCCCTTTGGTAAATGTTTGAAGAATAGGGTTTGTAAGTCTCCATTGAAAATACTATCTACCAAATGTGTTTGCCCTCTGTAATGTATAGTGAAACAGGCGAGCGGACCAGCAGGTTACTTCAAACAGAGCTCCGGAGGCAGGAACACAGCGTGGTCTTGTAACGCGATGTTATGTGAACATGCGGTAAAAGAGCAGCCGCTCGCACTATGTACTTTAACTTTAAAGAGTAAAGGGATCTGGACAAGGTAATGCTGTGCAGGTGTGATGGTATGGAGGTGTGAAGACATGGATATGTGATAGAGTTGAGGATGTTTTAGTGTGAGTGGAGGGGGCAGAAGAGTCCAAGAGGCTTTAATTGCCCCAGGACAGAAGGTGCTAGATAGCCAGTTCTCTTCAACTAACCTGCATACCTTTCAACGATTTGCCTATTTACATTATAGAATAAGTTACTTTGAAGCAAAATACTGTATTCGCTAAACTTATGGACTCATATTAGTACAAATTGAAATTTGTTAATTTGTACGAATGTCCAAAAATGAGGAGGGACCCCCATCAAAACAACCAGATTGTTGGTTGTTTTCTCTCTCTTCCCTGCTCACATTCTCTCAGGCTCTTTTTCAATGTCTCTCTACCTTCTCCACCAACCCATTCCATGTCCCCATCTCCTTTTCTGCAGCTCTGTTTCTTGTCTTTTCTGAGCAGTTTTTTTCTCTTTGTTTTTTGTACTTTTATTTATGGATTATCCCAGATCAAGCTGTTACTACAGCACGCTTTTGCTCAAAGAAATGGGAAATATTAAGGGAAAAAAGAGAGAGAGAAAGGGATCGAGGTCTCATAGATGAATACATAGGAGGTATGCATCTAAAAACTCACAGTTTAGTGTATAAACCAGGGAGCCTTTTGTCACGTAGCTGTATAGTCCGAGCGACTACCTCCGCTGACTTGTGATCCCTAAGCCTGGGACAACACGCTCTTTCCCCGGTTTCCCAGACACTAGCCGAGACACAGTGTAGGGTATAACCAAAAGGAAGACTGATTTATTATTCACATACAGCGCTGTATATAGCCAGCAAAGCACACATTAACATAAAACAAGATATTGGGATACAAATACTTAATCTGCCTCCCAGAGACAACAGGGGCAGTAAAGGGATTAACAACATAATGGGGTCCCAACCTCCACTATCTATTACTGGCTGAAATCAGTTACAAGATTTGGCTTGGGGAAATGTCTGAATTGGTGGTACTGGGGGGGGGGGGCTGATTTATACAACACATTAATGCACCATGGGGTTGGGGGGGGTCTCACATTAAACTGAAACAATGGTGGTCACTCCCTGGTTGCAGATCCTGGCAGAAATAATCCCCTCAGTAAGTAATGGGATGAAATACTTCTGGGGGTAGATACAGAAGTCTTTTCAAAGCCAGGGCCCATAGTCAATAGGGAGGAGGCTGGCTCTCTCCAGTGGCCCCAGTGGACCTCTCCAGTAGCCCCAGTGATGGAGGGTTCCGTCACACCTTTTATGATTAAGTGTGTGGCAGAAAAACAGAACAAAACCCAAGCAAGTCCCTTTCAGATTTGTTACCTCTATTTGGCTACAACTTAATACACGCACAAACTGTATGAGGGGAATTTAAAACCTAATTTAAGTCTCTATAGACCAGGATGCCCCTATTGACCAAAGTCGATCAGGATTCTTTTCATAGAATATTTAGGCCCAAGAGTGAACTCATTTGCAAGGTCACCAAAAGGTCATTTAATTTTTGCATGATCTGTTACCACCCGATACATGCGTTAAAGATAGAATTTAGAAACAGGGCTTAGAACAAATTTAAAAATGTAAGAGATTTTTTATAACAATTAAATAAGTGTATCATGGGCAAATGCCCTAGCTTTTCCCCTCTCCCTTTACTGTTCATAATGTTCAAATACTTAATAGTCATTTATTTTTTTTAGCAGAAAACTGCCTCTCACACCTCTGCAGGAGCCACATACAAATGTCAATCATTTTTTGTGTGAAGAAAGGAAGCCTCGCAGCTTGCGGGCTCTTGCTTTCTATTGGCTGGAGCAGCGTCAAAGTGAACCCCAGGCAGGAGGGGTCATATGATTTACGGGTTTTATACGAGATCTTGGGTTGGATTTGATAGGAAATTCAGGCATTCTAAACCATGTTTTTCTTTGGCGTGCTAAAACAACGTCGTGTACATTAATGGAAATATTACCCCCCCCCCCCCGATCAGATTAAGGATCAAAAGAAATTGTCAGGCTGTCAGGTGATGATAATGTGTTAATGGAAATGAAGTATCGTATATATATGAGATGTATATCTCTTCTAAAGAGAGACTGGGGTTTTTAGACTTTATTGTAGGAGACACACTCAAGTCCAGTGGAAGAAATCTAAATGCTTCGGTGGAGCCAGAGTAATACTCTGCTACTTAAAGTCAACACACCGAGGCTGAGACACCTTGACAGGCTAGTGAAGGAAGCTCTGCCGTATTATCTATATATTGCCATTACAGATTCTGCAGCGATATAAGGGGATAAAATGGAAATTAGCCCATTAAATAGCCATGCAAGGAAGTATCCTGTATTCCCATCTAGTTTTCCATTTGCTAAGTATAATGATGGACGCTAATTAACCGAATGTGTATTACTGCAATGTTAGCCAAACCAATCCGTATGTACGTCATTTGGTGACCACCAACCTTTTAAGTGCCAGGGCTGCGTAGTCACCAGGACAAATGGTTACCCGTTTACTGTAGTATGCATCATGTGCGTGTTTGTGGACTCCCATGATGCTCAGGGGACAACCTATATCATAGTTTTGATACAGCTGCAAAGCCAGACTCATCTTATCCTTGATAGTGCGAATATCAATTAATCCATATAGCCATCAACGTTGTCTGTCTGTCTACCACCAATCCACGCTTAGCCTCAGCCTGCTTCCCATCTCCTTCATATGAATATTCATGTTTTAATGCCTTTCCTGGGATGGGGGTGATACCTTTTAACGCAGCAGTTGCATAATCTTCCATGGGTGTAATATTTCACATTATAGTGACCACTCGCACCCAGGAGACGTGTCCTCAAATGGTACTGCGTGGCTGTCTGCGTGGAAAACCTAGCCCCTGTCTCCTAGAGACTGGGGAGAAAAAAACATGCAACCTACATTTTTTTTTTTCTAGCAGACAGTAAAACGAATTCCTATTCTCTGCTTGGCAGAACATACGATGCGGCAGCCAATCGGTTTAACAGCCGCACAGACGTCAGGGAGGTTTTTTTCTTTCCTCCTCTGTCTTCTTGCTCACCCGACTGCAGCTGCTTGCTGAGTGCAGCCTCCATTAGAGCGGCTCTGTATTGATTTCTGATTCACACTGCAGCATCACAGCTCAAGTCAGGGGAGACAGGGGATGGCAGAGAGCTGCAAGGGGCTTACAGGGGACTTACATTCTTCATTAACACCTCCCTCTTCAATGTATAGAAATCAGAGAAGAGTTCGATAGAAAGAACAGAGCCATTTCTTGAAAAAACAGCACATTATCCTTGGGGCTAAATGGGCTCAGGAATATTGTACTATTGCTTTTTAATGGGGGTTTGTTCTTCTAGGACAATTTTCTGGTTGCTAGATTTGTCTTCTGGATGTTTTTTGAAAATCTGCAATATATATACAGTGTATATGTGTGTGTGTGTATGTTTGCACCTGGGGTTATGACGCATGGTATATTTGCAGGAAAGAAGACAAAATGTAATATTGTCATATTAATGTCATATTATATTCATGTATTTTATCTTCCAGCAAAATTCAGCCGACATTTGTTAACCCCCCCCCCCCCCTGCCTCCCATTCTTCATTGTCTGTTGCTAAATTTAGACCCCTTTGTATCTTGTAGCCTGTTTTGCTTCTGGTAACGGCACAGACAGAGAATGCAGGCAGGTATACAATTAAGAGACAATGTATATATGTTCCTATTATCTGGGTGATTCTGTATTTGTATGCATGTTTGTTAATTTGTCTTCTTCAACCTATTCATCGCACACATCCAGGTTTAATTTGCTAGAGGTATGGATGTACTAGTGCATGAATGAGCTCAGAAATTACCCAAAATTTTAAACAAATTAAAATAAAATCATACTGGCACTATAGGTTAGAGAGCCGATGTCTAGGCATTGAGCCATTATTAGCACAAGCTATATTGAGCATGCTTGCCAGACAAGCAGCAAGTCTGAACTCTAGTTCCGCCCAGACATGTGCCCTGCCATTTTCATTTTAATCAGTCTGTTCAGGATGGCTGCTGATTCATTTTGCAGGCCAGCCCCCTGGGATCCTAGGTGGGCGCTGTAGGCAAGCTACCGCCGCTTCAATGCAGCATTCCACATCACGGAGAGAGAGAGCGTGGACGAGAAGTCAATGAGCAGATCAGACTGCAGACTCACCAGCACACACTATAATTACACAATGTGACCCCTTTTTAATGAATGGGCAGCAACACATTGCTTTACAGCAGATTACAAACCCATCTGCCTGCAGCACTTGTTAAAAAATAGCAGAGCTAACAGTCTAATTAGTGCTGTTCCAGAGATACATCTACCGCAGGCTTGAGGACATACAATAGGTTTTAATATGGTACCTATATTGCCACATACATCAGTTTTCACAATATTTCTCATATTTAATACCTAATAAAGACAACAGCAAACCATCTCTCTCTATAAGAATGCCCATCAATGGCACAGCAGGTTAAAATACAGAAGAGAACGGCTCCCCCCCCCCTTCTTTTAAGTGCAATGGAATATATTTAGCTTTAAGTGTAGCGTTAGCAGATAACCGGTTGGGGTGGTATACCTGATTTAGCAGGGGACTTTGATTCCTACAACTGACAACCTTATTATGCACCAAGCTTATTATTGATATTATTCCACTCTTCGTTGCCATGGCCACCTTGTGAGAGACATTCAATTTTCTCTCCTCCATCATCATTATCCATGAGGCCATCTGTTGTGGAAAATGAATTCAGCCTCATTTGCATGACTGATAAGCAATTTTTTTTTTATCTATTTAACAGAAGGTCATATGCCGGGGATTTAGAGCTGGTGAAAAAAAAAAATGTGAAAAAAAAAAAACATATCAAGAGGATGAGTGGGAGTGTGTGTGTGTGTGTGCATTAGTGGATGCATGTGGAAGTGAAACAGATCCCTCAGGCCTGCTAGCCTATCATGCTGAATTTGTCATTCGTTGCAGGGCGACATTTTTCCCTAAGCTTCTGTACAGTAAAGCGAGAGACACATACACACACAGCAAAGGAGAGAGAGAGAGAGAGAATGATTTTCCCTGGGAGCTGATTTTTTTTTAACTGCGTGTTGGTGGGTGTAATCTTATTTTTTCTAATATGGAATATTGGTTATTTATTCAGATTTCTTTGGAATAAAAAAAAAAAAAAAAGAAAGACAACGATATTCAGAGATCCACTTTGTTTGTAGATCAGATATTAAGAAGACGGTTAGATGGTGGTTTCTTCTTTCTTTGTAATGCCTTCAACTTTTAATTGCACATTTCGCTGCTTCCGCATGTTGTTTTAAGCTGCTATTGTTTTTCGTACAGACAGGTATGTGTTGTACTCTGTGTTTTACTGTTTTGTAGTTTAATCTGCTAAAGATTTCAACTTTGAATTGGATCAGAAAAGACTTATTTCAAAAATCAGTTTATTCAACTTTATATATATATATATATATATATATATATATATATATCGAATATGCTGTTACTGATTAAATGAAGTTACATTTATTTTTAAATCGGGATGGAGAATAAAATTAGTAATTTCAGTTAGTATTATTTTTTATGTGTTTCTTACTGTTGGTGGATATTATCTGTTTATTGTACTTTTGCCTACTGCAGTCTAAAATAATAAAATAATTGCTTCTTCCATCTTTCTAAACCCTTTTGCAAAGATCTTGTACAGAGTTTTGGAGATATATTATCCTTTGTGCGCTCTTTTATAGTTACATGAAAGAGTAACAGTTATACTTGCAGTTATTGCAATTGTTTGCTAACATTTTGGGGAAATGCCTTAATGATGTAACTGCATCTCTGACATAAACTTCTGATTAATTAACTTGACGCTTGCTAGTTTTTCTGTCAATGGAATGGATTTGATGTTGTATATGTGTCTGTAGGGTGCTTTTAGTAAGTTACAATGCACACATTTAGCAGTTCTTTCTGTGGCTAGTATTCAGGTTATGTATCAGTAGAGCCTTAAGATGGACACCTTTTAAGTCCTAAGATTTTAGGGATACTCAGGGTCTCAGTTAAGTGTATATGCCCCCTCCTCCTTTAGAAAAAGTTAATTAGCAAGCTCGCATTCCTCCTTGCCACCCTGACATTTGACTGTTGCTAATTCGCTGATTAATCTCATTAATGTGATTATGGTAAAATTTGGAGTTGGCTGCCATTGTTCTGTAGACGCTGCTTGCCACCTCTCTGTTTAGCTCTGCCTTTTCCCCCAAGTCTATCTTATTATTCTGCTGATTTCAGCACCGGGAGCTGTCCAGTGCTTAGGACAATATACAGACCTGAACAACTTCATGGCACTTTCTTATATCTTGGGTAGATGTTTATTATTATATGTTTATATTATTTAGGATTTTCTACTTTAGCCAGAGAGTCGTCTAGCATTCCTGACAATGGATATTAGGCATTTTAACTTTATTTTACTATATACTATATATTTTGAACACATGGATAAACTTAGAATAAAAGAAGAGATAAGCACATATACTATTTATAGTGACAATCGATAAGCAAGTATTGATACTAATATTGGTGTAGACTATATTGTTTATTGCAGCATGCGCCAATATTAGGGCATAAATATTTAACTCCCTTTAGGTGATTTAACACACAATGTGATAGTAGGTGTTTGTTTAGAAACAGAAAATAGAAGGAGATTATAATAACTTTTCAGAGCTTTAATCTTAGTTACTTAACCACATACTCGACACCTTGTGCATTGGGAATAGACCAAATGCAGCGGATTGAAGTGTTGACCATAATAATTCAGTCTAAATATATGATATATATATATATATATATATATATATATATATGTTTTATACTAGTTTTGTAATTGAACACTGAAAAAGAAACCTGTAAACATCAGCTAAAATATTTTTAATATCACTTTTGTTATTTATATATTTCATTCATTTTATTATTCATTCTATTGGGGTATTTTCCCTTTTTTTTTGTTAAACATTTTACTTTAACTATTCCAGTGTTCCTATGAACAGTGGCGTCGTCTGTTCAGAGTGTGAGCTTATTCCCACCTACCCCTGTTTTGATTTGCTCAATCTCTGCTCTGCCATTTCATCTCTCCACCTTCTTCTCTCACTCTCTATTCTTCTTCCTTATTTTATTTACTCCAACTTTTCTTTAGCTGCATCTTAATGTTTACTTTTGTCTGTTAGATTCACATCAGCCGATAAAAGCATATAATCAAATATTTTCTTTGTTTCCTGAAAAGATTTGGCTGATATTTGTAATTACAATTCAGTCGAGTAAAATAAGAGGAAATATTCGGTATTGGCTTTGGAGTTTCTGATCACACACAACAAATGGGAAAAAAAGGGTTAATTGTTATTTTTGTTACACATTTTTCATTTTGCTACACAAATTCAAGTTGATTTTCCTTTACAATACCAAAAACGCTATTTTTATTTAATGAGCCTTATACTGTACTTGTAAACATTATTTTATACAATATCCTATTGTGTGCTTTTTAAAATAAAAAATACAATCTGGGAATTCCGCTGTTTATACAATATTGTGGGCATTGCTTATGTGAAAAGTTGGTTTGTAATTTTACAGGTACATAGGCTCATTTTAAGGAAGAATTCTCTTTAAGAGTATATTTGAGTGTTTAGTTTGTGTGTGTGGGACTACATACTTTCAGTAGCTATTTTTGTCTGGTTCTGCAGACAAGTTATGACGCTCACTTGCCAGGAGGGGTGTTGCATCTCATTAGTGTGAAAAATATTAACTGCTGGAGGATTTAATACTACAGGAAAAGAAGTCTAGATGTGTACATTCTAGCCCACATTAGCCTATATTATTCTGTATTGAATAAAAAAAAAATGTCATTGGAATGTTAAAAACCCTGTTGACAGGTCCTGCTTAAAGAGACCAATAACACATATCAATAATATATAACCTTTAAAGGCAATTTGTTAGCGTATTATGAGTTACAGTGTGAAATAGAACATAGTAGATGCCCCATGATGTTCCTGGAATGGAAGGAAGGCTACACTGTATTTGTGACCGTGTGTCACATGGACATGGAAGATCCAGAGCTATGTCAACTGTAGATTGTAGAAGAATGATGGATCATGACCATTGTTGGAAATATGCTTGATGAGGTCTCAAAGTTTCTTTACAACTCCATGTCTCTAGAAATTGTAGGAGAACTGATTGTAAACCATTCTTGATCCTTAGAGTGATTATTTTGGGTTAGTATTCTTCTAATAATTCAAAATAATGCATAAGGTAGCACAAAACCAATTGGCCGCGATACCGCCATGTGACCCAGTCATTGTTTCATGTGGGTTCTCTTACATAGCGTGGCAACAAGTTGCAAAACATTCAGTTTATCACAAAAATATTCTTTACATTTATTTATGAGATATCAACAGACATACACACGGACAGCAAGGACTAACAACCTAGCTACATCTCTCAAGTAAAAAATGCCGACTTGCTAACTTATGTCGCTTTCCCTTATTATGCAGCCTGGAAATTTATATACACTGCCAACATTAAAGTCTTATCCTACCTCCACATTAACACTTCCTAATTAATTAAAACATATTTAACATGTGCAGATGTACTGCTATATAAGATATGATAAGATAAAATATGCATTTACTTGTTATTTCTATTCTGATTATTACAAAAATGTGTATAAAAAAAAAAAAAAGTCCAAATAACTCAATGGCAATGACTATGGTATTAAGAGTTCTCATCTATTCCAGTATATACTGTACTGCACACGCTACACAGTCTGCTCCAGAGAATTAGGGGCCTGTGGGTACAATGTTGGAAGCGTACAGCATACATCCCTTCTACTTGTCTGACTGCGCTGTAAAGCCCAATAAACAGGAGGGCTGGAGATCCTCGCATTTGAATCCATAAGCAGAGCTGGGAAAATACACAAGAGCCTGTGTTAGGGTTTTGGTGAATGGACGTGTCTGGTTCTGCTCAAAGGATATCAGACTGAGACAGGGTAAGTCAGCACTATGCTATTCTGCAGCAGTAATGTGGTCTCTAAGGGAGCTAATGCTTCATGCATACTACACAGCTAAGCTTTCCGTAGCTCGTTGCCTTGCAGACTGTCTGCCGCTCTCATAATAGAAGATACAGTTGATGCATCAGCCTCAGCACTGATGCACGCATGCCCATCTTTTCTCAACGTTTAGTGGTGTCAACCAGTTATTAATATCTATCTCCGACTTCGGGTTCATTACTTCCATGTCTGAAGTCATCATTACTATTGTCCATGTGGCACAATAATTAGCATACAGATGAGAAGCGATCTTGGTTGTGAACGTGGAGCTCGGAGGAATCGAGGAAGAGAGGGAAGATGTGCACTGAAAAGTTGATTGGATGAATGAAGAGAAATGGTGGGCGTTCAAAACCATTAGAAGAGTTTAGTTGTCATGGAGCAGGCTTGTCAATTTCCTTGGTGCATTTCTTAAGATTGGAGCCACCGTGGTGTCTGCTACTAAAATTAATGCTTATCTGATCACGGCCTAGTTGAAATAGCAAATTTGGACTTTGTTGCCTATTGATTCAGCCGGACTGTTCTGCGCAACTCCTTTTTTTTCCCAACCCAGGTAAATATACCGTCTTGTTCTGTGGCTTTGTTGTGTTTCAAGATGCAGTAAGTGACCTTTAACCCTTGACGTACCTGAATGGGAAGGCGAAAGCTACTCGGAATAGATGTATTTCTCTCAAGCTGGCCCCCTTAGGGTTAAACAGGAGGCTGTTGTATGTGATACAATAGTGCTGTATTCTGTGTATCAAAGTCAATCTGTGAAGCTGCATATATGTTAACTTTGAGCCCGGTTCTCTCGTGCTGGATATTGTTTAGGAATAAATACGTTGGAAAACGTGCCAACTTATCTAACAGAGCTCTTGTTCTGCTGAAAGCCACAACTGGCTAGAAATGGCTGATTTTTTTTTTTTTTTTTGTCTAGACAAGTAAGTTGTAAGGTATTTTGGTCATCGCCAGCGATCGCAAATTGACAATCATTTCATCATCATGTTGTAATGGATGTAGATTTTACACAGATGGCTCTGTATTAGCTCCTGACAAGTAATATTATATGGTAGAGGGTTTTATAATCCATGTTCTAATTGCTTCCTTCATAATAGTGAACTGTAGCTTAACATCGTTGAAGTGCGTGACTTGTATTCTTGTGGAGGTAGCAAAAGTACGTGGTTATGAAGATGCTTTCAGTTTTATAACATTCATGTCTGGCTTTGTTCTGGTGTATAGTGTTACAGGCTGTAGTCTACTAGATATGGCTACTGATTGACCTCATTTAAATGCCCTGCATGCTTCCAAGTATATACAAGTTGCTTTATCTATTCACCTATCTTTCTTATCTCTATCTATCTATCTGTCTATCAATCGTCTCTCAGGGTCTTGTAACTGTAGGATCTTCTCAAGCGGTTATTTTTGTATTGTGTATCCAATAGCCATTTAAATCTTAAGAGCAAAAAGCTGTCAGTTTATCAAACTTATGCATATGTCTGATAACGTGATATTGTATGATCATGTAATATCTCGCAGCAGCATGGGAAGCACCCTGGAAATATTAGATCAGCTTTTATCTGCCATCTAATACTAGTTTCCATTTTTTTTTAAATCAGATCATGGCGTGAAGCTTTGTCTTATCTACAGATATGAATGAGTGTTTGTGCCCTTACAAGCAGTTACCATTAATTGGTTGCCATATCAATACAAAAGCGGTGTTTTAGTTTAATATTAGTAATTTTCTCATTACCAGTAAAATATTCTGAAAGTCCAAAGTAGAGCCACTTATTCTCTTTCACTAGAAAAATGATCTGGAACCAGGATTTCATGTTAAAGCTAAACTTCATGTCTATGCATTCCATGCATTGCATGTTGATTTCAACTAACGGATATTTGAAAAAGATACATAAGGACGGAAGAACAAAGACCCGTTCCGAGCATTCTGTAGGAGTTCTAGCAGGAAAAGTCACTTTTTTTTAAAAACCCTGAGACAGATACACAGCAGACACACAATGTTGATTTGCTTTCGGTAACTAAAAAGGTTCCTTAGAATACGTAGCTTTTAAAATAGTTTCTAAATAGTTATTATTTTGAATTTCAGATTACCACCAGGTGGTGCGTTGATATATTAAAAAAATATGCAACGTGTCTGCTATAGAATGAAAAAGCATGATTGGCCATTTACATCATATTATATTCAATTCATAGGAAACCCATCCATACTGTGTGTTTTAAAAAAACAAACAACTTTAAATGATCCTTAATTAGTAATTTCTGCACCGCTACCTTTTAGCACTACAATTCTTCACAGACTTCTCTATACTGCATTAAGCCTGTTGGCTATTAGTTTACATGCCATATACATCATGAGTAATACATCATATTAGGAAAGGGTAGATAAGTTCTAAGTGCCATTCTGAAATATTTTTTAGCTGTGTTATTTCATGTAGGTTTGAGACGGATGAACACAGCATGAGCTCCATAGCTGCATTATAGCTGCTTCTCCATTGTGTGAGAGCATGTTTTAATTGCTCTCTGTATAAGATCTCATGCCTTTGAGTGGCTCGGGAAGGGGGGGTTATTAAAACACTGATCATTTGAGATAGATCGTATCGTTCAGTAAATCTTCTATTTTTCTACCTACTTGCTTAGAATACACAATATGTTGTCTGCTTTATAACAATGCCTTGTAACCTAGCTTTGGCAATAATCAAGGCTGCAGGCGACCTATAGATAGCTATTAAATCAAGTCTGCCATAGAGCTGTCTGGTAGACTGGGAACACTTCACGGAAATCAATGCTTCTTCTGCCAATAGAACCCTTTGCGTCACTGAAATTGCCACCTGCTTTGTACATATGAGCAATTGTCTTCTTAAGTCATTTAATGGTTTATGCAATAAGCTGTGCCAGAAGGGACTGCAGCACCATGCACAATATCAGCTATGAAGCCCCTCTTAGTCCTGCCATCAGCAGATTGATTATTGATCTATACCAATAATAGTAGATACATTTATTCGATTTTCTAAAATCATATTTCAATTGAACTTTTTGGCATTGGCGTCCATCGTCTTCTGGTTTTCAAGATAGCAACATTCTTAATGAGTTATTGTTTTAACCCCTGGGTGTCTCATATATAATAAAAAATTTTTTTTTTTAAATCAAACAGACGGGCTTTTCTTTACACCAAACATAATGTACCCTGTGATGGATATCAATATGTTTGTAGCTTAGTTTCCAAGGGGAGGGAGGAGGAAATAGCTGGCTCAGCGTCTGTCTGTACCGTGTAGCCTTCTAGTTTGCACTGTAAGATTTATGTTACATACATATAAACAGTAAAAAGTCAGGCTGCATTAGCACTCTGTATTCTATACGTAGCAGTCTGACGTTTACGCTTTCTATATCAGCATGAGTACCACTGAATGTAAACAGTGCAAATTGTATTTAATAATAATATTAAAAAAATTATATAACAATATTAAAAAAAAAATTAAAAAAAAAAAATATATATATATATATGTACAGTAGATATAATGTTTTATGAGTGGCTCATTGGTGGTCAATGCCCACTTATGTCTGTTGTATACCGAGCAGCACATCTCCATGGTTTGCAGGGAGAAGATTGATGTCATTCCAATACATCCCTTGCAGTTGAGTCATTAAGAATTATGGAAAGCCCTGGGAATCCATTCAGCTGGGGATATCCTAGCCACCCGTTATTTTACTATATCATTATCTTGGAACCCATTTTTTTATATTGTGAATTATTTTGGAGAGCTATGCAATCTCGCTGGGCCTCAGACATCTATCGTAAAAGTGCCACTTAGAGAATGGATGAGTCTAGACCAGGGGTTCTCAAACTGCGGCCCTCCAGCTGCTGCAGGACTACATCTCCCATACTCCTCAGCCAGCCCCTTAGCTGAAGGAGCATTATGGGAGATGTAGTCCTGCAGCAGCTGGAGGGCCGCAGTTTGAGAACCCCTGGTCTAGTATGTAGAAACCTTTACGCTTAAGGTTTAATCACATAAGCACATCGCAGAAACTTTTAAGAAGTTTTTTTTTAGTTTACATGGCAACAACCTAGTGTTTGCTTCTGTAACATGACAATTAAGCATTCCCTGAAAAATGGCCGATGAATGAACGTTTTACATAATTAGGAGAATTATTTCTAGGAAGGGTTTTGGCAGTAGTCCGTACTAGGAATTATGTTTCTAATGCTGCATTTTGTTGCCTAAGTGTTGGAGTAAGTGGAACTCGTGTTGTACTATACAATCGTATATGGTTCAACAGTGAGGATTAAATGCACAAAGGTCCTGCCATTATTCTATGTAAATACATTGTTTATTTCATCATAGTCCTAAAGCATCAAATTGTCTATTATTGTGAGACGTCTGCCACTGCCAGCTTGCTAGCACAATGCTAGCTTAATCCTAATAGAGAGGAGTGGATTTGCTAAAACGAGACAAGTACTTAACAGTGAGTACGTCTGCAGAGATCTAACATTTGACTTATTTAGTATTGTGTGTTGTATTTCATGCATAAGAACATGAAGCTGGTGTTGGTCCTTCATGATGAAGCCTGTTGAAGCTGCAACTCCCAGTGAAGTGAATAAATCCAGTTAACCCTTTTCCTCTGTATCCAGTTTGATTTCCTCGGCACTGCCTTTGGTTCCTTTCTTGAGCACAACGTATGTCCTCTAGATTGGTCTAGAAGCTCTCATCACGAGCTGCCAGTGCATAGCATAGCATCGTCTAGCAATACTTTCATTGTTTGTATGTATTTTATGTGTTATTAGTATCTTGCATTACTACTGGCAAATGCTATACTGTTAGAAATCTAGAAATACAGAACTATATGCAAATTCCAAATATCTGGGCTTTTGGTCAGGAGCTGAATGCTTTATAGGTGATGCCCCACCAACTGTTGTGTTCTTCTGGAAGTACATAGATTGGATCTGCAAAATCTGAGCAGTCATGTCATCAAATGTTTCTTTTCATTTGTTTATTACTTTTTTAATACCTAGTTCACACTAATGACAACTCGTGGAGCGATTTCCGCTGATGCATATTGACCTTAAATTTAACCCACCAGGTAATCATTTGCAATACAACAAATGATTCTTTAATGGGTTGAATATCTGTAATTACTCTCAGATCCCCTTTCTCTATTGTCACGTTTGATTACAGGGTTGTTACTCCTTTATTGTGCCTGTCGGATGTTTGATCATTATATTGCACTTTATGACATTAAACTGCAAATGACACATTTATTAATTCCCCTAATTTCCCAAAAACTATTAATTATTTTGTTTGCCTAGTCTCTTTCTGGAAAGTCAACCTCTCAACTGACCTTTCTATAACCAGCAAAAAGACAAATTTTCCCCTCCAGACCATTTGTTATATCATTAATAAAGATATTAAGTAGAATGGGTTTTCGGCTAAATTCCCAGAGGTACACCTGTGGTAACATGTTCTGCCTTTGAATATAATTAACGTACCACAAATATTTCACCCAGCTTATTAATTCTAATTCTGAGTAAACAGTCAAGATAGTAAACATTACTTTATATGGTTCTAGGAAACATAGAACAATTCAAGGTTAACCTTTTTCCACTTTTTCTTCTTTAAGTTTAAGTAACAGTCTATATAGTTCCTCATAGGTCAATCATTGTGTTAACACGAATATTGGAAAAGCCATACACATTCCATTATATACTGGAAACCAAAAAAAGTTCCCTTGCTGTGACAAGTATCTATATCTATATCTATATCTATATATATATATTGGGACACATGACCATTACACCAACAGGGACTTGTATGACACCGCATTCTAGATACATAGACATTAAAATGTAGTTGGTCCCCCTTTGTAGCTATAACAGCTTCCACTCTTCTGGGAAGGCTTTCCACAAGATTTTGGAGTGTTTCTATGGGACCATCTTTATGGACCTTGCTTTGTGCACTGGGGTCAGTCATGCTGGAATAGAAAAGGGTCTTCTCCAAACTGTCCTCACAAAGTTGGAAGCATAGCATTGTCCAAAATGTCTTAGTATGTCCGTAAACTTCTAAAATCTTATAAGTAACTACTTTTTGAAGCTGAATTTCAAAACATTACATTGCTGTTTGATATCATAAACGTGTGTGGTCAACCACTCAGGCACTTTTTAACTCGTCTGAATTATACGCGGCAAAGGAAATGGATAGGAAAAGTATTTGTACATGGGCACCAGTGTCCAAGACAAGGTTTATGGAGGCCATTGAGGTATTTTTGGAAAAGCGCCAACCCCTTAGGGATAGGACAGGGGTAGGCAATCTACCGCTCTCCAGATGTTGTGAACTACATTTCCCTTGATGAGCATTATGGGAGATGTAGTGCACAACATCAGGAGAGCCGGAGATTGCCTACCCCTGGGATAGGAGAAGATGATGGATCATAAATCTGCAATGATTGTTGCTATATGTAGATCTAAAGCAAGAGGTGCTTATAAACACCTCATATGCTAGCATCTGATTACATAATGTTGTATTAAGAAAATTAGAGCTGTTACTGTCTTGTTTAATGATGCTCATGGCTTATTTTACTGAACACAACCTATTTACATTGCGTTCTCAAAGCATTGAGCATACAACATGAACTTAGTGATCTACCATGTTTTCAAAATAAACCTTAGTAAATCTAGGATTTTATGTTTTAAATACACAAAAACAACACAGGGAAATTAAAAAAAAACTTTCTTTGGGTTTCTGTGCTCACTACCTCCTTTTTGGTCACATGATAATTAAGCATTCCCTGAAAAATTATGAATGAATCAAACTTTTGGATGATTATTTCTAGAAAGGGGTTTAGAGACTCAACAATGACCTTTTTGATTCAGTATTGAGTAGAAGGTGTTAAATCCAGCATAGTAGGTAGACCAGCACATTTAAAGTGATGAAAAAATGATGATAAAATGAAAAGAATAGATTTCTAAACACAATATTTTTCAGAGTATAATGTTTCACTGTATTCGTTTAGTTGGCAACAAAGTTTCCCCTTGAGGAAAAAACATCCATACTGTAAGTGAAGAAGTTTGCTTGTGGAGCCTCACAGGACACACTAAGCACTTGTTTACCGAAACGATGAAGCACCTGGTCAGAAACGGCAGAAGATAATGGTGGAAACGGAGGCATTTTAGGGCATAAGGATGGGGCATCCACCACTCAAAACAAATTATTTATGACCTAAATAGAAACCTTTCAGCATTGTTTTCAATCATGTGTGGCCTATACTCATTGCATTACCAAACAAACCTTAAGAAGGTGACATCTCACCTACCTCGCTGAGTATTAAACTTTTAATATCGAGTATTTAAACTAATTAATACATTAGAAATGACATTCTTAACCCCTCAAAACCCAAACAGGAATAAATATCCTTTTGTGCCAAATTGTAAGGCATTCATATTTTTAGGGCATGTCTCATTTCTGTGTAGTCATTTGATCAAAAAGCACACCTGGGAACTTCACAGGGAGTGTGACTTCACGGGCCAAAGATACCTCCACAAACCTCTGTTCTGTATATAGTAATGTAGGCCAGCATGACAAAACCCTAAGTAGTGGTATTGTCCTTACTTGGCCCTTTGTGTTCTCTTATGTTCAGGATGACCTTATGTCCATCCCTTTCATGCTTCCTTAATTGTATTAACCTTTA